>OV816029.1:31322912-31737912 GCA_929113105.1 Agrypnus murinus
GTCTTCTTATATACATTAACTTTACTAATGACAAAATATAATAACATATATTGACGCTAAGGATTCAAGAAAAAAAAATGTAAAAGATATATGAGAATACAGCTTTCCTAAAAGATCTAGTGACAATCTTTTATTCTACTCTACTAAATTCTATATAGCACCGTAATAAGTGACTATAAGCTAATTGTTTTCAATATAAAATAAATAATAGCAAAATAGAAAAGCGGGTAACGCGTGTGGGAATCGAACTGATAGACAAACAAACCAAAAGGGAATACGTTTCCACTAAGCCACGCACTGCATTTTGTAACGTGTTAAAAATTCGAGATTTCATCCTAATGCAATTTTAAATGCATTTATCATAAATAATCTTAGGACGGCCCTGTATATTTCAGTATATTTTCGTTGGGTTAATATTCCAGATTTTACTTCCAATCAAATGGTGTTTTCTTTAATATCAAAGGTCACCCCAAAGTGTTTTCACAAAAATAAAATTGTTTTTAGAATAAAATACACAAATAAATTTGCGTTTTTAACAAAATGATACGTGAAAATACGCATTTAGGTCAAATTTATATTTCCTGTACGTGTTTATCTGTGCTTTCGTTGAATAGGCTGCAACAAATGTAAAGTATCCAGTTTCTCGCTACGAAGCAAGTCTTTGACCCTGTAAACCCCGATAGAATATTCCAGAAAGATTTTATATGGTTATTTTTTATTGGTTTAAATTATCGCCAGCTTTTATATTAGTGGTAGTTTTAAAATATTTTAAAGTTGGGATAGTTTTTGAATTTCCGAGTCAGTCGGACAGCGGCTCTTGAAGCCCAAAGTTACGGGGTGCACTAACGGTGCGTCGGTCGGCTACGGCCGAGCATGTGGCATCACCGTCACATATTTACAGCACAGTTTAGAACGTAGCTAATTTTAGTGTTATACCGTACAGATTTTGTTGTTAGGAAATTGATCCAGTGAAGAGGATTATTTAGAAATTTTAGTTTGGTGAATCACGTAAGAATAATTCCGTTGCCGCATATTTGCTATGAAAGATCAGTGATCATTCCCGCTTATTTGAACGTTGTATTGGTTTACAAGAATTTGTTTAAAGCTAATCAACAGTGGACTATTAAATTAACACATTAACGCATTTGTTAATAATAGTAAATTAATAATCGTAGCACGTTTCCAGTACTGCAAGAATTTTATAACAAGTATTCTCAAGCAACATTCAAGTTAATCTAAGTACCGTTCCAGTAATTATTATAATAATAAAGAATTTATTATTTAATGGAGATTATTGCAAATAATGATGTTGAAGGTCGCCGTTAAAATAAAAACCAAATAGTTTAAAATTCAGATGTGTTTCCAGTGCTGGTTTTCCAGGTCAGCAGTTTTGTAGTGAAATTTATGTGTATGGTCATTATTGTGTTTTAGTGTAATATGTTTGAAGCCTTCCGTTTGTGCAAGGAAGTTATGAAAATTATTTTGGATTAAAGATAACTGTTTCAAGGTATTGATAATTTAGATGAGTTTTTATGTAAAATCTGGTTAACTGTGATCCCGAAATTAATTAACCTTTAGGAATGATAATTTTTATCTAACTTTGTTGTGTATTGTATTTTTTAATTTCCCATCTTTATTCAATATACATATTTCAAATTTATTTATTGTTTGATACAGTTAGGCTCAACGAACTGCTGATATTTTTGTCAATTAAGATTTTTTTATTATTGACTAATTTGCTTGATTAATTTAACGTCAATTCTAAATGGGAAGTTATTCCCAAACTGATGACTTCTCGCTTGCTATAACAAACTATTTAAATATCATTCATTTTGGTGGCGCCCACTATTTTTTATTTCGTTTCTGACTATTAATTTATCAGAAGCTTTTGGGGTTAACACCCACACCTGTATTTGAATCTGCAGAGTCAGAGATCTCAGCCGGTGCAATAAAGTACAGTAAGTATCGTTTTTATTGTGAAGTAAGCAATTGCAATAAGTATGCGCATTTATATAAGTATTTGAATTTTAATGGTGTTATAGTTGATGTCCATCGTGCGACGTTTGTTTTGTATTTAGTTTAATTAGAGGTAACAATTTAATATCGTTACAAATAAATTAATATCGTTATAATTTATCATTTTGTCGCTTTATCCTGCTGTTTTTTTTTTCGTTTTTACCGTTATATTGGCATCATTATCTATTTGTATGTTAAATTTCAAGTCGGTAGCCCGTTGAAAAAGCCATTTTATTTTCCCGTTATTCTGCTTTATATGTATAGATGAAGAGGGTTTGCTTATTTTCTAGAGCAATTTAAAACCGTTTTTGTATTTCCAGATATAGCGTAAAGTTCACTAGATGCAAACCAAAAACCAAAAACAAAATATTAATTTCGTTAGTATGCGTTAGTTCATAAAAGAGATATAAAATTAGTATTTAATTGTTTTGTGTATTATTAATTTTTCTGCATAACATAGTAACAACAATGGAACTGTAATAATACAGCCAAAAAGGGTAGGTAATTGTTTGCACTTGCAAAACTATGAGATTTAATTAGCTGACTTACCTGAAGACTTAATTAAAAATTGTGCAGCTCAAGAATTTTTATTTATTTTGTAACTTCACAGTAATATTTACAAAACTCATAAAAGTTAATTAATTAGAATTAAATTATTTTTATGAAATTAATGTACCAGTTTTTAACGTATTTTCTTTCGCGTTGAATTTGAATTTTTTCTTTTCTGGGGCATTAGATGCTTTGCATGTCTAAAAGGAACGTAGAAAACGTGATCAGAAATCAGGATCAGGAATGGGATAACGAGCGACGTCTCATGTACGTACATTTTCGTGTACTTGATTAACGTCCTCGTGTCAGTAAAAGTGTTCGATCAATATCAAATGGAACTTTACCGTCTGCGGAAAATAACTCCCGGACACAAAGCTAAAATTATTAGATATTACTCTCCCTACCAATTAAGAAAATTAGTTGCTTTATGATAACGCACCGTTCATTATTAAATTATTTGAAGATGATGTTATGTTTCAAAAGCAGTTTACTTTATCATGTTTGGATATCAACAAAATGTCGAAAATGTAAGGATAAAACACGATTAAAATTCGTTTCGCCTTTCAATAATATACTAACGGCATGGTGAACGGATGTTTCATCGTACTCATTAAGATTAACAATCAATATGATTTTAGAGATGCGGAAAGCGTTCAAAAGGTTTTTCTCCAGTGTGCGCTTAATGCATTCTAATAAAATTCCGTCTGTGTCATTTCTATAAAAATTTAGAGGTACCCTTATATCACGTAGCAGGTGGACATTTAAAAAAGATTTTGATTTTTATCGTTGAAAATCCGCACATGTTTTTGAATTATTTGACGATAGGAAGGGTCCCGTATATGTAATGCGACTGGTTGGCTCTTTCAGTTCAGATTTTTATTGTTGGAGACATTTTTCTTAAGGAACATCCTCGTTCAGAAATCTGGGCACGTTCACATCTCCATTAGTTTGAAAATAGTGGTCTGCCGCATTTATGGCTGTCGGAAACAAGTGACACTCGTTATAATGCGGATAAGCTTTGACAGGACTGAGTAAGCAAAAGCACCAAACCCCCCATTTCACTATGTATGGTTGCTTCGACGGTCATGCTGCTGCCATTTACAGTTTCAAACTCGAATATTTTAACAATAACCATGTTAGAGTTCATAACTGATAATAATATTAATAAATACACACGCTGCTATATAAACAACAGAAAATTTGCCTGTCCGATACGACATTGATGTGGGGGTTGCTTGTCAAACTTCATTTGATGTTTGATATCATCATCTGACTTTAAAATGAAGTTTTTATAAGCCAAACAGAATTGTTTTGAAACTATTTACGTTAAACTAACGCCCAGTTGGTATAATATTTTTGCAAGGACCTGACAGTGTTTAATTATCCGCATCTACCCTTTTGTGAAACACCAACACTCACAATGACAAGAGGTGTGAAATTCCTATATCAAAGAGGAAGGAACAGGAAACATTTCTGTAAACACATGTTTATGTAACAATTTCTAAACAACTAAGTTTTGTTCAACATTCTATTAATTTTACATTTACTGAAAAAAGTTATTTCAGACTTTTGTATACAGAAAACATGAAAAAGATTTTCTTTAATTAAAATATAGTAAATAACAAAAGTTTTAAATTAATTTAATCTGAAAAAATTAAAAAATCTCGTTTATTTCTATATATTATTTCACCCTACAACGTTTGTGCCTAAATACAAGTCTGCAAAAAACATGTTGGTTGAACTGTATTTGTTTCCACTTTTGCGCTTGATTGCATGCTACATTTGAAGCCAGGATAAAATGTCGTAAACATTTTAAACAGTGCAATTTAAAATTCCCAAGTTTTAACAATAACAATTCAAAGCAAAGGAAATTAATTAAAACCAACTACAAAGAGCTAAATATAATAAGCGACAGCATGTTATCGATAATGATCGTTACAACGAAAATTTCTGAGTCTGAACAATTTTTCTATTCTCGATACCCGAGTTTATTTATTTCTTAATCCTGGGTAACAATTTATCAACTTAATCAAACAATAATCTAGTTTGTATGTATGCTAAATATCTAATTCACGTATAAAATTTGTCACTCTGCTGATAGTCGCCCTAGATAGCTCAAACGTAAAGATATCGCCTAATAGCGGATTTGATTCCCAGCCGGGGTATTACATTTTTCTCTATGAATTTGCGTTCTAAGTATAACTTAAAATAAAACGTATACCTTAAAATCAACGTATCCTTTTAATATTATATAAAAAATAAACAAAATGTTGGCTTGCAGACAATAAATGGGGGTAAGAACAAACGAAATCTAATCTATTTTATAATTTTATATTGGTGAAATAATTTTTAAATTTCAAAAGAACAGACTGCTTTCAAGCCATTATTTGATCAGACTTTATTGCTTCACATGTTCGGTTAAACATTAAGTATACCTTTTAATAAACTAATAGAAAGAATTTCGTCTAATTTTATTATTGGTAATGCAGGTTGACATACGTAAGTTTGATTATTTAAATTCAAACAGCCTCTCTTAAAAACTTAAAAAACCGAATTCAGAGTAGACTCTTTCAAAGTGCGGAGAATATAGTCTATAGGAGAAAATAGAATACAGAGTCATAGTCTGACCTAATTGTGGGGCCACGGTCCCCTAGCGTGAGTTTATTCACCCGTTGAATTTGTATGGTGATGGATTTCCGTTTGTGTCGCAAGTTTGTGCAAATTTACCGTTTGTAGAGTTCTATGGTTTAAATCGTTTATTTGGGAAAATAAATATTTTGATAAATTGAGTTTGCCGTTTTAACAATATTTGTTAAATTAAAAGAAAGGATATAATTGTTCTACTGAAACGACTTGAGAATTTGTTTTAATCGAGTTACTAGTTAGTAAAAGTTCCAGTGTCCTTCCAAGAAAGTTAATAAGAAATGCAAATTGTTGCAAACTCTTTATTTTTTTACAACAAACTAACTTCCACTGTTAACTGTTCTACATTATATGTTTCCGTAAAAAGCGTCGTTAAAAACCTCAAGAGTCGAGTTGTTTTGATATTGGTTTAGATTACCGTATAATAAAAGGGCTAGGTGTTACTTCTTGTATATGCAGATAATCTTGTCATAGGCAATATCAGACACATTATTATATTTCTTATTAATAAATACATAGATTGCTCAAACATAGCCGTGGTTCTAAACAAAAGAAGCTATTATCACCATTCAACTTTGTCAACTAGCGTCTTCGTAGGAAAAGATGTATTAGACAAGTGCTCGCTGACAACTACTTGCGACAAATAGTTTTGATTAAACTGCAGGAAACATCAAAGCAATTGATTGGATTGTATATCAAGATATTGGGGTGCGCTCCGTAGTGGCTTCCCAATAACTAAATTCTTTGAATTAATTATCCCTTCAAGGCTTATCCGTCAAGTTCGTGTCAGACTGAATCTATTAATAGCACCGTACTAAACATACCGATTAACAAATCTTAAACACTAATATATTCATATGAAGAGAACATCAATTGTCATCGGAAGGGTGAGTCAGATTTCCACATACTACATACTTCTCTTTAATATGTTTTAAGATAGTTCATGTTCGTTTGCCTATTAGTTAATTATCAGCTGCTTTACAACGACAATTTTCTTTTAAATATAATGTAAATAAATCATATAGTAAAGAAAAATTCTTTAACAAAACATCTTATTGAAGATTGTGTACGACTTTACATAAAATGGTCCTTCGAGTCGGATTTTCCATCGCAGGAGATAAAAGTGCATGTTAAGAAAAAACAATGGTCGATCATCAAAACGATCTTTGAAAGTATAGTCAACAGTTCGAGGACGTTCAAAGATTTTCATTTCCCTTTGAGACCGGGCATACATGGACAAACATCCATGGATACAAGGTTAGTGATAACATATTCCTTTCTTTTTCACTGTGTTGTTAATTTATCATTCCATTTAACGATTTATTTGTAAGCGTAATTTACATCTCATTCAACATTATTATTAGTTGAAAGTTTTATAGACAGTTAATTTAAGTCAATTGTTCTTAATGAACATGTGTGAATGCATGGATAATATCATACAAAAATAAAAAAAGGCATAACTCAGGAACCACTTGAGTTAAATGTTTAGAGCTCGAACAGTTGTACCAAATTTGAAAAAAATCAAAGAAGTGATGGTCAACACTTTAAAAAATTGGATTGCTTGATGTGGAATTACCCTGTAGCAAAAATGGTACAAACAACATGTCTAAATCAGCTACCATTTTTGTCACAGCTTAAGGATTTGTCTAAAACTCTGATTGATTTGTAGCTAAATGGATATTAAAGCTATTAAAATTAAGTTGACCTTTATAGTACCATTTATGTTTATACTTAGACGTTTGGTACTGATAGTTGGCGTTGGAAAACTTTTGAAAAAATCTATTGGAGTATTAGTCCAGGCGACAGGGAAATTGGTATATGGGAAAAGTCACAAGACTTGATAACAGCAATTTTTTTGTTTAGTATGTAGGGGGGTGTGTGGTGAGTCTACATTCAAGTTTTCGTATTAATCGGATGCTGCGAAGTGTCCGCCATCTTGGAAAAAGAGGTTAAAGAGTTGTTTCAATTTATCTCGTTAACCGTAGGTCTGAGGAAAAAAGTAACTCATAACGTGTTTGTCGGAAATTCGATTCTCTACAACTTCCTACACTTCTTTGTTTGCGAGATGTTTGCAATAAAAAAGTTATAAACAAATAACCGTAAAAATTTAGGGGTTGCAAATTTTTGGGGTGAAATAACTATTGCATTTTTGATCGTACGAGCAAAATTGTTCGCACCTTTCTTGTAGGCAATCTAAAAACGAACAATTTAGTGCACTTACTTTTTTGGTTCTGTTCTTTGGTATAGTGGAAGGCAGCGGTCGAATGGAGGTAAGTCGAAAACAAAGCAGTAAGCGCGTATAACGTTTTTCCTACTGGTAAGTTATTTAACTCCTTAACCATACGTCTGAGTAAAAGATTTTTGTCGGCAATATGATTTTCTACAACTTCCTTCATACACTTCTTTGAGAAATGGTTGTAATAAAAAAGTTATAAACAAATAACCGTAAAAATTTAGGGGTTGAGAATCTTTGGGGTGAAGTAACTATTTGATTTTTGGTCATACGAAAAAAATTGATCTTACCTTTCTTGTAGACAATTTCAAAACGAACAATTTAGTGCACTTACTTTTTTGGTTCCGTTCTTTGATATAGTGGAAGGCAGCGGTCAAATGTAGGTAAGTCGAAAACGAAGCAGGTAAGCCGTATAACGTTTTTCCTACTGGTAAGTTATTTATCTCCTTAACCGTACGTCTGAATAAAAAAGTTGTCAGCTCAACTTTTGTCTGCAATACGATTCTCTACAACTTCCATACTACACTATGTTGTGTCATGTAAGCAGTTACAAAGTTATTAAAAATAAACCTCTAAAATATAGGGGGGTGGTCATTTGTATTGAACGTATGGGGTGAAATAAGTATTTCATTTTTTGTCGCATGGAAAAAATTATTCTTGCCTTTCTTGTACACAATATAAAGACGGGAATTTTGATATACTTACTTTGTTTATCACGTTCTTTGGTATAGTGAAAGGCAGCAGTTGAAAGGTTCACCCATGGCATATAATACGAATTTGTTGAACATATGCATTCTATACGTAATTAAACAATGATTCAACAATAATTACATAGAATGTACCTTATTTTGAAATATTTATATTTATTGGACTTGAATTTATAGTGAAATTGTGCTCTAGAACAAGCACAAGCTTTTATTAGCTTCATTGTATGGCACAATGTATAATTAATTATTATCAAATAAATAAATAAATAAAATGTATTAGTAGATGTACTTCTCTAGCGATTCAGATTTTGGTCGACGGGTGGGAGAATGGCCCTGGGTGCCTTTAACTACTCGAGGCGAACTGCACAGGCGCACGAAAGTCGTAGAATACAGCATGACTGCCATCCACTCAGGTCAATGCTTCTCTTAGAAATTCTTCGTGCTCCTCATCTCCTCTTTCAATGCTTCATTGGAGCAAACATTTTACTCCTCTCTTCTTCACAACGCAAACTTGACCTTCCCGTTAAGAAATTTTGCACACGAAATAGACACTCATCTTAACGGCTTTTGACTAAGCTAGACAAAACCGACTGACCTATGGGACTGACCTGAGTGGATGGCACTCATGGTGTATTCTACGACATTCATGCGCCTGTGCAGTTCGCCTCGAGTGATTAAAGGCACAGGACCATTCTCCCACCCATCGACCAGAATTTGAATCATTAAAGAAGTACACATACTAATACATTCTATGTAATTATTATCGAATCATTGTTTAATTGCGTATAGAATGCATATGTTCAACAAATTCGATATTATATGCCATGGGTAAACCTCCAACTCCTGCCTTCCACTATACCAAAGAACGTGATAAAGAAGTAAGTATATCAAAATTCCCGTCTTTACATTGTGTACAAGAACGATAAGAATAATTTTTTCCATGCGACAAAAAATGAAATAATTATTTCATCTCATATGTTCAATACAAATGACCACCCCCCTATATCTTAGCAGTTTATTTTTAATAATGTTCGTTGTTAATTATGTTCGCAGGCGTCTCGTTATACAGGGTGTTCCATAAATATACCGACAAACTTTTAGGGGTGGTAGGGGACATCAAAACAAACATTTATTGCTTTATAAACATATGTCCGAAAACGCTTTGTTTTCGAGATACAGGGTGTTGAGATTTGTACAAAAAAATCCATTTTAAATAAAACTTTTAAATTAACAATCGACACAAGTTTTATCACAATAAACTACTTGACAGGACTACTCACAATGACAAATTAATTTATCACAATGACATGTCCATCGATAATTGTTATTAATGGTAACTGGATTTTAAGCATAAACTTACCTACTACATAACTATTTATTCTATGGTCCAACGTTTATTTCTCGAAAACGAAGCGTTTTCGGACATATGTTTATACAGCAAAAAATGTTTGTTTTAATTTCCTCTACCACCCCTAAAAGTTTGTCGGTATATTTATGGAACACCCTGTATATCAAATAGAATGATAGCCTAACTTAAGTGGCAACTAAAGTAAGTGGCACGTGTGAGACGTGTGAGTGTTTACTGGTAAAATTTTCCTATATTTCTTACAAATTGGTTATAAAATCATATTGTAAGGCAAGATACATTGAACATGGCGAAAAGGACTTTGTTAGATTTGCTTCAAACATTGTACTCTCATAGAACTTGACCTTCTTGACCATGTATATATTACCCTCAAAACAATCCAATAGACATTTTGGCTTTCATAGGTCATCAACATTCAGTTGCATTAAAACATAAAATTTCAATGAATTGCTTCAAACTTCGAAGATTTATAGAACAAGAAATGCGAGGAAAACAATTCTTATTATGATTTAACCTACATATACACCTCAATTATTAAAGGTTTCCCGTCTCAAATAATATGATCCAAATTATTTAGTATATGAGTGAGGCTTACCTCAACGAAAACCTGAAATGCTGTAATCTACACTATAAGAGTGGAATTTATTATGTAAACGTACAGAAGTTTCTGAATTTGAGAAATAAAACTTACTTACTGCGTAAGTCAGTTTGCTTGTTTATGAACAAGTTGATGATGGAGGGTCGTGGATTTCTTCGATACCAGCTACTCGTTCCGTCACTCTGAAAGAAAAATGTGAAGTTATAGAAACCATCTTAACTGCTATTTAATATGAAGGTCATAATGTGTGAAGATTGTGAAGATTTAGGTCTTTGTCGGTATAGTGCTTGATCTCCAAGATGGATTTACAGAATGTGGCCTCTTGTGTTTGTAAGACAGCACAGCTACAGAACAACATTAGATTTAGAAACAGTTGCCTGGAAGCGAGAACTTTTATCCTGTAAGGTGCAATATGAAAAATATTTATAGAAAACTATTTACTAAATCCATTTAAATGTATATAACGCATACCGAATTTCAAACAAGATCCATAGACAATTGTTTTGTTTCACTTTGGGCTCAACAGTTAGAAAAGCTGTGTTTGAAATCTTACACCTTTCATCTTGTGGTTTCTATTTGTACAATCTTCGGCAATGCTTCACGATTAATGTTATTTCGCGGTTTGTATACAAAATCCACAAAAACCTTTCTTACCGATGAGCCCGAAGTAAGGGCGAAACATTTGTGTAAGGGTGTTTTGTTTCAAATTATGTACAGTACTGTGCAAATGAACCGCAACACCTAAAAAATTGTAATTAAAATTTTAACTACAAGTTTATGTTTACAAATAGGCATTCTCGATTGTTCATAATGATTCATTTTATCAAAATATGCATTGGAACCGTATTATATCAAATGGTTAAAGTACATATAGGATTTCCTACATTTGCATATTTTAGAGACATTTGTAATTATCGCATATTGAATTAAAAAAAGAGACATAGAAATTTAATTTAACGGACAAACCTGCACTTTTTAGAGTTAAAATAACAGCTTTTTGATCACTTTTACAATAAACTAGCAGACACCACCGGTTCTTCAAACCTTTAAATTAAATTTACTTAATTAATATAATAATAATGTGGGTACGGGCCTTAAAATTGTTTTCATAGTAAAATAAAGCTGCTTTCATCAGGCTTTTATTCGCTTAAACTGATAATATGCACCGCGTGGTGGCGCTAGCTATCAGGACCACTTTATAGGATATAAACCCCGAACAAGCATGTTATATTATATATGACTGGATGGATTTTATTTTTCTATATTTCACTTGATGTAGACACAACCACTACTAATAGTTGAATAAATATATTAAATATCTGCATAATGTATATTTCTTTTAATAAAGTAAAATATAAATTCTTGTAGCTGACCCGATAAAGAAAATAAAATATTTCGCCTGATTGCGGTTCATTCTCACAGTACTGTATATTGAAGTGGGTTTAATAACCAGTTTTTTATATACACATTATTAACTAAATAAAAACAAATTTTATGAAAAAAGTGTTTTTGGTCCAAAAACACCTTTCTCTGTTCTTTTAACATTAAATTAGCCTTGAATATAGATAACTCGCTACGCTTCTATTCCTAGAATAAATATCCACAGACCTACGTGAATCACAAATAAGACAACTCTTGCGGAATAAAAATGTTGAGGTTAAATCAAATGAGCTGTGGTTGGAGTTGCTTGGATTTATTTTAAAGCAATTGTTGGTGGATTTTTGAGAAGCAGAAAAGATACGAATTGCGAACTACTTGTAGAAGAACTGTTCTAGATGCAGAATGTCTTTAAGGATTTACCTTTTACATTCATGTTATCGACTACGAGTCTTTGCAGAAGGGATATTATTATCTGGTAGTAAAATAACAGTGCTAATTATGATAAATAAAAAAATTGATTGATAAGTAAAATCATTTATAAATAAATTAATGAATAAACATATTAAGTCCTTCACACATGGGGTAGCGGAAGTTTCTATTACACACTGTGGCTTCCAACAATTTCACCAACGATTATTACCTTAAGTTTCCTACACTGTAAAAGGACCTTTATGGGCGTGCCTTGTCCACCGATGATGCTCTGAAAGTGGATGTATTTCAGTAATTGAACGTGTTGAATAATTATTACAAGCGAGTAGAGGTACTTATTAAACTTATAATAACGAATATTGTGTAGAAAACGAAATCATATACAGGGCTATTAAATTAAAATGCAATATAATCTATTATTCTATATTGCATTTGAAAATAATTAAGTAAAAATATTAGGCTAAATTGGTTGGTTGTTGCAAATACGTATGCATCTTACCATGAACAGACGTGGTTTGTTACAAACAAAAAAAAACACCTTTGCCTCTTTTATATTACAATAAATGTTATTTTCATTTACGTTTGTATTTTTAATAAACTCAACTACTGTTAAATTATCCCCAAGTAAAATGAAACAGGTTATACGACTAGCGCATTTTGAGCTTTTATGTATTGTTGGTTGCATAAATGCATAAACATACAAAAAATGCAATATAGAGTATATTGCATTTTAGTTTAATAACACTTATGTAGTTACATATTTTTTAAAGCCAGTAAGGTAGGGAAATCTGGCGTTACCATCGTAGTATACATTTTTCCTATAACGGATAGGGTAGGTGCTTTTCATCTCCTTTCATCAAATTTCTCTCCGTTGGCGTCAATCTTTCTGCAAAGATTTAGTACCTTACATTGTTACATGAATTAATTTTATTTAGTGTATTAATAAACTTTTAACGAATTTTAGCTACACTGCAGCTATATATTCTTTTTCTATAAGTACATAATTTTCTCAATTACTTTATTTCATCTAAACTATTGCTACGTACTAAAAGTAAAATCAAGTAAATTGATCTGAATTCACCCGTTTACTAAAATTGAGTTCCTGACAAAGTGAATTTAAATGCAATAAGCAACACTCTCTCGTTCATTAAAGTATATTGCTAAAGGAAGGTTTTTATGTTCCCGCTCAGCAAATAGGTCACATCAATTTTCTTTGATGAACAGTAAATTAGTATCCCGAGTAGTTATTCGAAAGTAACTACCCTGAAAGCGTTGCATACAAAAACCAAATAAACACCTTGCTTTTAATTCCACAAGTAATCACACTTCAAAACTTTTGTACCTTTAGCTTTGCACAGAAAAGAATCTTTCATTATAATTCATGAAAACAGCGAACAGAACAAGGAAAATAAATTATCATATACATCTTGAGCACAATAATTTCAAAATTGAAAAGTACACAAATTTATTGCACACTAAAGCGACTTCTGAAACTTCTGGAAACGTTGGAAGTTTCTGCAAGAGAACCTCAAGTTATTGTAATATCATACCAACTTTCCAGTAATTATGTCTAGAAACTTCTTCACAGCTGTTGTCTTTTTCCTATGACATTGTTAAATTTATAATTTGAGATTTTCAAAGTTACATTTTCGTTAATGTAAGCATAGGAATTTTTCCCTTTTGATGGAAGAAATTAAAACAAAAATAAATCTAAGCTGAAATGATTAGTTGAGCTTTGGCATTGAAGGTAACGAAGGCGTCAGAAAAGCTTTCGAATTCAATTATTCTTGAAAAAAGGAGCAGAAACGACGGTTTGATTAATGGTTATAAAGTAAAGAAAAATACAAAAAAACACAAGGCTAAATGGTACAACAAATCTGCTGAATATAAAATAGTAGGCGATGAAAAATTGCATTTCATTCCATTTCAAACAAATTCGTTTTACAAACGAATTTTATTAAAAAGTTAAAAAGGATCTTATGCGAATAGCTTCAAATGAATCTGAATCTTTTAAATGTAATTTCAAGAAAACTATCTTTATTCATCTTTTTTGTTTGGTTAACGGATATTTTATTATTAATCCTGTCAAGGACATTTTTCAAAAGTTAGCTTCTTTATTGTCTTTTATTAAAAATCAGAAGCAGACAAGAAGAAAAACGTCATTTTGTCTTGTATTATAATATGAACATTTTAGACACATAATAAAAAACACTATTGAAAGTAATCTCGGTGTTGTTCGTAAACTGTTTTGTAAAATAATTTTAATATATATTAGCTTATTTTCACAGTTTTTTCGCAACAGTCTCTATAGAAATAGCCTAACACAAAATCAAATGCGTAAATAATAATAATACGCATTCTGGAATAGTTTCTACAAACCATATAAAAGTATAGAGACAAATTCGAATAATTTTACTATTAAGAATTTAACTTAACAAAAACAAAATGATATCTAATTCTAAGAGTTGCACCAAAAGCCATCCTTGTAGAGAATTCAAGAACAGTAAGCTCTACTACCTATTTCGTTTTGGTAGTTGGTAGAATTTAACATCATATTGCTAGTGGTTGGTTAAATAAGTGCCTCACCTAAGAAACTTATATTAAATTATGGTTAAGGAATCTACAGTGAACCAACAACAAATACAAAACAAAAACAAAGCCCCGCGATGGGCGACATTGAAACATACTTATTTTAACACAGAAAAATTAATACTTCCTGTACAACTCTTAAATGCACCGGCTGTGGAGATCTCCATTATGCAAATTTAAATACAGGAGTGGGTGTAACCCCAAAACCTTCTAATTAATTAATGGAATCAGGAACAAATAAAAAATACAAAAAAACAATGATGTTAACAGAATCTCAATTTGGAAAGATTCCTTATTTAAAATTGGCGTTAATTTAATCAAATCCATATCAATCGATACTACTGAATTTTAATTGACAAAAACATCAGCAATTTGTTAAACCAAACTATATCATACGATAAATTAATTTGAAATCTATATATTGAATAAGGTAAAAAAAACTTGAAAATGCAATACACAAATGAAACATGTTAGAAAAGTTTTCTTTTTCAAAAATAATACAATAATAATTCATCACACTCTAAAAATATTTTGGGATCCCAAACTAACTATTAAATTAAAGATAACTAAACTAACACAAACAAGAACGTAATCCGAATATAAATCTCCTTCATTTTCATAAATTTCTAGCACAAACAGAAGGCTCAAAAGTTTAACACATAAGTTTTCACTATCAAACTATTGATATGAAGAACCAAAACGGGAACAAATCTTCTAAGTATATTGTCTTAACGAGATTCCTTGAACTTTTGCCATAATTACTATTAGTTATTATTATTACTATTAACGGGAACGATGATTAAGTTACTTGAATGTTGCTAGAAGATAGTTATTGTTGAGTAACAAATAACGTATTCTTATTATTAATTTTTCATTAAATAAATGAGTTAAGGTGTTTAATTCAAAATTCACTGTTGATTAGCATTAAACAAATTCTATTAAGCCAATCAAAGGTACAATAAATAGGAATTAACACTGCACTCAAACTAAAGTTGCGGAATAATCCTCCACAGGATTAATTTTCTAACAACAAAATCGGTACTGTATAACACTTAAAGTAGTGTTGTTCTAAACTGGACTATAATTATTTTACTGTAAAATCACTTACACACGATAACAGCACGGGAAACAAAATACTGGGGCAAACCCGCCAGTTTGGGGTAAAACACCCACCGCCCAACTGGACGCTACTTTAGGGTACGAGACCCACTGTCCAACAGAACTTTTTAGACGCGAATCTGTACTACTTTTTAAATATTGAAACGAAGGAAGATTTTAAGCTAACCTATGGCGAAATAGCGTGATCTTTTTAGACCAATGAAAAACAAGCATATGAAAGCTTCGAAATGATTCTAGAACAAAAATTTGCAGCGTAAGCCACCACAATCCACACGTGGCCGCAAGCTGCACTTTATACGTCTGGGATTGGAAGTTTGCTTATACAAAATCCACTGATAGACATGCACAGGAAGCCATAAATAAAAGCTAAATTCATTTTAAGAACTGAAATCCTTTGTAAGAATGGCGGCATTTCTTTAAGATATTTATAAATTAAATTTTATCAAGGTTCTTTCCTACGAAATAACTTTTAGAACCATGGTAACACTTCAAAATTAACCTATGATATTTTACAAGGACTGCAAATACATTAAAATGATGTCTACTAGATCTTTCTAAAAGAAATTTTATCTGTACAAAAACATGAAAAGGTGACCCCTGGTATTTAAAAGAACATCAGATAAATCTTAATATCGTCCCACTTTTAACTCGACTAAAATATACTAAAATGTGCAGGGCCGCACTAAGGTTTTTATCAGTTATGCATACAAAATTATAGTTTTAATAAATCGAGAATTTCTGTCCGTTACAACAGTTGGTAAGTAAACGAACTTAAGTAGCATCTATTCTGTTGTCACTTATATTTTTTTATTAATCACTTGAAAGATAGAGTTCAAAATATGTTAATATGATTACCCATGTTGATTTAAAGTTACTTTTGACATGCATGGTTAATATTCTTATATTTATTGTACTATTGCAGACTTTGAATTGTTAAAAGGAAATTTTATTTTTGATTTTCTAATCTGCAAACCTACACAGACAATCATGCGTATTTCTCAGGTCGACTTTTTGTTTATGAATTATTGTCTAACGTTTTACCTATCTTACTTTTTTATGAGACTTTAATAATGTCCAATGAATTCTCAATTGGGTTATTTTGAAAATTCACGGATTTATAAAAAAAGATTTGATGTAATGGTATACTTGCCTTTTTATCTTTTACAATATCTGAATAAATGAGAATCTTTATTTACCTTAAAACGTCAAGGTTGAGACTTGGTTCCTAATCTTACCAAACAATGTGAAGTGAAACTCAAGTAAGTTTTGATTTTACTATTGAGAAATATTTATATTAAATATTTTATTATTCTAGATTAAGAAAATGATCACTTATAGTTTTACACAGGATCTTTATTTACTTCATCTTAATTTCGTTCAAAATTGCTATTATAGAACTGACCTATCTCACTTTTGATTCTTTTTGGAATAACACTAGCGTAGCCCTTATTTTCACTTTTTTGATTTGTCACAAACCTAGTATCTTGATATTCTTGATGCACTTTATGTTTCCCTTTTTTCAGCCTGCTGTCTGGAATCAGCCTACTGCTTATGGGGCTCCGTAACTTTCTGCAGGATAAGATACTCTGCCGAAAATAAAATGTTGCACCTAAATATTTTTACCCTGTTAATATAAGTTCTTGAATAACGTTCAAGACTAGCATTTATGTTTCTTCTCCTTTCTTTCTGTCGGACCAGCTGGATACGTCTTCCGATCAAACCGCTCTCTTTGATGTGACTCCGCCTGTACTGTACTCTGGACTATTGGTACTTTCTTATTTTCTTATTATAAATTCTATTATTATATTCATTTGAAATAAAGTTTAAGCCTTTTTACACTTATGGAACGGTTCTCTAATTATCTTTTTTAAAACCACTTTTATTCTTTCATTTTATTTACTTAACTACCTCTTAGTAACTAAACATTTGTTTAGATTGCAATTATTTCTCATATCTTGTTGTTGTTTATATTTCAATCCAAATTATCTCGCCTTTGGTCATTATTTTAATATCATGATTATTGAAAAATATGTAATTGCATCTCAAGACAGATATTGGTATGTTAGTAACCGTAGTCAAGACTATTTTGTTGTTGTTGTCAAAACTATTGTTACATTAAATTCAAATTATGTTATATGATTGTCAATGAAATATGTAATGTTTTATAATGTTACTAAACTAATACATGTTCTTTCTTCGGAAATAACTGCAAGTGAAAATCCTATCAACCCAAAACCATTTCCTTAACCAAATTATCATTATGTACATGTACCAATTCAATAAAATTAATCAAACTTGAATCGTTTTATGGTAAATCCTTTACAAATGTTCAATTGACAATGATTAATGATAAACGCGATTAGTCAACACTTAACGTTTCTTTATTGGGTATCAAAAAGAATTCATGAATCTAACAAACTCTTTTTTAATTCAACAACTGAGGCAATTATTTTCATTAATATTATGATAGAAAAATCATTATAATTATATATATTTTTTATTTATACATATCTGTAAGTATTATAAGAATGTTGTGTATCGTTAAAAAAGGAAGCTGTAGAAGGTGTTTATAGCTCTTACAGGAACTTGGTTTTGGGTTCTTAAAGGGTTTATACAAATGTTGTTTTGGAAATTTATAAGATTTGAAATTAAATTATTGTTATTAATATATATTCTTGTATTCAACAATGGCAATCTTATTTAATTACTTGCATTTTTTACACATGCCACGGCCGCTCTCTGTAGCTAGTCGAGTAATTTGAAGTTAACTTATTCATACTATATCCACAAAAATATACCTACGTCATAAACTATCTACGAATTGAAATGCAATATCAATCGTGTACGATAAGTACGACAATATACCTAGCAAACGATTATTTATTCTCCAATGGCGGCTTTCGTTACATACACTTTTGTGAGAATTAGACTTCCAATCTGTGAATTGTCATCAGTCTAAAAGTGAATTATCATCTTGATAATTCACTTTAATATCTACATTCAATTTCTTTCTACTAGCTATGCAAGTGTTGTCATCGCGTTCTGTCATCGGCCCAATTTTTATGACTGTACGAAATTGTATCTTACAAAGATTAATTTTAATTTCACAGGCAAGCTGTGTAGCAATTAGTTGAAACTACCAGCGATGCCAGATAGGTGCTATAGCGTTGATTTCCTTTATGTTAATTTTATTTACTGCTAGTATATGCACCCAATAACACTAATAGGTTTATAATAAAAATCCTCTTTTAGGTTTATACTTAAAATTAGAACCAAAAGTGGTACTCACTAATAGTGGGTTTACGAGATAACGTCATAATGATATGAGAAATTATAGAGAGCAAAGCTTTTATGTAGGTATAAGTGAGATTTTTTACGTAAGGGTTTATAACGGTCAACATTACCATATAAACAATTAAAAACATAAAAAATTTTATACTTACGCAAAATATAGCTCCCGGTTGAGACTATTTACTTATTCAAAATATGCTCAGGTGTCGTGAGTGTTAATCACAAAAGTTTACTAGTTTCAGACAGAATACAAGAATAAAGGGACATTATAGACGACGCCCTAAAATTGTTTGTTATTATTATCAAGAAAAATAGCGGCGCAAATCTACAAATTGGAAGAAAAATTCTGTTGCATTCATATTGTTTTGAAAGGATCAACCACAAAAAATTTGTTGTGTAAATTTTGAACAGGTAGTTGCTTACTTTTAATTTTATTTTACTAAATCCAATTTCGAAAAGATTCAATAATTGTAGATTAAATACATAAACTAATGCATGGAAAATATTCACGTTTTCTTTTTGTTTAAAATAAAAAAAAGTAAAAAAATTAGTCAACTTACTTAGGGATCTTCTTCTAATATACAATTTTATCTTTACATAAATAAAAAACATAAATCCAAACGTTATTGTTTTAAAAAATAATCTGTTACAAAGTACCTTACGATAAATTCGTTTTTCGCATTAATCCAAGAACATACTATAACACCTAATGTACTTTAATTAAAACAACACAAAAAATCGCACCTTACGAAGTGGGCGACCACAAACAATTTTACGTGGCAAGTTATGACGGAGTTATTTAATTTTGAGTTGAGTTTATTAAATTAAATTCAAAAAGATTTAATAGTTTAATAGTAGTATATAAAACACACAAACTAAAGCATGAAAAATACGCATTTTCTTATAGTTTCAAATCCCAAAAAAACAAAACGATCTAAACAACAAACTTATTTAGTGATGCCTTTCTTAATACATAGCATTATGCACTAACATTTATGAACATCATTTACACAACCCAAAAAACACCTTCACACCTTAAAGATGCTGGAACTAGAATAGCTGTCGCTAAACTCTGAACCTTTTGCATTACATGAAGCTTCAAACTTTACAATAATTTCCACTTTTTAATGCTTTCCGCTTTGGCTTTCAAGTAAAATCAGACGTTTATTCACGTTGCCAATACATTTGAGGAATACTAATATTTTACAATTACCAAATACCGTTTAAACAGAATTTCCACATAATACACTCAAATTTTATACGTATTATTATAGGAGAAATCATCTCACACGAAAGATCTACAATTCAATCAGATTACCTCACTATTTTCTTTGAATTGTTTTATTATCATAATTAAATAACCCAATATACTATCCCTTCTCGCCCACCTGCTTTAAAATTACATACTGCCCACCTGCGGTCATTTGTGACCCCCCAAGCTGAAATTGCGTAGTTCATTTAAAAAAAACGTATTTCTAATATTTCAAGATATTTATTGTTAGATGCATGTGGGAAAAAACGTTTACAAGTAATACTAACATTAGAACATAGATTATAATGCTATAAGATTAATACTTTACTACACTATATATATGATTATTCTGAGTCATTGTCTTCTGACGTTAATCTTGAACATGCAAAACACATTGTGCATATTTCAACGTGTTCCTTACACACAAAATTACTACACATGTCACATAAAATGGTTGTTTTTTATCTAATTGCCGTGGACAAATGCTGCACCTTCCCCGTTTATTGTTTGGTTGGTTGACATGCTTGTATTGGAAAAGGAAGTTCCAAACCCAGCTTCTGTAATTGCTTTACGAATTTTCCTTGTCCTGGCTTAAGGATTTTGAATTCTTCTCTCTATTTCCGGTTTTACCAGCTCCTCACCTAGTTCTAATAAGAAACGGCTCCTTTCTGTCGCATTCTTGTATGTATTATATGCATTAATTACGGCAAAATCCACAAGTTCAAAAAATACAGCAAGTGGCCATCTTTTTGTTGATCTTTTTGTCGAGTAGTTCCTGGTCATCTGATCCACAGTGTCAACGCCAAATTTGGTGGAATTGTAATTTAGTATCATTTCTGGTTTTCTATGGTCTTTATTGGAAACGTCAAATCTATTGTGTTGACATTGACAGCCTTTCCTTTTTCTAGGAACGTAGGATGCTAAAAGTGTACTGTTAGCATAAGCAAAAACAGATGACTTCTCTTTCCGTAACTTTGATGGCAGCATGCGGGACGGAAGCTCGTTACGGTTTTTACGGACAGTTCCAACAAGGGTTAATTTCTGCTTCAGTAATTCTTGTCTAAGGATGTAACTGGTGAAGAAGTTATCGGTAGTAATATTGCGACCAGAACAGTTCATGTGCGTTACTAAATCTAACACCACCCGTTTTCCTTGTTCTTGTTCCCTTGTGTTTCCAATTTTGCCGGAATATATTTGAAGGTTTGTAATGTATCGAGAGTCACAGTCTACGGCCATCCATATTTTTATACCATATTTTCCCGGCTTTGAAGGAATATAAACCTTAAAACCGCATCTTCCTCTAAAAGTGGAGAGATGTTCATCCACAGTAATATTTGGACCTGGACCTTGGACCTATAACAGTATTTTTGCATTGACTAACGAACATATTCGTTATTTCAGCAATAAGCTCAGTCTTGTTTCCAGTTGCTTTTTTTCTAGCTTGTCGTGTAATCCTGTCATCAAATCGTAGACAGCTAAGTATGTTTGTATAACGGTGTCTAGACATTGTAGCTCTAAAAATTGGATAACCGTACTTTTCTGACCAAAACTCTTTCAGTTCTTTTCCACGGCCTTTTTGCATACCGTAAATCAAACTAAGACCCAAGAATGCCAAGAACTCAGTACGTTGTAGTTCCTTCCATTTTTCTAGGCTTGGATTCTTGTCCTTTTGTTCAATTGCTCGTTCATTAGTATGTAAGCAAACTCTGTCTATAATTTCGTCAGTCATAAAGGCACGAAAACAGTCTGTTCGGGTAAATAAATTTAAGTTTTTTGGTATACCAGAAATTTGTTTTATGATATTTCTTGATTGTGTTTTTCTTCGTGTAGGCTCCTTATTACTCCACTGTATTGTCCCATTTTTGCTAATCCATGCTTCCTCATCCGTACCATCATCATCGTTATCTGAGTTGCTTAGATTTGCTACATCTTCTTCGTCTTCCCAAATTTCAGTAAAATCCTCCTCTGCATCACTACCATCGCTCTCGTTGTCTATTACCTCAAAATCAGCGTTATATATATAAAACTCAAAGCTTGCTGCTCACTATAGCCACTTGCAAAGTTAATATTATAGTCCGCCATAATAAATTTGTTGTCACACTACTTACTTATCACTTAGTCAAACAGTAAATGAGAACGTAAACCAGGGAGCTATACTTATAAGCGATGGATATTTGTAGGTTTCAGCACGTTACGAACATGTCACTTGCAGAAGCATGAATAACTACAAGTGTATGCTACATTACACCAAAATTATATAAAAACCTATATTCTTAATATAATAACTAAGGCTGCACAAACCAAGATTTTATTACATACAACAGCACGTGGGGTCAGAAAAGACCCAAGGTGGGCGAGGAGGGCTATAAGGGAAATTTCCAACCCAAAGAACGAAATATTTAATTTTCCATAAAGGTTTAAGTAAAAATCCTGACAATACAATGCAAACTCTAACAATAACAACAAGCTATAACAATTGGAACAAGCCACTAGACAGATTAGCTTACTTCTTTAAAATTTTAAGAAGGGCGATTATATTTTAAACCTAGAGATCTTAACTAACCACAAGAACAGTACTACCAATCACAAAAATTTAATTAAATATCTTCTCGTGTCTACTAAAAAAATATTGACAGTCAACTAATCAAGGCTGGAAAGATGTCTGTCATATGTCTCATAAAAAATATAAAATATTGTTCCGAAAGCCATACCTTTCTTTGTGAACATCGATATTAAAGCGGGGTTGCTTAAATAAATGCTATATCTTTGCGGTAAAAAAATATATTAGTGTCCTTAAAAGAATTGAATTTTACTTCGTGCGTCTTTTTACAATACGAAAACGAACCAAGCAGAAATGGTTTAAATAATCACCAAAAGGGAATGGGTTAGTGGTGGAAATGTAAAGATGTTTACATAAATGGTAATTTTATTTTAATGGATACAAAGACGGAAATTTTTTTATATCCTGTATGAATTAAAAACGCAGTGAATTAAATATTCAAAATGATGTGCTCGTTACAGGTTGTCCAACATAACAGAAATGTTTTAAATGATTACTGAACAGTTACCATCGTGTGAGTTTTACTTATATTATATATTTTTTGTCACTCTATTTACATTTGAATATCTTACTCCTGAGAAGAAGATAGAGAAATTTTATATTATGACGTGATGTATTTTTAAAAAGCTTTTTATGGTGTAAGTAAGTTGTATATAAAACAGGAAGGCTTTCGCGGTGTTTGGACTGTTTTCATTTGGACTGCGTCATGTTGAGAAAACAATCGAAGAGCACAACGTTTAACTGATATTGACATGTTCGCATGCTGACTTTACTCAATCCACTTGTACAGTTTCTCTGCTGTTTTCCAACTGTGTTTGTAATTTCTCCCGAAGAAGTCCCATACAATAAATTGTGAACAAAACGTTGTGTTCTTCGATTGTTTTCTTAAGATGACACCAATATTTTGAGTTTGATTAGAAAATAGTTAATTCCATCTTAATAAACGCAAAAAACTAAAGTATAAGACTTAAACATCTTGTACACGTGTTTCCATTTGCCCAAATTAAAAAAACGTTAAATACTAAATCAAGGTCTTTACAAATCTTTACTGACGAGATGCTGGAAGTGGCAGAATATAGAAAATTTCACTAGTTTTCGAATTATAAACTGAGAAAACAAATAAACAAATTGCTTTGTTTTTTTAATTTACTTTGTTTTACAAATTTCAAAAGTAACAATATTAATACAGAGCTGTCACTATCTTTGTCAACATAATACTTTTCAGGGAGGTAGACGCTAATCACCATCATGCTGTATTTTATTTCCATCGTACATATTGTAATGATGCAGGTGTTACACCACACGCTTTGAATTATTTATATATGTAGTGATACACCAAACTCTTTGGTAAATAAACTAATTACAGGTATTGACTCATTAGCCAAATGAAATTCCCAATAATTGCGTTTTATCTTTACTAATAATAAATAGGTTTTGGTCTGGATATTTTCCCAACTTCCAACCTCTACTTTATGAATTAACTTTAATCAATTCATATTATATATGATAATATATCAAAACAAAATAAAGTAGTTCAATATTTATTATTTTCTTTGTTTATAGATTTTTTTTGGATTTTATATATTATATAAAATGGTGTAAGTATTTTTTAAGGGGCGTGGTTTTCTTTCTTTTTAAGAAAAACTTTCACCAACTAAAGATAATAAAAAAATTGAATAATTACGTCACATAACGTCACACCAAAACCTCTAAGACATTTAAATCAAATTAGAAAACAATTATCTACATGTCAAACAAAAGTAAACCAAAAATACTGTTAACTAAAAATACAGTTAAATACTGACTTTTATAAAATATTTCATTATTGATTAATTATATTTTATTTTGTTTAAGATAATAAATTTCAGCTAATTAATTTTTGTGCGTGTTTTAATACTAGTTACCGAGTACTGGAAGGAACTTTTTTTTGGGGTAGCCAAGGGCGAACGTTTACTGGCGCCCGCAATTATTTTTCTAGTGGTCCATATACGAGTAGTAAGCAAAGTAATCCGCAAGACCACTCTCCGATGGGGATAGCCTGGATTAACGTAAAATTTTCTCTCAAGTCAAAATGGAGTGTGGCAACCGCTACAAAATTTCCTAACAGTTGACTCTTTATAACCATGGAGTACTCAACGCACCGCTAGTTCATTTTCTACGTAATCATTATTGCTTAATAAAGAAATGCAAAGAAATTGTTTTTATTTTCACACTTTTGCTGCGTTATAAACGCAATTTATTATTATTTCGTTAAATATTTCAAATCAATTAAAAATCAGATCCATAAATAAAAGAATAGATTTCTGGATAATTCCGTATTAAAAACAGTAATAAATTAACCTTTGAACTTTGTTAATTAATTTAATCTAAATTAATTTAGGAATAAAATAAAATTAAACTAAGTGAGATGAATAAAAGTATGAACGTATGATCTTTTTGATTTTTTTTGTACTGTAGAATTGTTACTTATACATGTCTTTGATAGCAGATTTTCAATTAATTGTTTTACATTTTGGTTATTGAAAGAAAATACTCTAGTGAATAACTGGTGAAACCGTGTTATATTTGTTTTCTGAATTAATATTGAGATGTATAGAATTCATCTCATTGAAAATTTATTGAACGATATGATCGTAAACATAAAAATAATTATTTCATGCAATAAAATAAAATAAAGGATAGACATGCTAGGATGTTAGGTATAATTAGTCTAGGGGCTACATGTTAGGTCACAGAAAGATTCATCAATTTTTAAAATAGAAATCAAGAATGATAAAATCTCATGCAAACATAATCTCAATTTTCATATATAAAAAGGCCTGATTTTTAAAAAGGATATCAATCATTTAGATTGTTTCTTGATAATACATGTTTATGCAACCCAAGTCACATATTAGGATGGTTTTTCCATTTGTGTGGAAGATTTAATTTCCCTGATAAAATCTTAGTTTTACGATCATTAACGTAGGAAGAATTTTTCTGTTTTCCATGGGACTGACTCAGTTTCGGGCTGATATTTAACTAAAAATATGTAAATTAGGTCAATCTTGTATTGACTAATCCAGCACAATAAAATTAGAAACTCTTATATAATAATCCAGAGTATTCATTTAGATGAACGTTTCGGCTTTGCTGATATGCTTCGTGTTTTACAAATATTAATTCTTATACAACATTTTCACCATTGTTTTAATGCAAACACTTGGATGACTGTATGCTGGACAATTTGACTATAATTTGACTTCATTTAAGTTGATGTATAAGATGGAACTTGTAGAAGCATCGTTGGGTGTATCATAATCGTAGAGTGGAATCTTAATTTGTGTTTTTCTTAAATTGTAATGATGTTCTTATGTAAATTTTATATGCATTAGTTACATAGTGTAATTATGTATTCATTTTGCAAAGGATAAAGCTGGATTTTTTGAATTGTGTGTATAATTAATTATCTTCGTTATGGTAGACTTTGGAATATGAGTGTCTTATATTGTTTTAATCGTTATTTTGCCAGCTACAATCCTATTTTTGTAGAATTAAGATCTGTGGTAATTTTTATCAGCTGTGTTTGAATAGTGACTCATATAAAACATCCGCGAGGCGGTTGTTTGGAAAAATTGACAGAATCTTCACTTGTTTCGCCAAATCATATGTAAACCTCAGCTAAAATTAACAAATTCAGTCGATCAAAAGCAGTTGGAGAACTCACGCTCCACTCCGGATTAAAAATCTGTAAAATAAGTGGGGTTATGTAGTAATCATATGGTTTATGTCAACAACGGAAAGTTTTAACAGAGTTTAATAATAATTTACCTGGATATTTTAAAATCAAATGAAGATTTATTCTTTATTCAACAATTATATGGAAGTATGAACGAGTTGTTTATTAAAATAAATTCAAGATTTATTTCCATTGTCGTACTGAATAATCGATGTATTTACGTTATAAAATCATCTGACAGAATTGAATGTAGTTGTACCAATATAAAATAATATTGGAGTGGATCTCGTTGTACGTTATATACAAGGTTGGTCAAATTAAAAGGTTTTGATTTAATTTTTCAATAACAAAAATTATAAAGACAATCTGAATAATTTCAGAATTCACTTTTCTAACCTTAAAGGTTTTTTAAATAATTAAATTCTTATGAATAAAACAAATTAAATTTCTTTATTAAAATTTAATTATCATAAATTAAATTTATTTGGACATTTGTAAATATTTTCGTTTGAGTGCATTGATTGATGTCAGTTTACTCAAGTGGAGAACTGTTATAGCCCTATGTCAGTTTATTAACGACTAATTAACACACTTGAGCTAGCTCAGGAAAGAATTTCCTATTAGTAACGGTGTTAACTGCCACAGCTCATATAAGGACTCCCACGCTAAATACAATTCATCATCTCCTGCATCAGTTATCTTTATGATTTTTGTTTTATCGTAATTTCTGTTAACACGCTCAAACGAGATAGTTTTTGTACCCATTTTCAAAGGAACCCCGACCTCTTCTCCTGCTTTAAAGTATTTATTAATGACTCCTGCATTGGTTATTAACGCGTTCCACTCCGTTTCATCAAACAGCATGCACTGATTCTTTACTCTAGCTACTTTTATTACAGGAGTGAATCCCAAATGAGCACATAATCCAACAAATACAACTTTACTTTTTGATTTGTTTAAATAAAACACTGATTGATTCACTAGCGGTGCCCATTTAGCATCCTTAGGAAGCTCGTTTGGAACCATCAACTGCTTTTCTAGAGCTTGCGCTTTCGCATTCTTAATTGATTTAGCGAGGCTTTCCATTGTAACACTGCACTGTACACTGCAACTGCAAACGCTTTACTCTTCCCATACATGCAACCTGCTATATATATCTAAAGCTTGACCTTGAATGGTGTTTGATGACCTTGAATAGTGGTCTTGAGTTCAAGGTCAAAACATTGTTGCCATACTGAGGGCCTTGAGAATGCGGTGTTGACATATTGATGGCCTTGAGAATGCGTTGTTGCCATATTGATGACCTTGAGAATGCGTTGTTGCCATATTGATGGCCTTGAGAATGCGGTGTTGCCATCTTGTTGACCTTGAGAATGCGGTGGTGCCATATTGGTGACCTTGAGAATGCGGTGTTGCCACGTTTAGGTGACAGAAATAGTTTCAAGGTCACCATGTGTTAGAGAGAGATAGGTTCAAGGTCAAGGTCAGGAGGGGGGGTGGTTCCAGAACTCTCCTATTATCCCTACTTACTTTATTGTTCTGTTTTTAAATAATTTTCTTTTTATTTTTCTTGGAATTTGATTTTCTTTTATTTTCATTAATAAAATAAAGACTGTGTTTTTAATTTATCTATGCGTTTATTTGATGAGATTCATTTCTTTTTGTTTTCATATTTAGAGTTTAGCTTGCGGTTGTCCAGTTGCGGAAGTCCAAGTGTCTTCATTGTAAGTTTTCCTTTTCTTCCAGGTATAGGAATCAATACGATTTTATTATTTCAACTATTTCATGCTCTATCGAATTAAACCTGAGTTAGTCGATTGGGAAAGGAAAAAATATTGGGGTGTATTTTATTTTATTTTGTTAGATTTCACCGTAGATATTTTAGGGGTTACCCTGATCGTGGTGCAGATTAAAAATCACCTCAATATATTACTGATTAATAATATAGAATGCTTTCAAAACTGTACCTTTTATTTGTAGAATTAATTTTTATATTATTTGAAATATTTAACAAAATAATAATAAATTGCGTTTATGATTTAGCAAAAGTTTGAAAACAATTGTTTTGTATTTTATTAACCAATAATTGTCCTATAGAAAATGAATTATTAGCGGTGCAATGTATACTCCACCATCAAAAAGTTGGTTAGGAAATCATACAGCGCTGTCAACGCGAGCGTGAAAACAAAGCGGGAGTAAATAGCGCATCCTTTATTTTACATGAAGCGTTCCTAATAATATCTATCAACGTTTATGATTCAGTAAAGGTTTGAAAACAAAAATATTTTTTCAAGTTTTGTATTTTATTAAGCAATATTCTTCGTATAGAAAATAAACTAGCGGTGCGATGTGTACTTCATAGTCAAACACTTAGTTAGGAAATCATGTAGGGGTGTCAACGCAAGTGTAAAAGTGAAGCGAGAATAAATAGCATGTTCTTATTTATTTTACATGAAATGTTCCTGATATCTCTCTAATATGGGAGGCAAAATTCTACAAAAAGGAACAATACCCAAACTACGCCTTTTTATCAATGTGACCTGCAGGTTAGGCTTCGATAAATACTAAATATGCAGTTGTGGTTGGCTAAGAGTAGAAATACTATTACGCTATAATCATTGAATGTATCTACAATAACTGTAGAAGAAGAAAGTGAATAATGTATAAGATATTTTGTAACAATGTATTTTAGTTACAAATAATATTAAGCTGATGGAGTTAATCTATTTTTATTTGTTTTTCAGGAAGAATACATATCACTATTTAATGTGAAAAGATGTGACGCAACAGCTACTATCTAAATGCAAGAGCAAGACTCCTGCCGTTAAAAATAAAGTTGAATTTTTACAAAATAATTTAATTTTTAAATTTTAACTTCAAGCTTCCACTTAAAATTGAATGAGAGAATTTGCGGTGTAATAGCTGATGAAGTCCCGATGCTATAAAATACGGTAGCAATTAAAAATCAGAATAAAAATTAATGTTTTTTTATTAAAAATTTAGAAGAAAAATGTTTTGCCTGAATGATTACGTGGGTGAGCTATTGAAAAAGGTTCCGTGGTTGGAACAAAAGGGTCTTAAATGCGACCCTAATTTTTCCGGAAGCTGTGGATTTTATTTACGGAAGTGGCTCGATTCGATTTTAATGTAGCAACAAAAGTGCGCAAGCGAAAGAGGAAAGAAGTTATCAACATAGCCAGACGTAAACCTTTCATTCGCTCGGTCGCGAATACCTAAAAGTTTTTTTCACTTTCCTTTTAGACGATGAAGTTCATTCTTTTACTTATTGCTTTCTTTTGATCTGCAGGATTTGTTGACTATCATTTATTTCGAAGCATGAAGGAACTTCCGTTTTCTTTCTTTCACAATATTTCATTGTGCTTTACGTTGTGCTCCCTGTTTTTGTTCGACTTAATTGTCCTTTTGTTTTAATACCTAAAAGGCGCTTCGACGATCATTGTGATAAAGCGAACAAATCTGTCAGGATACACCGATGCCTTCAAAACACTTTTTTATTTTAATTACATCAGTAATGTGAAAATTAAGGGCGCGCCCAGCTAATTCAAATTTACTTACGCCTCGGAGAATTTTAAAACGAGCTTGAGTAATTCAACCAACTGGAAATTTAAGTTCATCATTTTTTTTTCAACTAATTTTTCATAGTTATTTTACTTATTACGCGCTAATTGTACTAAATGGTTTAGCATTACCAGTAAAAGTTGAAATTATTTCTTATTTTTCAACACTCGTTACTAAAAGTTTCTCATAAAATAATTTATTTGTACGAACTTCATTCATTTAATTTAGAATTATTAGTCTTTTCTGATGACTTTTACAAAGAAAAATATAACTTTTCAAGTACATAATATACTAAATCATTATTTTAGGCGATAATCACCTTTGCTTTGTTTGTTCGGGCGAGGGATCGGAATCGAGAATTGTTGGTACTTTTGGATAAACTCTACTAATTTAGTTTTTCCCCTACGCTCTGCGACCTTTAAGACAGCGGCGCAATTTAACCAGTTCCTTAGACTCAAAGCCATCAGAACCAGCAAGCAGCCAAGCCAGCCGACCAGTCTTCAAGGAAGCTAAGGGTAAGACCTCTTGACTACAGTAGCGATTCCTTTTCCGCTCTGCCCCGCCCCTCTTTCATCAATCCGACTCTTCCGAGACCTCACTATGTGTGTGCCTGGGGGTCTCGTCCTTCTACCACCCCATACGGTTAACCAAAAACTCAATCTGCTATCCTGTAATTGTCAGTCGTCAGACACCCCCCCCTTACCTTTCCTGTATTCCTTTACCCTACCTCACCCGCACGCTTATTTTACTGTATTGTAACCCGCTTGCAGTGGCTACCGCAGTTAACCGTATGGTAATTAATAGTTTGGCTATTGGCGATTATTGGAGCTTTTGAGGGTAATAAAACTATTTGGTATAAAGTATCGTATATTTTATTTAATAGGGATAAAGTCGAGTAGAGATAAATAATCGATAACATCGATTATTTCTGTAAGTGCTTTAGTAAGACAAGTAGACGCTCATCAAGACAGTATTGGCCTCTACGACTTCAGCCATTCTCTGGATTACATTTTATCCGCTAGCAGCTGCCTGGATCCGTGGAACGTACAACGTTAAAATAACTAAAGTTTAAGAATTACCGCCAATTACCGAAAACCACCCAACGCCCTTCATAAGCAACTTGGCGCTCGGGTAGAGACACTTACCAATTCACAGACACTTACAGAACCTAAAACCTTCAGGTTCACCTTTCATCCCTTAATAACAAACGGATAGTTTTAAATTTATCATTTTCAGCATGAAGTTTGATAATTTGATTCAAATTTATAAGAAAGATGTCTCTATCAACGTCTTGTAGTTTTAAATCAGCAGATTCGTGAATCAGTTGCACTTGATAAGATTCATTATACGAAAAATATTTTCACGCTTTTTTTAAACTAACAGAGCAAACGAAGGAGCTGGGATAATAACCAACACCGAGATGGGTAAGGTGATAACAAAATATGAAACAGTAAACTCAAGAATAATAAAAATTAAATATAGGTTTCATACAGATCTATGTACTAACTTTAGATGCTTCAGAAAGCAAGAATTCTATGATAATTTCAGGAATAACAATAATTAGCTAAGCAAAATCTCAACCTATAATAATAATAAGTGACAGGAATACAAGAATAGGTAACAAAGAAATATTGTATAGGCTCAAGGAAAGAAATGGACAGAGAAGAATTGTCGAATGGAACTGGAAGTAAAATGATACAACTCTGCATAGAAAACCAAATGATAATCGATAACATATTATTTGCTCACAAAAATATACCTTACACAAGGATACATACAAAGGAGGTGGAAATGCTAAAAGCATCATTGACTACTTTGTTACTAGTAAAGATAAAAAAATCAAAAGTGGAAGATATTAGAGTATATAGATGAGCAGTGTTAGTTAGTGGTTACAAGTTACTGAAAAGTATAGGTTAAAATGTAATAAACCAAAAAATGGAAAAGTAAAGAAGATTGCAAAATATAATATGAAAAAATTAGCTAGCGCAAAAAACCAAGAGAATTATAAAGAAAAAAATATTGGAAAGATTAGACCAAGTACTTAAAGGATAAGAAAATATACATGAAAAAAATTGAAGGAATGCCTACAAGCTACAGACTGTGCGAAGAAAAGGGAAAACGATGTTAAACTAAAAAAAAATGCTAAGAGATACAAAAGCATTAAGTGGTATGAAGGCTTGACGGACGTCCTAGAATCATTAAGGGTCAGAGAAGAGTAAATAAATATAATGATTAAAATGTTTTTAAGTATCAAACGTTCTTATTATTATAGGTTATACATTTTGCACAGATCTTACTTGAATGAAATAATATTAAAAAGATTCAGTCAGCAACATAAGCGATCAGCAAACTTGGTTTATTAAAGTTTACTGTCTCTAGCCTTACTTTGTGGAATGCCATAATCATAAAATATAATAAAAATCAATAGATTAATTAAAGTTTTACAAGTATAAAGTTTAATATAAATTCTTAACCTTACAATTGTTTCGATATTAAACGTCGTTATCAATATATAATGATATGCCTTATGCTGCTCAAGTTGTTCTTTTTCGAAAGCCTTTTTATATATTTACAAAAAAACATTTGAATAAACAATAAAACCGCTCAAAAATATTGAACATGGGAAAAGTCGACGTCGCAAATAAAAACATATGTTAAAAATTAACACCAATCTTAATTCTAAAAAGATGAAAAGATAGCAGGTAAAAAGGCAATAAAAACAACATAACACACTTATGGTCTAAAATCAATTATTACATAGAAAATCAATAAGAACGATCAACGGTCACAAAACTCATTAAAACTTAATTACATTCGAAACTAAATAATCTCCAGCTATCTCTGTACATGGAATATTTACATAGTTACACAAGGTAACTCAATCATATAGAGTTTACACAAATTATATTTACATACTAGAAAAAACTTAACTCATAGACCTGACTACACCGTTCTTGTGATCAAAAGATGCTTCTGTAAGTTTCAACAAAGGAAAAACAAACTGAACACTATTTCAACTATTCTCGTCCAGAATGCAGTACTCCAGGTGACTTGCTTTCAACAAAGATGTAAAACATCAAATTAATAAGAAAATTTCAAAAATCAATAAACATCAATACTGCTGAATATCTTCATTCAAATGACATGACTTTAAACAAATGCAGGAATCAGTAAGTTAATTGTAGCATAATGAACTTCCAGATAATGATCTATTTTAACTATTTCCAGTGAAAGATCTACCCGAAACTGACTTAGTTTTGTGGGACAAAGAAAAATCTGTTCTGCCTTGACTAACGTCTAACTCAAATCAAACATATATGTGTAATATTGTTGTAATTATGCACACATAGGTAACCAATTATACAGTACATCCTTTTGTACGATTTACATATATTGCATGGTAAATAAATATTACTATATATCATTTATACATACATCATTATCTGTAATTCTTAAGCTAGATCTTTCGTTTTTCCATAAACAATTTCAACTTCGAAATGCACCTGTGCTAGCACTGTTGCAATTTTTTTGACGTTTACAACATTCTAAAAGAAACAAACAGCTTTTTATATAGAAGCTATTTTATAAAAGATCTGTTTAAAATATTACCAAACCAGAATATAAAATATTGCGGAAATTCTAATACGTATGGAAGTAAGCTGCAACGAAGTGGTCTTTCAAAAAGGACTTCTACAATAAAATCGCAATCCGCATCATGTAGTGTTTACTATACGGGCATATAGTTGCTATAAAGTTGCCACCCTAAATAAGTAAGAAGTAAGGATACTGAGAAAAAATATTTAACAAAAATTAAAACAAAGTGTCATTGACGCACGATGTAGCCCTAAAAAAGAGCTTTTTATGTCTCAATTGCTGTGGTCCACGCGCCGCTCAGAGAGTGGCGTTGACGATATATAAAGTAAAACAAAGTGTTGCCGGCCGATGCAGGTTTTATAAACAGATAAGGGTTTATTTTTATGTTGCTCTGGTGCATGCGTCTCTGAGAGAGCGACGTGTTAGTATTCGCAGAAAGAAAAGAAATCTTCCGACGCCCGATAAAGAGCATTCCGTGCCTTCAAGGCTTAAAATATTTTACGGAAAAGCAATGGTGGTGTACGCGTACTTTCGATTTGCACAAGGCAGTAAATTATTATGTACGGTGCGGCATTGGGAAGAATACGAGATTTCGCGAATAAAATTATAATTTATTAGGTCATGTATTAAGGTTTATATAGCGTCAATATTGTGAATTCATAAGTTAAAGAGCAAGGTAAGATTAGATGAAAATCTAAATAGTTGCGGTTTTATTTTTCTTGCAGTATATAAGGCTGACGTAAATTGGAAAGAAAAAATATGTAGATGTGGTTTCCTTAAAATCACACATGTATTGCGCAGCTGTCTAGATGATGACAATTAGTTTCTGTGTTGAGATAAATTTGTAGTTTCTTGTGAACAAAGGTTCTTCCCGCAAAAACGTGTTTTTGAAGAGATGAACTAAAAATTGCAATTTGTAGGTTACAATAAGTTTCACTAGATTATAACTTGAAATCATTAAACGGTCTTAAACTACAACTACAATCGAGCTTTTACATCTTAGAAGACCAACGTTTCTCTTGATAGTAGCTCATAAACTAGTTCTGATTTTTTTTTAATGTTATGTTATGTATCCTGCCACTTTAGCTTTTACTTGCCTTAGAAATGTATCATTACCTAAAATTCTCCACTCTTCTGGTTCACAAAACCACTTTGCAGAAATAAGCATATTCAAAATCGATTTCCCTTGCTTATATCTTATCTCCAAGTCTTCCTCCATTAGCGTTAGATAATTCCTCAATCCATCAAGTAGATTCTATAATTTAATTTATTTCCTTCTTTTTCCAAGGCTAAATAAATAAAAATTGTGTTTAAACGCTAATTAGTATTATACATCTAGTTCAGAATTATACGTCCCTAATAAACGAATGATTTCGTATTTTCCTTCCCTCTAACTATACTAAAAGTTCGCTTAGCAAATAAATAAAAACTTCATTAATTTGACTCAGAATTATTAAAGTTATTTGCTGTTGACTTTTACGATGAAAAATAAAACTTTTCGAGTAAAGGGATGGTTTTCAACAGCAGACATAAATTACATTTCCCAAATAAATTTCTAATTGCATTCACCTGTTTATTTTGACTCGTAAAACACAAGAAAATCATAAAACATTTAGTAGTTAAACGCTATGGGGAACATTGCATGTCTACCTACTGTCTGTTTTCGTTTGCTTACTCTCTAGTTAGGTATTATATCTACCATTTTAACGCCCAACGACAAAAAGAAAAACGCCCCTCCTTTTTATTATCTGAAATTAGAAATATAAAAAATTGTATAATACGTTCATTATTCAAATTAATATCAAACACTTCATGCTCTCCTTCTCAATCTACACTTTCCTCCACGACATTTTAATATTTGATAAGAGTTGATAAAGGGGTGCTTTATATTTCCGTTTCGCTTCACGGTGTTTCATTCTACCACATGCTTATTACTAGTTTATGACGATTTCTTCTTTATGACCCTTTCGTATTTTGCATAATGTATTATTTGATGCATGAACGTTTGCAGAAACACGATTTTGTTTAATGTCTCTTTGCAAAAAGTGTCCTGAAAATAAATTGCACATATTTTATTGGAGAATATTAAAATTTAAATTTTAAATTTTGTGTGTGCTCTATTACAAAGGAAGAATTTTCCAGTTTTATGATAGATGATCATCCAGTCATAGTGAAAATTTGAATTATAATAGAAAAATTTAAAATCTTGTGTTATTTAATCTTACAGGGAAATTTTAATGATGCAGCTACGAGCTAAAATTATCGGTGTTATTCTATCTCTATTCAACATGAACCTCTATCTAATTAAATAGGTATGTCATTTTGAATGTATAACTAGCTCCACAGGTTACACATGAATTAATTTTGAAGTTGGGGTCTTTTATTTTAACCAGTTGCCATGAACATATTAAATGGAATTCGTAGACAAAAATAGCAGACTTGCATGGATTTGTTTTTAGCTAGTGCTTTTTTAATGCAAGATTTATTAAACTTCATGAACTAGCACTTATAATGCTGATTGGCTTTGGATTATGGACGATAGTAATATTTATATAAACCGAAAAACGGCACTCTTAGAAACTATAGGGAAATGCACAGCCGCACCAGAATACATTTTTTAATTATCTTGGGAACAATCGAGAGCAAACAAAGCTCTCAATAGTAAATAGTATCACAGATAAACCGATTTGCCTATAAAAAGAGAAAAAAAACACTTGTTAATTCTCATTTTTATATTTTATTTCTTTAATACCCCACGCCTTAGACATTCCTTAAGCTAGACTTTATGAAGAAGGAAATGCGACAACCTGAAGCGGGGATAGGGCCGGAGATATAAACTCGTGAATGAATGTCTCTGCGAGTTGAAAACTGGAACCAGCTCGATCCATTAGAACGTGGTTGAAAATTAAATACAAATGGATTGGTGCTTGAACCTGACCTATATGTAGTACACAACAAACAAGTCTGAACTTGCCTGCCCGAATAATGTAGAAGCAATTTAATTGTTCATTTCAGTTACTTGAGGGGTTGATTTGGTACATGGAGGCTGCTAGTTTTTTCTTTTTAAATATTTCAAGTGTGTGATTTATTTGTTACTAGTTTTTAGAAGATGACAGAATATGGTGTGAGATTTGAAAGGTAGGTTATTTTTTTTTCATGATTGACTAATTACAAACTATTGTTTGTTTATTTTTTGTTTATATAATGGATATATAATATTAGTTTAGTTATTTATATTTAGTTTTTTTGTTTTCAAAGTTCGAATATTACTGGCCTATATGTAGGACATTGGGAACATAAGTATCTACCAATTTTGTATATTACAGGGAGTTTTCCATGCACGAAGCTTTGTCAATGATCGAGGATAATACCACAGAGGCGGATACAATTACATTATTACCACTCACCCATACATGCGACGACTTAACTGATGAAGACTCGGGTGATGAGGACAATCTTGATATGAACAATTTGCCGGCGTCGCAGATGCAAGGTAAGGTTGAGGTATCCTTAAAATATATTTTAGATAGTGATTGGGATTCCGAAGATGAACTTTCTCTTTCTCAAGTCCAAAACGCGATAAAATCGAAAAAGCCACTAAAGAAAAAGGAAGTTTTTGACTATGTCCGAGAAGACTTATTGCAAAATAATGAGGTTTTCGAAAATTCCTATAGAGATGAGTTACCAGACCGGGCGCCTACATAACTCTTTAGTTTGTTTTTTAATGAAGATGTGTTGGCAATAATTACAAACGAAACTAATCGAAGCGCTTCACAGAAAAATAGATTATTACGTGTTCAAATAAATGAGATAAAGTGTTTTATTGGCGTGCTTCTTTTCAGTGTAAACGTGTCAGTCCCTAGAAGAAGAATGTATTGGGAACGCTCCAAGGATTTGGACAATTCATTAGTATCTGAGGCAATTTAAAGAAGCAAATTTGAATTTATTTTCAGGGCAATAATACTTTGGTCGAGTCAGACAAATTCGCCAGGGCCTGGCCGCTCTTTAATCACATAAACAAAAAACTTTTGAAAAATGCATACGTAGAAGATCATAGCATAGATGAGGCAATGGTGCCATACACAGATAGACACGGGTGTAAACAATATATCCATGGCAAGCCAATGCGCTATGGATACAAGCTATGGGTTGGAACTACACGGCATGGTTACATAAATTGGTTTGAGCCATACCAGGGAGCTTCCGTAAATATCTGTGTCATTTATAAAGACTGAGGTGTTGGAACTTCTGTTGTGCTTGAATACGCAGATGTGCTGAGGACAAATTGGGACTATCTGAAATTTCATTTGTTTTTTGACAATTTTTTCACGTCTGTTGTTTTGTTAGAGACACTAATGAAAAAGGATATGTTCGGAACTGGAACAATAAGGGAAAACTGTATTCCAGGTAGCACTTTGCGTGACACTAAGATTATGGAAAAAGATAAACCTGGTGCTTTTGACTATATCAAAATAAGAGACAGCAATATAATATTTATCAAATGGCACTACAATAATATTGTTACCTTTGGTTTAAATCTAAGTGGAGTGTACCCTTTGCATATTGTCAAAAGATACTCCCAAAAAGAAAAAAAATTATTTAGGTTGACCAACCACATGTAGTGAAATTGTATAATAGCAGTATGGGAGGCGTAGATCGTGCAGACCAGAACATAAGTTTGTACCGAACAGCTGTACGAGGGCAAAAATGGTACCTCCCGCTTATAAGTCATTGTGTAGATATGGCAGTTCACAACGCATGGCAAATTCACAAAACGTCTGGAGGAACAATGGATCAGTTGTTATTTAGGCGAAGTATTGCAATTATTGTATTACGAGTTCATTTACCAAAAATGACATTCATCACAGAAAAAATATCTAGAAGTACGCAATGATCGGTTAGATCATTGGATAATTCCACAAGAAAAGCAAACTACGTGTGGAAGTTGCCACCAAAAAACCACCACCCGTTGCCAAAATGCAATGTTGGTGTACATGTGAAATGTTTTATAACATTATTATTTCATACCAAATAATCTGTTATAGTATGTAGTAGTATAGTATGTACCCATGTAACCAAATAGTATAGGATATACCCATTGTCCTGTATATAGCACGCCTTAGAAAACCCATTAAAAAATAAAATACTTTACAAAATAAAGATGTGTTTTATGTGTGATTTTAGACCAGATATATGATAAAAAAAATTAAAAACCTTAGAACAAATTTGGTCATATCTGGGTTAATTTCAAGAGCAAAAGCTCTAAACCATCTATACCACTTTGCAATATATTTATTTCATGTGCAAAACGGCAAATGAACTTAGTATCCGCAGCCATAATATATTTAGAGCTTGCAGTAATCTTATAAATCCTTAATAAACCTCCGAACCTCCTTCTATAATCTCCGTACTTTTATATAACCTTTATATAACTGCATAGGCGTTACCATATGTACTGATAAGCCAACAAAAAAGTACGTTACATCAAAGAAAAAGTTCATGTTGATTAAACTGATATTTCCAATTTTTGATTGATGTATGTTTATTACCATTTATTATCAATAGGTATTAGTACTTCAGTTCTTCATTTCATAATGACAGTTAGGCAAAAGTGGTTGTTGATGAATAAATTTTATTTATTGATACGTATTATGGATATAATTCATAACATTAACAACTGCCTTATTTCTCTCAATGTTTATTATTTATTGTAACAACTAACTTATTTAAATACAGATATTAGTCATGTAGATTGCTTTATTTTATCTTATTTCTGGAGTATTGATTAAGCTTCTAGTTAATAATTATTCCATATTATTGGCTCACTATGTTATATATTTAATATTATGTATTCCTTGTTACAAATTCAAAAGAAAGGTAGTGATTAGAGCGGAAGTTTAATTCAAATCCCATTTTATTTCAAAATGGTACAAAATTATCATCGACTATTGTTCTCTAAATTTCTCGTCAGAATGTGTGCTTTGGAGCTCATATTCTTAGGCCTGAAATTATTAAAGAAACTTTAAGAACATGTGATAGTTAGATCAATAATTGTTTAATCTATTAAAATTAAAATCTGTCTAATTAAAATCTATTTTTTAATGGTTATTATGAGTCTAATGTCTCGAACCCCTAAATATGCTTCTATCTAATTTGATAGAACATGACCATACTATTTTTTGTAATTAATTTGTTGTAAAAAATATTTATAACACAAAATATGCCCTTGGGGTCAATTTTGAAATTCTGAAGCTATAGACAAAAATTTGCTTACTCACCAATGAATGGGCAATAGAACAAAATGATAAGAAGTCAAGCCTAGAAATATGGAAGAAATACGGTATGCAAAGAAGTCGTTAAAAAGAAATGAAAGAGTTTTTGTCTGACAAGTGCGGTTATTCAATTTATAGAGCAACAATATCTACACCCCGTTATATAAACATATGACAAACGTACTGAAACATTAAAACTTCATTTTCTTAAAGTGAACTACGCACGTTGGGGTCAAAAATCACCCCAGGTGGGCAGTAAGTAGCTTGAAAGAAAGTTGGTTAGGGGGTTAATAAAACACAGATTATTATAATTTGTTTTACGTGGGGTACCCGTATCAACACACCCCCACGTTCCTTCCAGGAGGAAGTGATTGGGATACGCCCAAATAGCGCGCAATTGCGTAGCAATTGCTCCCAGTCTGCTCACTGATCGGAGCGAGGTTGCCTATCCACCCTCTACTAGCTATCCAGGCTAGTACCGGAGCGATTGACTTAACACGTGCTCACCCGACGGCACCCTCCCGTCCTATTTCATACGGGGCTAAGTACCTCGTCCAGCAATAGGACTATTCCCCCAACTTAACTCAGTTGAATAGAGAGAGCCCTCCAGTCCTCTTTCATACCTTCATAAGCTCCTCCCCGAGACAGGGGTTGGGGCCACTGCCCGATCGAATCCAACCTCAATTGTGGCGGGACTTGGTTTTTAAAAGGTTTTGCCACCCCGATCTACCAAATTATAGGCTTGGTGGGCCCTCGACAGAGCTTCGTTTAAGTCTACACGTTATAGACTCCCAGTGTGTACCCGTTAAGGTGAAGTTGTCTTGATTGTGAGAGGCTATGTATTCGCTTCAACTCTCCTTAAGTGTAATGGCTTTCAGAGCTTCTCCCAACCGCTGTACCCGGCTGCAGTCCGGATCATAGGGTGCTCGGGATAGCTCCTAAGCACATTTACCTGGCGGCATGCAGTTTCCCATCTGCCCGGGATAAACCTCACTTCGATTCTCCTCACTTAGGATTCAGTCAAACAGCGGGTTCCTTTGGTGACCATAAATGACCTCGGTCAAACAGCGGGTTCCGTTGGAGACCATAAATGACCTCGGTCAAACAGCGGGTTTCATTGGTGACCATAAATGACCTTATCCAAGGCGAGATACGGATCCGCCCACACCGGTATCATATACCAGGGCTCCCCCTGATCGGTATGAGTAACCGTCGAGAATTCTCACGAATGTCTCTACCACACACTTGACCTGACAGCTTCATCCATTATCCAGTTTCCCAGGAAACAAGGATAGGGTAGGAGACAGCCAGTTTTATGGGTGAACGTCTTGTGGTCTCCCGAACACCCAATTAAATTAATAAAACACAGATAGCTTATCTTCAAATACCATATAATCCTTACTCACTAACAAGAAAGATCACTAGTCGAGCCAAAGTAACACAGGTGAGCTGCGCCGGTGTTACAATTCATAGTGATACCAATGCCAATTGTTGGGAGAGGAATTTCATCGTTGTCATAAACGATAAATACATCCGTTCATTGTCGTACTAATAAATAAATCATTATTTCTCTTGCATAAAATTCAACAAAACTTTTAATTGAGGGAACGAACATATTTATCAAGTTAATCAACGGAATTGATATGAATACAAAACCATTTAATAAGCCTTTTCTCACTTTGAATGTATTAAAGAACAGAAGTCTGGAAAAATTATAGACAGTTTGTTGTAAAAATATACTGTTTTATTGTCACAGTGAGAAACTAGTCAATAGTCACTGTTTACGTATTTTACGGACTATATTTTCTAAGTGGGGGAGTTTCAAGTGGTAACAAAAGTTATTAGTAACGGAAGTTTTGAACTTTGATTATTTGATTGTCAGTATAGGCTCTATGGGGTAGAAAATCCTTTTTATTTTATTTCTGTGTTGGTATAATACTAAAAAATGATATATGGTTTCAAATTATGAATAAACTCATAAAAATAAATACATTAACTTTACTAAGAGTATCAAGGAATAGATTTGGGCGATATGAATAAAAACGAAGTACTTGCCAATACTACAAGTAGTGAATTTTGTCCATAGTAGGACCTACTTCACTTCCTATAGAAGATTCTTCAGGGCCAAGTAGACACTACATTACATGATGTATTAACTTCTGTTATGTAGTAGATTGTTCGCAATGTACAGTATTTACTCCAACGATTACCGCTTTCGATTTGAGATTGTAAAGATAGTTGCTAGTTTGATAAATTAGTTATATCTATTGGTATTATTATCAGTATAATCAAATTTCTTCATAACATGTCTATAAACATGTCTTCAGATGAAGAAATTAGCTAACACGAATGCCACGACCAAAACCTACAATTAGCTATTGTGCTTATGCTAGAAGATTTTAAAATACATACTGGATAAAAGAATGTTTCTCGTAATTTTTGTGATTTTTTTAAAACAGTTCAACGTCTTGACGTAACCTAAGCTTGATTTACTTAATCGAAGATTTAATGGCCTAATCTAACCTAACTTAAGTCTAAAATTGTTTTATGGCTTTTAACTCGCTCGGTGTTGGTTGAAACTTAGAACATTTTTACTACCGTACTTGATATTGTAGGTAATGTGCAAGTAAACAACGTACCAAATAGGAAGTCCGAAACGCTGTCATTTTTATTCCGCACGAGACGAGACGGGTTCAGGTAGACTTCCGTTGGCAAACGAAACGTGACGTACAAACAAGATATCATCAAATGGGTTGATAGTTATAAAGTAAATTTTTTCAGTAGCAGTGATAATACCAATAAGAAGTTAAAAAAGTTTAACTTCGCATTGGTATTATCACTGCTACTGAAAAATTTTACTTACTCAAATAGGCAAAGGCCTATTTGAAGCAAAATGTATCTATTATTACCATTACAAGCAATCACTTTCATCAAAGTCGATAATGAAAATGTAATTTCAGTAGAGGGGTCAACTTTATTAACAAGCGGCGACGAAAACACGGGGCAAATAGATGATTTATACTTTACAATTTAATGTTAAATATATTATGTATAATTAATTTTTCCCACTTACTGATGTTTATTCTCTGAAAAGTGATTTTACCAAAACAATGGTAAATTTGATCATATACTGAAGTGCTTTGATTTTCACTGCCGTTTTTCTCTCTTTCATACTGTTGAAATATTTTTCGTTAAAGTTATCTAATAGATATTTATAAATAAATAAAGTTTGAATAAGTGTAACAAACAGAATTGTTAAGTTCTTCGCCTGTAGTAGAGAATTTGACTCAGTAATTTCTTTGCACAGATTACACGTGAGACCTTGTCAATAACTTTAGACATGTGCAATAGTTTGATGAATCCCAAGATCAACATCAACCTCGACTTGCATTCCAGGACCACATTTACACGAGAATATCAATTAATAAATTTAATCATAACTAATTATTATTAGGTACTGATCATTTAGTTCATATAATAGGTACATATTAAGTACTTATTTACTCGTATTTAAACTTTGATGAATTTCATACCTAATAAGCTCCTTAAAAACAGTTCCATTTGCTGTATATGACAGTGCATCACTTTTGGTTTCATTTTATGGTAAGTGTAATTTTTATTGCGTACCTGGGCCATTTTTTTAAATTTTGCAACTGCAGTACGCGAAGTGAAGCTGCTGTTATACCAACTTCGCTAATGTTGAAGGAAACACTTCAATTTTTGTTAAAATTGTAGTATCTACTAGACCAAGTAGGTATAAGTGCATCGCGTTGTAGTAAACACTTCGATGGTTTTCACAAGAATGCTATCCACTGTAATAACTTCGAGAAAATAGTAGTATCTACTTTGCATTTTCCTACCTCCTTCGGGATTTAAGTAAATACTCCTTAGTAAATACTAATACTTGTAGTATTAGCAAGTACTTCGTTTTTATTCATACCACCCATTGGTTAGACGAATAATGCTATGAATTTGATGTTGATTAGGCAACCAATGCATCCTGGACACATCAGATTCAGGGTTTACACAATGCATGTTGCAAATATAACATTTCCTTGCCCTTAAAAGGTTTTCATTTTTAATAATACGAGCTTTACGTGAAACTTCCAAAAGCAATTTGGACAATGATATTCTGTAAAATTTATAAACGAAATTAAAAAGTATGCAAACCGGGGAGTAAACACGTAAACGAAAGTGAAATGTAAATAAATAAAATAAACCAAAAATAACCTTTGTAGGTTTTTAAAATAGAACACATGCACGAGTACATTTCTGTTATAATGTCAGTCCTTTCCTTTTCATGAGGGCGAACTTTTAAATTTTAACATAGCAAGCTAATGTTAGCTTAATCCACCCCTATTAATACAAACACTTTTTTCAAATACATTATGCAGGTAGGAATATCTTTATCAGTAACAGCAAGTTAACGGTTGTCCCGAAAAACTGAAAGCAGATATGAGAATGTTAATTACTTTTTGTGATACGACAACAGTGATAAACCTTTTGTATTTGCCCGTGTTCTTCATGACTTTATAACCCTCTTTGCCATAGGTAATAAAGTTGTTCACTATCTTAATGTTAGCTGTAGTGGAAATTTTATCTATCACAACCAGGAAATAAGTTCTGGAAACGACTGTAAACCGTTTCAGGTTACTGGTGCGACGGCTGAGAATGAAAAATGGCAGGATAAACAAGATTTTAAAACTCTAACATCATTAATAAAAGATTGTCCCAAGTTATAAATTTACTTGTTTATAATAAAAATGCAAGGGCGTTATTATCGATTGAGTTCTATACGAAAAACAGTTTAAATGCTGCAGGTGTTTACAAAATGTATTTATTTTATAACAGAGGGTTTGGGATTGCAGTAAAGGGAATTCCTGCCAGGGATGATGAATGGATAAACCAAGGCAACCATGTGTCTTGAGGGTACTAAATTATCGCAACGCGCTGTGGCTACGCTTTACGCCGCCTACGTGTCGGTTTACCGCAACTACTTGCGAACCACAGGCACAATGTGCAAGTACTTGTGCTCGTGCACCAAAGACTAGGACGATAATATCATACGGATGTAAGTCTGTGACACATTTACCACTCACTTCAAACAAAGCTAATTCTATTTGTTTTAGTTTACTCCAACTGTATTGTGGAAAGGTACAATACAAACGCTCAGTGTTAACTTTATATAATAACACGTAGTGTGGAGATGGACAGAAACTGAGAGAAAATTAACAGGACAAAACGTCGATGTGGAAGACGGGTAAATATAATAATAAACCATTGAACTGCACAATGCAAAATGGGGTAACTGAGAATACTGAAGAGATTGCGAAATTCGTCATTGTCTCGTAAACATTTTCGCCCCTTTTCTGATTCTGATTAAACCCAGTTAAATTTCTAGCAGAATTATGCTATTGTCGCTCAATTAGATAAGACGCCGCTTTGTTTCAAGGCTTAATTACAAATCGCCTATTACACCTTTCTTTATATTAATCCCCGGGATGCTAAGTAAAAATAACAAAACTTGCCGTTTACGATTGCAATAAAAACAATCTAACTGTATCGCAAGCTTTTATTAATTATTGAAGAAGGGAAACCGATTAAGAAAAACTTGTTAACATTCAGATTAACTTAAAATTATCTTTGTTTAATCGGCTAAAATCCTTTAAAAGAGCGTTATTTTAGATTGATTAAATAAATTAGGAGAAAGCAAGTTCCCGTTTCGACAATTAATCAAGTAAAAATAACAGTAAAACGCGAGTTATGTCAACATTATTTTCTGATATTACGTTTATTGGCGCGAACAAAAGGAAAAGGTAGGAAAATCTTGAATAACTTGTGTGCCAAGCTGGATTTTATAGACACATCAAACCTAACACCGGTAAATTTTCACATTAAAAGGTAGAAATGGGTTGAACACCATAATGCATTTTTCATATCTCCACTTACGCGTACGAAATAAAACGACTCATATCGTTTACAAAACAGAAAATCATTAAACCCGTTACAACACTTTGGAAGAATTTAACCATAGATTATTTCCATGCGAATTAATCCGCAACATACCTAAGCTGAAATAAATTGTTAAAAAAAGTTTGTAAATTGCAAGACTAGCAGAAAGCAAATCCTTGTAGGTTATGTTGTTATGTTCAAATCCCGATGGCGACGACACGTCTAGCTGAGAATGTGCGCTTCTGAGAGATATGTGGTTAAGGTGGCGGAAAGTTTTACAAATTTACTATTACACTAATTAATTGTAATAAATAAATTGCAAAAGTTATAATTTCGCTCTACATTATGTATACATTAATTTAAAGTTACACTCAATTAATAATTCCATTTTATTTAATTAATTTCAAAATATATTAGTCAACACTACTACTTAATATCTGTATTCCATTTTTAAGTTTTATATGTTTAAATAAATCAATCTAAAACTTTTTGTTTGGATACCCACGAGATCGACCATCCACTTGCAGCGCCCTCTCAGTTCCCAGCGTTGTTAACTTTTGGAACTATTCACGATTATAAAAGTTTGCTGCAACAAACCGGCATAGTTGAAAAACTATGGAAAGCAGACAATTATACAAATATTGGTGATATCCTGATGGCAATTGGTTATTTATAGCTGTTTCATTTATTTTTTGGACAAAACAAATAATCGTGAGATACGCTTGAAAATTGTTACAAAATTTGTAAATGACTGAGCGATTATTATAAAGATTTGATTATTGGTGATCAAACTTATCATGTTCCCATTGGGACTGCATGTCCTTCGATAGTGAATACACCTACCATATTGAACTTTATTGTATAGGTCAATTATTATTTACTAATCTATATATTTAAAACATGGCTCATTTTTGTTCCATTTCGTGTATTAGTTTTACAAGACCGATTAGTTTTATTCTTTTTTATATTATATTAATGATAAAGAACTGTTCACAGATGATTATATAGTCTATCGTAAAGTTCACAGTAACAACGTTAGAGGTGGGGGAGTTTTAATTGCGGTCAGGAGTAAATTTAATTCTTTTAAGTTGTTAAATTATGAAACAGTTAATGAAGACCTTTGGGTAAAAGTATTCTTAGGTAATCGTTATGTTAATTTTTGTTGTGTCTATTTTCCTCCGAGTGCAACTTATGAATTGTATAATTTATTTTATGAAAATTGTAATAATTTACTATTGACAGATTCTAGCGTGTATATTTTAGGAGACTTTAATTTATTTAGTGCGCCCAAAATAGTAAAAATGCAGCATGATCAATTTTTGGAACTACATGGCCTTGTTCAGTTTAATAATGTCTTAAATTTAAATAATCGAGTACTTGATTTAGTTTTAGGTAGAGAGCGGTACAACATACTGCTCCTTTGATTCCTGAGCATGCTCATCATCCTTCACATGTATGCAGTGTCGGGTATATAAGGGATAGAACTTTGCAGATGGAAAGACCGAAATATGCGCAGTATAACTTCAAAAGAGCTGATTTTCTTCGGATGTACAATGAGTTAAGTGTGATTGATTGGAATGTGGGCGGGTCGTCAGACGCTAACTTTGAGACGGGTAAATTTTACAGTCAGTTCTATTCTGTTCTTGATAAGTGTGTTCCCAAAACAAATTACCGAAAAAGATCTTACCCTGTTTGGTACACTGCTTTTATTATACGCCACATTAAAAAGAAGGATAGGTATAGGAAACTTCTAAAAAAACGTGAAAATGTAAATATTCGTCAGAATTTCAATTATTTGCGGTCCAAACTGAAAATTGATATCAGATCTGCTTTTTTAGACTATATTCGGAATGTGGAAATCAATATTAAAAATGATCCAAAGACTTTCTGGACTTTTTTAAGAACTGTTAAAAAATCTCAATCAGTACGAAGTCATATGACGTATAATAATGAAGCGTTGCAAAACAGGACAGACATTGCCAATGCGTTTGCAGAATATTTTCAGACAGTTTTCCATCTATAACTTCAACATACAATGTTTCTTTATGCGTTATTATTTATCGATATCGATAAATAATAACACCCTCGATTTGCCATATATTACCATAGCAGATGTTAAAGAAGTCATTAAAAAATTACCTCCAAAACGTTCAACAGGGCCGGATGGAATACCTCCGTACTTATACACAGCCTGTTCCGATTTTCTCGTCGATCCTCTCTGTACTATATTTAACATTATTCTAGAAACCAATCAATTTCCAAGCTGTTGGAAGGTCACTAAGGTATGCCCTATATTTAAGAGTGCTGATAAGTTAGATTGTAAAAATTACAGACCAATCGTTTTGCTTTCTGTTCCCTGTAAGATTTTTGAAAGTATTTTGTACAAGTATATCTGGCTACAGTTTAAGCAAAGCATTTCAGAATTTCAACATGGTTTTACGCCGAACCGTTCAATTGTGACCAACCTATTAAACTTCTTACAAACCGTAGTAGATACTATGAATGACGGCCTTCAGCTAGACGTTATATATACAGACCTATCCAAGGCGTTTGTAATCGGGAGTGTTTGTTAAATATGGGGCTGTCTTTGTTCGATTACGTTTATTTAATAAATATTATTAATAAATAACCACTCAAAGTTTAGAAATATTAAGCACATGATGTATGCATTCAATATAGAAGTCCGAGGGGAAGTCAACCGGAGGGGGTAGGTCAGAGAAGGTGATAAGTCGGTCGGAGCGTAAGCCTGGTGAGGGGAGGTAATTCTGTGGAAGAGACGAGTTGGTGATAGGTAAGGCGGAAAAAGGAGTAATGCGTGAGTAACTAAGGACGGAACGGAGGGTAAGTCGGGAGTGGTGGTAAGAGGGTAAATCGGCAGAGTTTAATAAATAACGCGTTTAAGATTTCGTCTCTCATTTTCAACTGTTTTTGTTCGATTGCGTTTAATTAATAAATATTAATAATAAATAATCAGTCTTGGAAACCCGAAGGATTGTAATCACACACGTTTTATATAAGGAATTCCTTCACTAAAATTGCTTTTTGCCTTATTTATAAAATTCGTTGTTTTTTCTAAGGTGTGGTTTTAACGAACTATTATAGCCGTTATATATTCTGCTTTGTTTTGAATTTAACTTGGCAAAAAATATAAAGTTTTTTAAGTTGTCTTGAATTTCAAAAGATTTTATAAAAGAACGAATTTCTTTTGGAAGCATAATTCATATTGTCCAAGGCAACATTGACAACAAGCCTGTTTTGACCCTGGAGTTTCATGATTTTAGCATCTTGTTAGAAAAACAGAAAAGAAAGAATTTAGTCTAAAATTGTTATTGGTGGTGCATGTTGCCACATTTAACGTGCCATTGGATAAATGATTCCAGAACAAATCACCACACCTAATACTTACCACAGAAATTACAAAATCTCTTCTTGAGAATGTTTAGTACAATATAGACAAGACGAGAGCGCGTCGTTCCAGGTAAATTTGTATAATGATAGAATACACTTAAGTGGTAAAAGTCTGATATTTATTCATCGTTTTATCTGGTTTATTTTCTAAACTTTGTTTTGTGAAAATAAATGTCCCAATAATCTACCGTGTGTTTGCCGTTTTAACAATATTAGTTAAATTGAAGAGAGGGGAATAAATGTTCTAGCTAAACAAATTCGAGAAGTTGTCTTGATTGAGTTTAACATCTATTCAACATAATAACAACAACCATAACAGAAATTTGGGCGGCAACACTTTGTAGAAGGATTATCATAAAATTTGCGAAATTTACATAATTACTATTTTAGTCAAAATGAACCTGATTACGAATACCCAAAAATATCATGTTTATAGTTTTTCTGGAATGGTATTGATAGCGAAATTATAATTGGTTTTCCTTAAATATAAAAAGATGAAATGAAAAACAAGATAATTAGAAAGGAAGAATTACCAAGCTAGTATTGAAACCAAAATTACATATTACAGTTAATTTTGAAAAGTCAATGGAAAGCTCTCTAATATTGGATACAACAACAAACTTTTCCAAAGTTATCTAGTGCAAAGTTACACACCAGTTCTCATTCGGTTAGACCATGATATGTCAGGATTTTTTTAAATCAAAGTAAACCAGCATGGTTTCCAAGATACTACACCAGAATAGTATATTCTGTAGGGAGGTAGAACGGAAATTCGATGCGAATGGAAGAATTTTTGATGCTAACCGAGTAGAAGACTGTACTTTCTCCAGGACCACAACACAATTTATACTTAACAGTGTTTACAACTTGAAAACAAGCACAATAATTTTAAAAGGTATGACATTTAATGTAAACATTGCTCACCATTTTCAAGGCTAGCCGTTGTTTATTGTACTGTTGCAAAATATTCATTATTCCATATCTAGTGATGGAATGAAATACATGCAAAGTACATAACTAGAGTAGTGTTTTAGAATATTTATTCAACAACAAGAGTTAAAATGTTAAGTTTTCATTCTCAAAATTTTCATTTCAGAATTTACAAATTCCATAGTGGTCGTGCAGAAAGGTATATTATATGACATTAATCCAATTTTAATTATTTTGAACTATCGTCTTTGAAAGACTCCATCGTTGCATTGTTAATGCATGTAAACTTTACTTGTGGTGCCAAAATGTCCAATCCAGATTTTTGTACCGCCATTGATACAGATCAACGTTTCAGATTCCAATGGAACTGTATGTACAATCTTCAAATTTTAAATGCCATAAAAATGCATTGTAAAATAGTCTTGTCTTGAAAATGTTGGTATTTTATTGACTTGAATGGTATACATTACTTTGTGTAAGATTATTCTTCTGAATCTCCTGATTTGAAATATGATTTAAAAGCTGTATATTTTTTGCAATTTAATTTATTTGGATCACGTACTATACAGCGTGTCCGGAGATAGAACGCATTAATTTTAAGGGGTGATAGAAGACACCAAAAGGAACAAAAAAGTCTTATACAACTTTGTTCTAGAACGTACCACTTTTTCAGAAAAAAATAAGAAAGTTGGAAACTTTAACATCATTTTGCCTCGTTAACAGTAGCACTTTAAGTATGGGGCTTTGTCGGCAGATTTATCTCATCTATCACAACAAACCTTAATGACATTTTATCGCATCGTATACCGTTTCGGCGTAAAATTGAATTCTTTTTACAATTAAAAATTCATTTTACTCAATTTAGAAACATGACAATCCTGTAAAGTTTGTAACAAAATCTGTAGACATCCGCACAAAATGCTGATCTGGACATCTTGACATTGAAAATAAAGCACGTCTTGCTTATACAACCTTGCACTTTAACAATATTTGGATCAATGCCTAATCACAGCTATGTTAAAATAATAAAATTGTAAATAATACGTACCCTTGAGAAAATACTGCGTTTGCAGTTCCTTGAACTTTGAAATAATAATTTGTCAATAACGCAATTCGCAACTTGCTGTTTATTTAATAACAGTTTTTAATGATTTTATAAGAGAAAATCTTTTAAAGAGAAGATGTATCTAATTTAAATTAGGTAATTAGGTTAACCCTTAATTTGGCAAAGTGTCTTTCAAATCATAAATGAAAATCTTTTATGACTTTTTGTATTATTTATGATCTAAATTAACATATTCTAGCAGAAAAAAACAGATCTTGTGAAAAACTTGGGTTTTCTGAGTTGTATCCTAGAGGATACTTTACCAAACTATTGAACATAAATCTCAAAATACAACTCAAAATAAATCTGAGGGCAAAGCTACCATGGCATCAATATTAAATTATTATCGATATCGGATCCTATCTAAATGTAAAGTCTAAATTCCATCTAATTTCTTTTTTACTGTGTTTTTTCAAGTTTTGATTTTAAATTGTTTCCACAGCAAGCAATAGGAAACATAGGGGTGTGTAGTTTGTAGACGAAACATTTTGTATATATATATATATATATGTATACGGAAGCAACTTTATCATTGAATGCAAAATTTGATCACTTGAAACAGAATCAACATAAAGAGAATTAGGGACACTAGGTATAAAATTAACTTTAGTAGTTTATGAGTTTCTGTCAGCATATATTAGCCTAAGCAGTGTAGTGTTCCAACTATTTATTTAATGACTAGTAGTAAAATTATTTAAGGAAGGTGTACTTATCCAATTTCTTACTTTATTATTATAACGCTTTTAGCTACAACGCTGTATGGATAACACTTTTAAAAAATGTATCTTATAACGTGCAGTTATTTAGAAATGCTACAGCTATTCAAACGTTTATTAATAAAGCTACATCCTGCGGTTGTTTTTGATTTTCAACGTGACTTGAAATGTTACTGAAATAGTCACATTTAAAGATTATTTATTTTGGAATAGGTTTTTACACAATTCCATGTCTATAATAAATACACATCCAAATAGGTTAGATGTTATACTATTCTACAAGCTAATTAACTATTTTAAAACTTATAATTTGAAATTTTACTTTCACGCAGATCTTCAGTTGGATTATTCAAAAGTTACTGTAATGTTACGAAATAAAGTTGACACGTATTTAACAAACCCCAACAAAGCATACCATTGGCATTGTCAAGGGATCAATACGGATTAATTTACACACTTTCGCCTATAATCAGGTTTTAATTTGAAACTGCAATGCGAACACACACGGATCAGGTTGTAAATACATTTCATGCTTTCGAATTGCACAATTAGCAAGTTGGGGTTGACGAATGGAAACTGTTATGTTGATATAAATTAGCTGAAACAAACAGTTATTACTAATATTTACTGGAAAAAGCAGACAATTATTAAATACTTTACGTAACCAAATTCTAATCTGTATTTATAGAAACAAATGGAACAACTGAACTTTCATACGTGTCATTTTTACCAACTAGAGCTCAATAAAAGTTACTTTTGGAACCACTGATGGGCAAGCGCCGGCAAATCTGAGCATCGGTCATCATAGATCGACAAAGAATAAAATAGTCATAATAGACTAAACACTAGAGTCCAAGACCGCCATAGACCTGTATACAGGGTGGAAAGGAATGTAACGCGTTAATTTTAGGGGTGATAGAAGACATAAAAAAGGAACAAAAAGTTTTATACAACTTTGTACTAGAACGTACGTACCACTTTTCCAGAAAAAATAAGAAAGGTGGAAACTTTAACATCATGTTGCCGCGTTAATAATAGTAGTTTCATTATGCAGCTTTGTCAGCAGATGCATCTCATCTAGCACAACAAAAGAAAACCCGAATAATACTTTTTTATTATATTGTTTACGCGTAAAATCGGATTCTTTTTACATTTAAAGTATTACAGTTAACGTATTGTAGTCTATTTTTGCAATGCAATGGCAACCGATTGATAACTATACCTATTTCACCTAATATATTCACATATACACTTATTCGTAAATAATTTGCGTAACCATGTGTAATATCAGAGGGTGCGGACATATAAATGTATGTCACTTTTGTCACCAATTACATACCTAATGAAACGAACTAAAAAATTCTAAAAAAAAATTATTTGCAACTGTAGACAATGCTTCAAATTATTTTGAAAAGTGATATAATACTATAACAGCTCTATAAAACTACATTACAACGTGACTAACATAACAAACAAATTAAAATTTTATTATAGGAACCAAATTTTTAATAAAATTTATCTAAATTTCTCAAGATTTTTATTCGCATAGATTTTTAAAGATATCGTTTCATATCACTTTGGGTGTACGCAAGAATACTTCTAAATACAGAATAATTTAATTCTTGGCTTTCAAAGAAAATAACTTAACATTTTAGTAGCTTACACTTTTAATAGCTCTTTGTCTACCTGTCATTTGAGCAAATGACAGCGAATACGACCTAGACCACGCAATAAATTTTGTTTTTAATTATCATTATCATTATTATTATTATTATTATTTTGAATTAAAATAATTTATTTGTTGCTATATCTATGCTCACATCTCAAGTGAAAGAAGGATGATAATTTTTCTATATAAACTAAATAATGGCAAATATACAAAGTATGCAAGATATAATTGCTTTATCAAGTCTTGATGGATCGGCAGGTCGTCGACAGTAAATCAACTATCAAAGCTAATCTAGATTTGTAATAGTTCTATAAGGAAATTAATTTTTAATTTAAAGTGAATGTTAGGTACTAATTAATGTTTTACATTATTTAAATTATTCGACTGCAAATTAATACAGAAAACTTTTCACTATGACTGGTTATTGAACCAGGCTTCTCGTTAGTTACTTGGCCTTGCAGATAACTAGCTAGAATATCCACCCGGAGAACGGTAGACCTTGGTTCGATCCCCACTTAGGGTGTACATTTACCTATATGGATTTGCATTCATAATATGATGACAGTTACATCTGCTGGCTGGAGTATAACTTCAAGGACGTTCAATTGATATGTAAGGTGTGGTTTGTGACCATCAACGAACAATACTACTGGTAATGTTACACCTTTTGCAAGCAAATACAGATGAAATAATATTGTTTATTGTTTCGGGCCTTATGTGGTAAAACTCCATAATCATGAAATAAATCAAAACTATTAGTAAACAGTTTTACAAATTTATTGTAAGCTATCTAACAATTGTTTCGACAGCTATGTAAGCTATCATTATCAAAGGTAATATAAGTAGAAACAAACAACAAAAATAAATAACTAGATAAAAATATAAAAACATTAAAAAATATAAAAAAAAATATAAAAAATATTAATGAAATAAAAAAACTTTTTTAAATATTTTTATCTTTTCATCTAGTCAGCTATTTTGTGTACCAACGTGTTTGTTTATATTTATATTACCTTTGATAATGACAGCTTAACTGCAGAAACAATTGTCAGGTAGCTTATAATAAATTTGTAAAACTTTTTAGTAATAATTTATTTCATAACAATATATAATCCAGCCGTTATCACTACGACCTATCGCTCATTCTATGTTCTTGTGAAGATAAACTATCGTTGGACAACAGGTAGACCCACTTGCAGAGAATGTAAACATTACAGTAATGTTCTGGACGGGGGCGAGTCGTTTTAAACGGATTAGGACGTGTGTAGTTAAGTTGCTTTTAATAGTTCCTCTTTCTTGGAAAACCCTTTCTAGTAATTGCATTGCTTCAACTGTACAAGGCTATAAATATCTTGTCCATATCTACATTTATTCAACTACTATGAGTCTATTGCTAAAGTAAACTATAGATAAGCAACAACTAATTTTGTTGTCTCTTAGTTTACCAAGATTGGAAACGGTCCAAACGTTTGCTTATGATCGGGGTTTTTAATTTTGAATTTGAGGATAGGTTTTGAGACACCGTATTTCTTGCAATCGCCCGAAGTGAGCCATTACCATTTTTAAATTCAGAATTCGCTTTGGACATTGCAACGCTATCTCAGCCATTAATTCTTGGCGTAATAAATGCTTAGAGAATATTCTATTAGACTTATTGGACACATTATAAAGCGGTTTAAAAATGCTTCAAAATCAACTTTAAACGTAGCGATAAGCTTAGCAGATATTGCCAATAACTTATTGGACTGTTCTGTAGCGTGTATCAGTTAAATTGACCCGAAATACAATTATTGGAGACTGTCCAATAACTAAATTTTACATGGAGGCAAAACACAGTTATTTTCCACTGTGTTCTTACACGGTAAAAGGAATTTCCACAATTAAAATAACGTAAAAGCAGTTTGTTGTAACCCCTAGATACAGTGATATTTTATTTAACGACGTAAGCTTTATTGAAATCCATGTATAAAAATTTCTACTAGCGTAAATGTCTACTAACTAGGGTTTCTGCCTCGGGAAATTCCCGGAACCAAAGTCCCGGGAATTACTGTTTTTCCTTGTCCCGAGTTCTGGGAAAAATCATTCTTGACACGGAATTTTTGTATACAAGGTGCTCAATTAAAATTCTTAATTTAGAATTAAGGTTTTATTTGTTTCAATTTCTTGAACAAAATATTATTAGTTAAAAGAGATAATTCTGAACAATAGTGTTGCTTTGCGCACGTATGTTTTTTAAATGTACTAAACAGTCTTTGCAAACACATACAAATTATTTACAACCTGTCTATAAACAATCAATAAAGGTAAAGGGATTAGTTTCAGTACGAAAGTACAGTTAGGTATGGTGCCTCGTCAGAGCATTCTATATAAGTGAACTTGCAGTTTCTATTCAATTATATTCAAAACGGGTCTTTATTCGGAATTTCCTCTCTTATTTATAAACAGGTAAGGTATTCTTCTTAAAGCCTAAACAGAATGTTTCTACTTAGAAATTCATATTAAAGTATGAACCGGTCGTTTTCAATAGGTATAGGGTTCCAAGGAAATTTTAAAAGTTTTTGTAATGATAAAATAGTTCGCTTGCATAATTAATTGCGTATTTACTAGATTTCTGACTTTGTATTTACTTGTACATAGTAAATTTAGAAATAAAATGTTTTCTGATTAGCTTCAAGATGAAAATAAACCAAATCGTAGTTTGAAATTGTTTTAACAATGTCCAAACGACTCAATGCAATTATCACCTCAAACAAATTTTGTGTAAGGTTGGAATTCTAGCGGCTGCATTCAGCATTTAGAATGCATGCACGGATTGAAAAAAGATAGTGAAGAAGATATTGTACCTTGTACCTAAAAAAATATTAAAAATTAACAATTAATTTTAAAATTTTGAAAACAAGGAATTTGAGTGACATTGTATGTATCTCAATAGGTCGCAAAAGATGGAATATCAATTCGAACTATTGCTAATAATATTTATCGTGTTCATATTCAGGAAAAAATTTCCTTAAAAAAGCTATGATTAACTTAAGACTTACTGATAAACAATACAAACCTAAACAGGAAAGGTTTTAGCATAAAAGAGAGAGAAAAAATAATTTTATGATAAAAGAATTTGTTTATGTACTGCCGTGCTTTTCATTAATTACTTACAGTTATTTGCTAATGACAACTTCTAGAAGAAAGTGATAAGAGGATTAGTTAAAGCAATTTTAAAAATGAATATTTGGATTTCTGTGTTAGGTACCTATGTGAAATTACTATCCGGGATTCCCGGGACTTTCGGAAAAACAAGTCTCGAGTCCCGGGAATAGCAAAATTGTCGAGACCCAGAAACCCTATTACTAAGGTAGTACCTCAGTAAAAACAAGAATTTAGACTCCACGACATACATTTTTGTTGTTCGTCGTTGTATTCGTCGATTGGTCCGAAAAATGTATTAATGAAGGCAACGGAAATGTGTTGCCATCTATAACAAATCAGTCAAATTACTAAGAATCCCTCCAAGTTTCTTATTACAGTGACCTATATGCCCAGTATCCAACAGCTGTGTATTGTCCAATCACTGTTTGATTTACTCTACAACTATTACTATACGGGGTGTTCTATAAGAGAATTATAGTTAGCTTATTTGTTTATTAAAAGAAAATATTTTTCACATGGTTGTCAACATCAACTTTTAGAACATTTTAGGTGCAGAAAGTAAATACAGAATCATAATTTGCCCCTTTTTTATTTTCCTTCTCTGATTGCAAAACGAATAAATTGCAGTCTTCTCAAACGACTGAACTTTTAGTTGAGAACCAAACATCGCAATTTTCAGTGCACGGATAGAATATGAATTTGAATTTATTGTATGTATTATATTCGTGCAATGAAACTTGCGATGTACTCGTTAGTCTATAAATAATCGTCCTATCATATCAGCCTTTCTTAACTCTATAATATTATTTACGACTTTATGTTCAAACTGGAAACTTTTTCACATACAATCATTGGAGTGTAATAAAAAAAGAAACGACTGACTGATAAAAAACTTCAACTTCTCCTCCTTGTCACTATAATGATTTTTATGTCACACATTCAACCCTCATAGTCCCGCCTAAAACATCATCATTTTTAGTGGGCGTGATATGTCTAATTTTTTTGCTCGCACTGAATAATCCTTTAGAACTACATTTCCACAAAGCCAAGAAATCTTCATCATTTTTCGATCCGGTCTGGATTTATACCTTTTTGGAGTTGTACGGAATCACAGTAGAGCGCAGTAAATCACGATCAACGTAAACTGTAAGTTTGTAAAAGCAGCAGGCGGTATTAAGGAAGAATTAAGTCTTAATTTACGTAGTTTGATGTGAATAATATCTAACGCGATAAAATGTGCTTTCAAAAATTAGGAAAAATAAATTACAGTTTTATAAAAGAAAATAAATGTTGAAACAAATTTCGTTTTTGGTTTCCTCGTATATTTCGTATCTAAAAGAGGAGAAATTTCTGGTCTTTGAATAACAGATTGATTGCTGCATTAGGGACTTGTCGGTTAGCAAATCATCCACAAAGTTTTCTATGAGTAATCGATGCTGATTTTAGGTTCCTTAAATGTAGTTTTTACTTTAGCATGGAAATAAATCTCGTGAATCCTATAGGTTTGTATAAGAAGGTTCGCGTTTCTAGGGAAATGGCATAAAAATTAGCTTCAGATAGATTGAATTTCTCGGTAAGTAATGGACGAACGCCGAGGCGTCAACATGAGCACTAAATTTGAAGCTGGGCGACATGGGAACTAAATTAAGCGAGTGCTCTCAAAGTTTAAAATTAACTTGCGTTTCTGGAGTGCAAAAACTGCCAAAATATTACTTTTGTCGTATCAATAATTCAGTACCATGTTTTGCCACCTGACCGACCTGCTGTTGTCCCAGATATTCCAACTGTAGCTAGTTTGTATGCAGAATTGGAGATTTACGTCCAATATCCGTATTGAAACAACTTTTAGGAAAACATTATAGTCCGATTCAGCAAATATTGATAAGCTATCAGATACACATTTGCGTCACATTCAGCTAGAGATTTATATTTTATTGTAATACAGCATTAGTATTCATTATACAATAATAAATGAAAACTTTGTGACTCGACCTGTGGGAATAAAGCATTTGTCCCACTGCAACGCATTTCGCTCATTAATAATGTATCAATTAGTGCATATATCATTTAAAATAAGGCATTTAATATGTTGATAATTAAAATCTGTTTTATTTCCAATAATCCATGATAACATTCAATTTTGTTTTAGGTTTAATTGGTATTTACTGTACATATGTTGTTACCCATTTCAGAAAGGTGTATAAATGAAATAACAGTATGAACATCATTCTATTCTTTTATACTCTTAATTAAATTAATTATTTCAAATTTATTTTAATTGCCGCGCGAAGTTTATATCTCTAAATGTGCAGATAAAACTCGTATGTTCAATTATTAAAATAATACGTCAAATTACTTTTATCAATTATTATTTTGACAGCTAATTAAAAAAATAAATTACTTTCTAAACAAAATTTAATAACCCTATTTACAACAATTGGTATTATTTCTTAATTAAATTTATTTACTGATAATAATATTTTCACAAAAATAGTTTGAGAATTGTTATTGATTGTAATTCAAATTCTAATATTATATTAGTGTATAAAATCATGTTTTTCCTATTAGTGTTTAGGAAATAATAATTATTATTATTATTGTTAAAATATTTTTGCATTTTTATTAATAAAATATTTGTTTTTATGGTTGTGTAATACACAGTAAACACTCACGTGCATTGAACAATTCATAGCAATTGAGTAAAACGTCAAATTTAACTGTAACTAACATTTTGTATGTAAGATTGATTGCGTAATTTTTACTTTAATAACTGAACACAAACACAGGAGATTTGCACGTTCAGAGATGGAAAACTGGTACTGTATAAACTTTAAAGTGTTTGATAATATTTTTTCTATATTATTATCTTAATGTACAGGATAACCGACAATGATCGACGACAGTTTGAATTTACTGTTACGTTAAATTGTTTTTCACGTTGGCAACACGAATAATTTTCAGACATTTTTCTCCTTTTCTATTTTACAGTGGCGTCTCAAAGATAATACAACTTATAAACTTCATTAATTTTGAATAACTAATAAACTTACTTGACAATAAAATCGTCTAACAAATGCAGTTTTGAAAAGAACTGTTTTGTAAATAAGAAAACGAGCAAAATATACCAAAAATTTAATGAAAACCTGGAACAATGTGGCAAGGTACAACGATGTAAACCAGAAAGTGACGAGTTGATGCTGTAATTTATATAACACATAACCACTGGCGCCGACTTGTAAGAGATATTGGGGGGGGCCCTTGGTGGGGCCCTCCCCCGGAAAATCTTGGAAATTTATATTTAAAAACTGATGTTTTATTCACTTTTAATTATATTAAAATCGCATGCAATTAAACTTAGCCACACTTGCTTACAATGATGATATAAAATTTATATTGTAAGCAGGCCTGGCCTGCGAGTCATAATGTGTTTTAATCATATCTGTAAGGATGTAAGTTACATTCACAATTTATGTTACATTATATAACACAAGCTAGAATAAAATAATAATGTGTTTAGTGAATTGTAAATAGGATTTAATAAATAAAAACAATCAACATATCAGAACGTTTATTAAACAATTTAAGAAAAACAAACTTACACGTCAACTTACACTTATTGTCAGGTTAAGATATTAATAAAACTTCTGAAACTTTAATTAATCTTTGTATTTATATTATATTCCATTACACGTCAAATTTATAACCACCTCTTTTTTGAGGTCGGTTAAAACTGGAATAAATTCAATGGTAAGATAGCTACGAATATAGCTGCTTTTATGTCCGATTGCATTATAAAGTATTGTTTATTGTATTTTTGCAGCAGTGAACTGGCTTATTATTATACTCGTAAAATAAAGTGGTAGTAGTAAAATAAAGTATATAGTAGTAAAATAAAGTATGACAACTGCATATTACATGTCACGTTTTCTTCTGTCAAGAATAGATGTCAAGTTTATAAACTGATTTTTTTTGATAATTACCTAATTTTAGGAATCGAACATAAAGCTTTGTATGCAACTCTTACATAATCAGACCTTATAGACTCGCCCTTTTTTATAGGCCTTGCTCGCTACGCTCGCTCGGCCATAAACTGGGCTTGTCTATAAAGTCCTACATTATGTACTTGTTACATAAATAGCTATTAATGACAAGAAAAATAAAAATAGGTAACATTTAGAGTCAATTCCAAATTAAATTTTAACAGTAGGAATTATAAAGTCAATAAAGGGCAAAGGTTGCAGAACGGACTGTGTTGCTTTTTATGAATTCATTTACGACAGGTCTAAGATCCAAGTTGTCCAGCACCTCCTTGTGTGTGTTTAGTACTGCGATGTTGTTCAGGCTTTTTTGCCCCATCGTAGACTGAAAGTAAGTCTTCAGGCGTCGAAGAGCACTGAATGATCTTTCAGCTGTAGCAGTCGTTACAGGTACAGTTCTGAGAAGTTTCACGAGTTTTTCGACTTCAGGGAGGAGGTCTCGAACAGCACTGTCATTCAATAAAAAATCCCGTATATCACGCATTGAGGTTATGGGTACCCTTTTCCGTTTGGTGATATCGCCAAGCATGGATAGGTGTAAAATAAGTCTATCAATGTCAAAATCGTCACATAAGAACTCTCGCCATAGGCGTAACTAGTGGGGGGCAGGTGGGCCCCGCCCCCCCAGAATGGCCATGCCCCCCCTAGGAAAAAGCCAATTGCAAAAAGCCTGGATGTTTAAAACTCGCCGCGCTCCACACTGGACCGTTTAATACAAGCTAGACGTAAATAATTCTAATATCACTTTAAACGATTGAAGTCGTCATATTTTGTGTAGATATAGCTCAGTATACGTAGTTAAAGTATAATCAACTATTTTAGAAAAAATAGTTAAGTGTACATAGTAAGCTCATCTGTGTAGACAAAAAAAACAAAGTTTCTTTCTTAAGATTTAAGGTTTATTACACTAATTAGATTATAATTATTAACAAAAAGATTTAAATAATATTGTAAAGAAATAGTATATTACATTTCGAGGATTGTAAGTAGCAAATTACACTTTGAGATTTCATGCGTACATAATTTGTCTTGCAACTAGAGCGATATCTTTTCTCCGACCACACACTAAATTGATTGCCAAAGTGTGACATTTTTTAAATAACAGTTTGGATTTTTGTGCTTGTCAAATATTTTGACAAAATAACTAGCAACGCCGCCAACACAACAGTGATAAACAAAAATGTTCCCACTAACTGTAGCATAATATATGTACATATTTGAAAATGGGGCTGGTAATGAAATTAAACTTTGACTTCTTTACGTCTAGCTTGTATTAAACGGTCCAGCGTACGCTCTATGGGGACGTCCATTAACCTGGGGCATGCCCCCCCTAGATACATTTTCTAGTTACGCCCATGACTCTCGCGCTGCTCGAGGGTTGTAGTGCCTTTGTTCAGTGCTAAGACGCATTCTTTCTCTACGCATACAGCTGTCTGAAGTCCAGAAGATTCGAATCTCCCGTTTATACATGATTTCACTGTGTCACACACATCTATATACTGTTGTTCAAAATATTCTTTACGCGTTAAGAACTTGTGAGGTGGTGCAGCCCCAGGATTCTCGAGCCTTTGTGGGACGCGGCGTTGTCGGGGCAACTCTGGCTCTTCAACATTGCTGGGTTTTTGCTCTAAGCACTTCTGCCAGAATTCCTCAAACCCTTCACGCTTTTCATCTAGAAAATCATGGAGATCTGTTAGTTTTAATTCTGCCTCGGTAACACTGATCCTTGGACATTGTATATTGCCATTTGTATCTTCAACTGGACTCATCACATGGCAATAGAGAGACAAAAAGAAAAATGTCTTAAAGTGCTGCATTGTCTCAAAGTATCCAGCACACTTGGAGGCTGCATCAGTTGTGTTTTCTCCTGAAAATGTTTCCAAGAATTCCAAAAGGCTGTCATAGATTTTCAACACCGGTTGGATGCTGGAAGCTCGCATTGTCCACCGAGTTGGGCAAAGTGAGCGAAGGCCGGTTTTGCCATCTGCATTGATATTTCTGAAGATCTGCATTCTTTTGGGGGAGTAACTTTGTTAATCAAATCATTAGCCAAGTTCATTATGTCTCTCATACAGGGCAGGTGACGCAGGCTGTCTTCAACTGCCAAATTTAAACTGTGAACAGCACAATGCACATAAATTGCCTTCGGCTGCAAGTCCGCTACTAACTTCTGCAACCCTTTAAATTTGCCTTTCATAGAAGAAGCACCATCATAGCATTGTCCCCTTAGATTGTTTAGGGCTAAACGGGTAAGAACATCCTTCACAATAGCAAAAAAGTGTTTTCCCCTCGGTGTTTGGAGTTTCGTACAACCCCACAAAATCTTCACAGATTTCCAAACTTTCGTTAACAGTTCGAACACAAAAGGTTACTTGTTCGTGAATCGAGATGTCACAAGTTTCATCAACCATGATGGCAAAGTATTCACATTTGTTTATTTCACATATCACTGAGCGCAACACAGATTTTCCTAATAAGTCAATAATCTCGTTTTGAATATCATGAGATAACCACTTATACGTTGAACGTCCCATCTATTCTTTAAGCTTTGGTACATCCCTTTTCCGTAGTTCCAGCAGCTGCATAAAGTTTGAACTTGTCATCATGCCCACGGATCGGTAATCCCTGGCGACAAAGGAATCTCAGGGTGGTGAATATACAGAGCTGAGCGTGCATTCTTCATCTCGTTATTTAACTGATCGTTTAATTGTAAAGCAACACTTGGTTTGGAGAAAGATGCCAACTTTAATATACCCTCCTTATGAGTTTGTGTTTTTTCATGCATCTTAAACTTTTCAAGGGCTTTTTTCCAGTTAGAAAACCCCTCAGAAATAAAAGTAGTGTCCTTCTTTGTGCAAAACTTGAGAAGGGCACTGACCTCAGCTTCCTTGCAGGTCTTGCAAAACACCTTCTTAATAGAAGAATCGAAATCAAGCCAACTGAACGAAGTTGTCCACGACTGTTGAAAAGTTCTACCTTTACTTATCTTCTTACTGTCGGAAAATGACTGTGGACAGCCCCTGCCGACGACATTGAGGGGCCCCGCCCCCCCCAAGCTCCATGGAGTCGGCGGCAGTGCAATATAGGTGTGGGTGTTAACCCCAAAAGCTTCTAATTAGATAATGGAAATCAGGAACAAAATGAAAACATGTTGAGCACCACCAAATTGATAACAAAATCCAGGAATCTCAATTTGGAAAGATTCCTCATTTAAAATTGATGTTCGATTAATCAAAAAACATATCAATTGATATTACTGAATTTTAATTAAAAAAACATCCGCAATTTGTTGGGCCAAACCATATCATACGATAAATTAATTTGAATTCTGTATATTAAAACATAAAAAGAAAAAATTGAAGTAATAACAAAATTAAAAAATACAGTTATCATTATGAAAAAGTTGTCATACAAAACGTAATTTAAATTTCGTGATCCCAAATAGGCATTACAAAAAAAAACTTTAACGTTAAAAAAAAATATAATACCTTACATTTTCAATAAATCCAACAAAGTTCAAGATTTCTTACTCAAATAACTTCGGACACTAGAAGCAGAATATTAACATTAACTTAATTTTCACCACCAAACTGCTGACCTGAACAACCAATGCAGGAACAATCTTCTGAATTCTGAACTATATTTATTTTAACGACAAACTTCAACATACGAAAATTCCGACGAAACTTTAAACAATCCAATATAAAAGTGGCGGAATATTCGTTAACCAATAAAATATGTTTTATTTATTTATTACGTCATTTTCTTCTAGCAAAATCTCTAAGGATTTTGAGGGGATTCCCTTTTGAATCTATACACACAAAACTGAAGTAAATAACAGACAGATGGTGTCTAAACTAACTATTCCAGAAAATTCCTTTTGGCGGTAAATTATTTACCAAAGAAATTGTAACTTTCATACATATTTACCTATAAGGAGATTTTTGTTAACTCCAATATTAGATTTTAACCCTTATAAGCTCGGAAATAAACTTTTAACATTGCAAAAGCGGTGCTTTTGCAGTGTTATGCACATGCTACACTAACAACGTGAAAGATACTCAAACCTACCGCGCAAAATTCAAAACCATCCTGACTAATTTTGGATCACACTGTACATATCTGACCAGTTACTGACCTTATTCGGTAACAACATTTAACAGCAGTTAATCCTGTGGCTATCAGATAACTAGTGTGACGTCGTAGGTCTCACCAGATGTCTTCTGCAATGGGCGCAAAGAGTAGATTAAAACTGCTCTAGAGTCCACTGAAACAGTATCTATAAAGAATGAGATAGACTCTTTCCAATAAAACGTACATAAATAGCTGAACGCTGTCTTTGTAAGAAACAAAGCCACAAACATTACACAAATAATAAGTCACTAAATAAAATATGAAATGTTCTATTACAATGATAAATAACGTGTGAATAAGCTTTAGCGGGATTTAACGTAATAGGGTTGTACAAACAAAAGTCATGCTAATGAATTTATGCGAGTGGAATATTTACCAGTAACTTGTTTAAGTATAAAAATTAAATTACCGTAGCACAAACGTAAACGAAATGTTAACGCGTCTATAGGTTCACCTTGATTGTACAATCGGACATGCCCCAGGTAAATAATATAATTAGTTACCATACTTTGCGAATCAAATTAAACAGGTACACTCGTAGGAATAAATTGTAAGAAGTTTATATGCACAGGTTTCTAAGTGGGAACCTTCCCGTCGATTGTCAAAAAGTCCAGTGATTAATAAACGATTCCTGCATAAAATTGCATAACTATAGCAAGTGATATCCTCAAAATAATTATAGTGTAAAATCTCCGAATGCTTCTAAAACATGGAAATACACCACCTAGAGTTACATTACAATCCCCAAAATGCGCATTCCAACTAATACAATGTAAGGAAAACGTATTTCACCTAGGCGATGCCACTATAACATTGTTTCGAAGCTCAAAACAACAACATGCAAAGAAGTACTTATCGAAACAGGAAATACTTTGGACCAATTCAGAACGGCAACTAAAGAAGGGAGAATACAAAAATCCTCAAAAAACTATACAGGATGACACAAAAGTACAGCAGCACAGGGGTTACGAAACCAACACGTAACAATTATTTATTTATTTACTCAAACAAAACGGGTTTTACCAAATTACATTGTCGGGGAATCCCGAAATTAAATTAACAAACATTAAATTATAGATTTAATGTTAGATACTCATCGTTATCTGAACTAGTTGCCTCAAACCTGAACGTTGTGGTTTCCCATATGATGAGCAGTCCGGTAAATGGAGTTTTGTGTTTGTTTAGCAAACCCGTACTATGAATGGAATCTTGAAATGAAAATGCTAAGTTTAAAATAAGATAGGACTGAATTATTAAAATAAAACCTTGACAATAAAAATTAAACTTTAACATACTTGGAGAAGAAATTAGCGTAGTTTGAAAGGCGAATTGACGAATTGATATTGTGATCATCGAAGCCGGATCGTCTACCCCAATCAACTAGAAGAATATTCAGAAATGTCCTTTAGTCCGGTACTACGTCAATTTGAAAGGGGGTATTATCTATGTTAGCATATAGCTGCAAATAGTCGGGCAACAATATGTTTATATAACCATCAGCATCCGTTGCAGTATTGTATGAAGAGTTACTATATAAAAGATTTAATGGTGCCAATTAAATTGTTATAAACAATTTTTACGTTAAAAGTAGTAAAACTGGTTGAGCCAGATTATAGAATTTGATGGTTTAGAACATAAAAAATTAATGCTTCTTCATGTTAGAGCCGACACATATTTTCGAATGATCATTTTACATTAAAAAATGGAAACTGATAAAACATTGGGTTTTAATTCTTTTTTTAACAAATTATACTACAATGACATGGCGTTTTCAGCCGGATTGGAAATATAATAATAAATACATTTTAAAAGGCTAATTGATTGAGGGATTTCCTTATATATATATTGCAGGCAGATAGTCAAATCCGGTAAATAATGTGCATGTTATTACCTTGTTTGCCGACAGCACATGAAGCCTGTTCTAAGCAACGTCGTTTAGAAAATGCCGTCATATAGAAAAATCGTATAGATTTATTTTCGTGCCCCGTCACTTAGTAAATGACTAGGCAGATAATTATTTGCCGGATTTGACTATCTGCCTTCGACGTATACAATATTCGCTGTGTGTTATTATTTAAATAAACACAACCGAACACAACCAGTTGAATACTCCAGCACTAGCATTGCCTAGCACTCCCTTCTGCCAGCTTACCTTCCTCTCTCCAGTCATATCACCCTCTCTGGCTTACCGCTCCTCTCCGGTTTATTGAATTGTTCATGTATCATGCTTAATAATCCAACTTTCTAGTGGGTTCTTCAGATATTTTTAGTCTACTCTTTCATCAAATATCCTAATCTGAAATGAAAATTAAAAAAATTCGAAAGAAAACTTATAGACAGATACAGACACTCGTATCGAATTTCGTGAAAATGCTACATATCAAATACTATGTCAAATACTCAACTGAGAATTGTTTATGATATGATTTGTAAGCAAGCGATTGGTGACGTAGTAAGCAAATAGAGGGAGGATGTTTAGTTCCGAAACGTGGCGAAGCGAGTGAAGTAAGTAAACAATCGGTCTCGAGCGTATAGAATTGCATCGATTACAAATAACGCCTTTAAAAAGATAAATACATAATAAAAAAAACAGAAAATTAAGAAGAGCTGGCAGATCTACAGCGTAAAATATTTAACTTGGAATTGCATAGATCGTATACATATTGCTATGAGATTGGGGTTATATATTTTCTAAATAAAATACTAATAATAGAGAAGCAAAATATGATTTGCATAAAGATGACAAAAAGCATACGACTTGCTTACCGTGTAAATAGATTTATATGATGCTCCGGCTAAATAAATGTATTCTAGTAAGTAACATAAGCACACTATATTGAAACTCTCTCAGGTTTGGGTCGCTGATGTAGAATATACTTATATTTAAATTTAAGCTAGTTATTAACAAATAAGGTTTGCACAAGTAATAATAACAAAGTTTTTATTTATTTGTAACAACATTAAGCAAAAGAAACAAAAGAACTAAATTGTATCTATTCTATTAAAGTGCTGGGAACGTGTATGTGGTTCCGCTCGTGGTTTTTAAATACTTAATTGTTGAATAATAGAGTCCTTTTATATACTTTTTAAGGAAACAAATGACTTCTTTGAAAAATCTCAACAAAACAAAGAATATTGACATTTCATAGTTAAAATAACCAAATTATTATTTATAAACTTTCATTAATTTAAAAACTAATTAAACTATCTTTTAGAAAATGAAATTTTGAATTCGAAGATTTACAACACTTGGGATGAAAACAGAAATATGCCTTTAAATTGAATGTCAACGAACAACTCCTAAAACCAACAAAAGGCTTAATTACATGAAAGTGCCTTTTTGCATGTTTTTTTTTTCATCACAAAACTAAACATTACATCCTCAATAACATTATCTGAATGTTCTTAGATGCCGAAAACTTTGACTTACAAGCTATTTTACATAAATTATTTGAACGATAGAAAAGCGAAGCTCAGCAACATGTTTTATGTGATTACGTCAACGAAATCCAGCTTTTACATTTGTATCATTTGTGTGGACCAACAGCGTTAAAACTATAAAATTTGTAAATACTGCAAAATGAAGATACCTCGTTCAAATGAACACACTGTTTTAACTAAAATCCACACTAAAATCTTAACTTTATTAAAAAGAATGCATAAACGATCCCCAAATCGCTAAGTTGTAAGAAAAAATTATTTATTTTCTAAGAAAATCAGAACTTATATATTTACCCATATCCTTTATCTGCTTAAAGAGTTTTTGTGTACATGTTAGTATTAGTTCCCTAAATCTATTTTCATAAAGAAAATCTTTTTCAAAATTTAATTTTTAAAAGTGAGGTTATGCAAACATTCAATTGGGTACATATAAAAATTGCATATAACTGCTTATTAATTTTTTTTCTCTCCCTTAGGATATGTCTTCTTTTCCGGATCCGTGGACACTGTAGCCTTGAGGCTTATTGTAATTACCCTAATTGGATGATCACAACCAATCTGTAATTGACGTCCCTTGAATCACAATCAAGTAAAGGACTTGTATCCTTTACAGGGTGTGTTAGAAAATTTTTCAGTTCCAAGATTGGGCTCCCGAGTATGTTTTGCCTTTTTCTACACAGTGCATCGCATTTGCATAGAATATGTACGGCTGTCTCTGGTTCCATATTGCAGAGTCAGCACGTAAGGTCGCCATTGAATTTGCAAATCCTCCTTAGGTGTTCTTTCACAGTCACATGCCCTGTGAGAAAACCTATGGTTAACTTGAGTTGAGACCTACTTAGGTTAAGTATTTCTCCAGTTCTTTTCTTGCTTGGTCCCTTATTAAACGTTTCGCTATACTCATGCCCTGGTCGATTTTTCCAGTAAATTTCATGTTGGGTGCGTGTCTTTCCCTAATGAAGTTTCGAACCACGTTACGCGAAATTCCTAGAGTAGGTTCTGGACCAATATAGGCCTCATCAGATCCCTGCCTAGCCAATTCATCGGGTTTTTCATTGCCGTATATGCCACAATGCCCAGGCACCCATAACAGTTTAACTGTGTTTTGTTCTGCAAGCACATTGAGTTCGTTAATACATTCCCATACCAGTCTTGTTGAAGCTTTAGAGTTTGATATGGCCTTTAAAGCAGCCTGGCTGTCCGATAATATATACATCCGCTTATTTCTATAATCCCCCTTTCTCTTTTCACACGCACATTGTAGAATGGCGTATATTTCTGCCTGAAAGACAGAATCGTGTTGCCCCAGGGAAAATTTCAGCTCCGCCCTCCCTCCCTCTTGCTATAAATACCTGCTCCGGTACCCCCTCGGTTTTAGAGCCGACCGTGTACCAGATTACACCTCCAGACGGGATTGTCTGTCTGAATATTTCACTCTCCTCTCTATCCCGTATAATCATTTCGAAAGGAGGGTAATCACAGATTTTTGGAGTCATCTGGTCCGTCCTCATCTCAAGTAGAGGACCTCCTAGACTATCAATAATCTTAGAATGCTCTGTACCCAAATGTATCTTAGACAGTGAGTGTTACACCCTATAGAAACCCATTCTTGCCTCCCCTGAATTACTAAGTGAAGGGGGGAGGTCCGGAAGAGTCTCCATTGAAGCAGTGGGCGTGGTTTTTATAGCCTTGTATGACTTTAGCCCACCAGACCAAAGCTGAATATGTAAGATAAGGTCTAACCACTTTGGTGTATAACCAATACACCATTCCTGGTGTCAACCCCCACTACTTGTCATACATATTTCTGACAACTGCTATGATTGTCACCGATTTGTAGGCGACTTTTTCAATATGTCGGTTCCAGGTAAGTTTAGAATCGAAAACGACTCCTAAATAACTTACTTCCCCCAATAGAGTTATTTCATTTCCGCAAAGGTAGAGGGGTGTGAGCCCCTCTAATTTTCCCCTACGCGTGAAAGGTACGAATGTGGTTTTTCCGGGACTGACCCTAAGGCCTTCCCTTTCGGTCCATTCACTTACCACTTATTCACTTATATGAACAATACTAATTTCTGAGTTGTATTGCGACACTGTGAACTAAGATAATAAATAAATAATAACAAATGGTTTCACGAACGCTAAAAGCTGAGCAATTAATAGCAGTTATAAACAAATTAAATGCGAAATGAATAATTAATTAATTGAAAGAAACAATTCGGTATTTTTTATTTTTTACAACCTGGATTTATTTCGACGAGAGCAAAATTTAATGCAGCGTGTTTAATTATTTTCCTGTTAATGTTTGCAATTTAATTTGTATTTTGGCTGATCTCTTCTAAACAATATACGACCCCTTTCAAATATTTATTTTTTAATAAAACCTTGTATGGCACTGACCTTAATGCGATATACCTACTGTATAAAAAGCATGTGGTAGGAAGTAGTAGAATGTTTAAGTATCGTGTTTAATTTCCCGAGTTTGATTATTCCTCCTCTTTATGGCTAATTTATAGCGATATTAGGTGCTTGCGTGTTCATCGCAGCGACATTTCGATATTTTACATGAGATATCTGCTAACGGCGTCCAAGTTGTTGTAGATAAAAGATTTAAACGAGAAAATTGATTTATTTGTAACAATAATCGGGTAGAAAATACCCTATAACGACACTATTTAAGATTGAAGGGCGCAATATAATCTATAAAATGAATGGCCATAGATAAAAATAAAAGTTTGTTGCCAACCTGGGAGAAAGCGATAAATTAGTGTTTAAGTTGGACCTAACCTGGGCTTTTCGAGTTGGATACGTGACATTACCAAGTTCAGGTCTTAAAACTCCCAATACGACGGTCACTTTCAAAATATTATCTCTTTTGACAGTTGCAGTCGTGCTCCGATTTTAAAAACGGATCTCTTTGTGAAAGTTATCGAGTTTTAAATGAAATTACTTTATCCAATCGAATCCCCAGCACAAATAAAACCTCCAGGTTGGGTTTACAGGAAAGCTTTTCATGTAAAGCGGTATTAATCCGCTTATGCATTAAACATAAACATAGTTGTGTGCTTATGCATGTAGTATCCATTTGCACATACAATACATTTTGGGGTATTACCGCATTAGCTGACAATTATTGACGGTGATGTTAAATTCTTTGTTATGACTGTGTTTATTCCGCTTTATTAGGTCAATTTATTAACGAGAGTATAAGCGAGTGCTTTCAACTAATAGCTTAAACAAAACCCAACCAAAGGTCTTACTTAATACATAATTTTACTTGAGTATTATACTCAGAATGTTGTTCAAACACTTGGGTAGAGAAGTTATTATAACTTTTTACTTTGCGAATTAATTTTACACCTGGCATCTTCCTGAAACTCCCAGAAAATGCAAAAACACTAAGAACGCTAAGCTTTCAAAACAAGCATACACGTCCGTTCGAAAAGAATGTCGCTAACATAAATCCAAGGAATATTACGTTGTTTGGCGAATAAATGTTTCGTTGGATACATCCGCAGATTACATTTAAGACGTCCGGTGACCAGGCACTAAATCGAGCTCATTTGTCACAGAGTGCGCTCCTGTTTTGGCAGTAATGCTTGAAGATGGATGTGATCGGCGTCCACCCTTCGGTAATTAGCATTTATCCGCAGATAGGATCTGATCGGTTAAAGGTGTAGACCATTAAAACGGTATAAACCCGCCTCAAGAGCTTTTAACGGGGCCTACAACCCTCCTGACCTGTTGGAAAGACGCATCGTTGTCCAGATTGCACCCCCGAGTATAATTCGCTTACTAGCGTTTCCAGAAATTGTTCCGCTTTATGCATTTTCCAGGGCGTTAGATTGGGTGCGAGTTCGACTTAACAAAAGCTCCCGCAGTCGGCCGTTTTGCAGCCTTGACAATAAATTGAATCCGTGAAGTAAAACGTCGCTAATAACCGGAACAGAATGGAGAGAAGTTATATAGAGATCCGGTTGTCATTAACCAAGGCTATTGCGATCCGGACAGAATCTCATACCATTGTAGATCGTTTCGGCCATTAAACAACCCTTATTACCACCACCTCTACGACTATGTGCTCTTGTCTTCGATAAAGCGGATATTTCAAATTAAATTCTGGTTTTCGCAATTTAATCAATAAACTTTATTCGAGGCATACTTTGATTCGCTTTCCGTTGTGACATTTTTATGAGAAACTGATGTCAGATTCACCTCTTTTTCCAATTGTCATTATAAGCTTTTATCCTCCTTGGGGATTTTATCGCATCTTCCCACCTTACTTTCTTGACTGTTTTTCTCGATATTTATTTTAGCACATCCTCAGATCTAAAAACTAATTACGGGTCGATTGAAGACGGTGACGTCTAAGATTGTTATTTATTTTAGAGCCAACGGGTATACTGAAACTGACAAAAATTGATTGCTAGGACACTTTTAGAACAGAATAAACAACAAAATACTTAGGTTCGACGACAAGAATATTTATTAACATGTATGTATTATTATTTTCTTAAAGATAATTATGCATTATAGCATTGTGTTAATAGTAACAATCCCAAGCAATAATTTTTAATTCTTATAAGTTATTTATGAGTACAAAAACTATTTATCAATAGTAAGCAGATTAGTTTACTTGGTGACAAATGGATAATTACTTTATTTAAATTCGTATAATCCTAGTTTAAGAGTCCGAATGAGAACCTCATTTCCGTTGACGCCTGCACATGCGTAGATGGGCGGTTTTTCTTTCCAGCACCGCAATTACGTGATAGCTAATGCTTGATTGCGCAGAAACTTTTTGCGCTTTTGCTAATATAATAATTCTCTTGAATCTTTAACTTTAATAAATACTTGCAATCGCTATACAAACCAAACGTCAATGCGGGTATCGCAAGGTACTGTAACGTTACATTTTGTTGGTTTTCAAATAATGCAATTTAGTATGCATATTTAATAAAAAATTCTAAATGCGGTCCTGTGTATTCATATATTTTCTTTCAACTTAAATTCACCGTTGGTATACTGCATAAAATAAACCCCATAAAATACTAAAGGTCATCTCAAAGAAGTATTCCAGACTAATAAAATTGTTTTTATAAGAATTTACAAACTTCGTTTCAAATAAAGGTATTGTTTTCACACGTGTTAGCATTTACCATTTCATATTGTTCTTGGGAAAAAGAATATTTTTGAATAGACTTGTCTTTTGAAATTTAAAATGTTAGTAATTCTCGTCGATGTGAACGAGTATTTGCAAATATTCCCATCTAAACAAGTTGAGTTTCTACGAAAAACATACTAATAAAACCCATTTGGTTTAAATTTATGATTTCCTTGTACGTGCTTGTCAACCAATTCTAGATAAACAAATTTTCCGTTAAGACTTTTCCAAAAGTCCGTAATTTGTTCCAGTTTAGTTTATCGCATCAATATTATCGAATAAAGTAAATTCAGTGGAGAATTATTTCTATTTACAGTTCTAGTTTAAAAGTTTAAAGTTGTTTAGTTGGATTTTGTGTGTGAAAACGAGCGCGAAGGTCTCACAAGTATTGCCGCATTTGATGGGGTGGTCGCCGATGGAATTCTCCAGTATTTAGTGTTGCTTTTAGTTACCGTCAAAGCATGGAAAATACAGTGATTGATCGAGGATCAAATTTATCGAAATTTACAGTTTAATTCCGTACAGTTTACCGATCGATAATAAATATGAATTTAGTATTTAGTGGTAGAACCTTTTGTTGAAGAACTTTCAAAAGTGATGCAGTTGTAATACAGATAATTACAGTTGCCGAGTTTAGTTTCTCATGGGCCCAGTTTTTAATAGAGTCACGTTTTAGTATAGTTTGAATTCCGGAAGCTCTAAAAATTAATTTATCGTAAGAAGGAATTTTGATAATGAATACTTCCGCAGAAGTACCGTATTGTGAACTTTATTTTCGTAGTTCCAGTGTAGGATTAATAACGCTTTCCAGTTCTCTGCAGTTTTGTGATAACTGTTTATTTGTGTTTGTGACGGGCAATATTGTGTTTAGTTCGCCCCAATTCCGTATGTGAATTGAACAATTTGAACAAGGTATAGTGATTTGATTACATTTTGATTTTTGTGAATGTTACGTAAGTTGTTTTACTGTTTAGGTATCGATTTTTTGTAACTTTTTGTATTAAAATTTTCCCTTTTGCTTGTCTTTATTGCGACCTTATAATATAATGATGTTTTATTTAAATGACAAGTTGTAATTCCTTTAAATTTTGTTTATGAATAAACATATTTTTGAATTTAATTAAACTGAATAATATTGATTCATATAGTTATGAAAGTCTTTATTTATATTTTATCCAACCTAACTTTGACATCACTGAATATGACTAACAAGTTGAATTAAATTTATTAGATCTGATTCCAGTTACTGGTTAATGGTATCAGGCCATTATTTTTAATTATTATTATTATCGACCCTTCATAATCAGATGGCGGCCAAATATATGCATATTCTTGTGTCTTTTAAAACCTTTATTCTTCTCTTTGATAATTAGTAAACTGTGGAACCAATACCTACGACCTGAAATTTAAATTTGTAAAGATAAGATCTAAAGTTGTTGGCAATTTTAAGCATTACGTATCGTAAGTATAAATATTTTAAAGATTTTAAATGTAATTTCGTCTGGGAAAATAACGAATGTTCACTGTCGCCCAATCGCGGGGCATTGATTTTGTTCCGGGTTAAGTGTAATGTTTCAGTATTCCTTAGGAAAATAGACGCATTAGTTTTAAATTCTTACGAGAAACAAGCATTGCAATACTTTTAGATGAAACGTCAAAGAACTAATTTATTAATACATTTAACGACTATCAAAATTTTGATTGATATTATTTCACAAGTAAGCTTAACTTACATGAAACATCCTTTTTCTGCAATTCATAAGTTATTGAAGAACGCCGCATAACAATTTTTTTACAAAACAACGTAATCACACGGAGTTAAAATTCTAATGATTTTAATTATACTTTTTTCGCTACAAAACAAAATTTGGAAGTTTTGTTTAACACCGAACTACCTTGACAATAATTGTTTTTAAGCAATTATCAACTAACTTGTAGAAGAGTCTTCCCGTGAATTGGCGTGCCCTGACTTGCCTATCGGAATTAAACAGAGAAAGGAGTGTCTATAGAATCCTCTAGAACGAAATTCAGATAAAAAGTTAGAAAATCAGTATCAAACGACAACTGTACGAAATGGGATTCGATTATTTGGTGCTTTTATCTTTAACTCTAAATGACCCTTAGGATTACGCAACATTAGATGTGTGATATGTCTCCGGAATAGGCTGCTTGAGTTATTTAAGGTGATATCGTATGGTCTACTGTTGAAGTATCTTTCGAGGAGCTTTGGTGCTTAGAATACTCCTGGTTTCAGATTAAAGAAAATATTCAAAGACATATATATCGGCTTCTTTGATTACATAGGTCAGATTATATTGTATAGCACCTTCGACATAGGCATCAATTGATTTATGAGTAAGTGGGAATTTTGGAACGAAAACATTTATATTCTGCACAGTTAAGTTAACAATAAGCATTTAAACTGTCTAATTGAGCTTCCTGATAAGTTATATCTTTATGGTAGTTTATGTAAGAACATAGAAATTATATTTGAATGGACCACTTGAACCGTGGAGAAGAATTGACTTTGGTAACACATTGAAGAGAATAGAGCCAAGGTACATCAGGGAAAGTAGGTTAGATAAGCGCTTTCCAACCACGTTCCAATGCGTTACTTTAGTTGGTACACTTGATGTATTATTAATGGTTTCTAGTCTTGGTTGTTACATAGTTGGTATGGTCATTTAAAAATCATGTTGCGGGTGTATCAATACACCCGTTTAAGATTAAAGCAAAAAGCAATTGTTGAGAATCTATACTTCTAGATCATATCGTTCAACCAACACTAAAAATATACTACTTGTTTTTGGTAATGTAACAAAATGTTGTTAACACTGATTAAACAAACAAAAACCTCCATACTTTGGCACCGATTATAACAGGCTTCATTTCAATAAACAAATAAATACAATAAATCACTGATAGTTACGTTAACATATCTCCCGTTAAACGTTTATTAATTAGAATTATACTCGCTGATTAGAAATAAATAGAACACATAAACAATTAAAAAGATTAAAGCGCGCCATCCAAAATGCTTGATGTTGTTATCTAATAGCAAAAGTACAGAATTTATAACGGGAAATTATTTTCCATTAATTTACGTTAAATTTATTGTTTTTGTCTTTCTTTTATTTTGTGAATAAAACACACAACTATTTGTTGTGTCAACTATAGCATTGATTATTAATTTTGAACTCTGTATATTAATATATAACAAATTAAAAAAATAAATCGTTATTACAGTACGAAAAATATAAATAATTAAAAACCATACAAATCTACTTTCTCTCTACATCCATTTTCAGTTAAATTTCTTATCTCAAAACCAATCTAAATTTTCGCTATTAACAAATGAAATTTTGACAAAAACAGTTATAAATAACTTACATAACATATGTGTGACATTAATTCTTTTACATCAACACTTCTAAAAAAGCTTTATTTTACTTTAACCTCACAAATAAAAGCTTAACTAGCTAAAACAAAAGCTAAATTATCACGCAAACAAAAAATATCACTAACAACACAATCAAAATAATATTGGGGGAACAAACAGCTGAATTCTAAACGATTTGCATTAAAAACTAAATCTTTAAACGTTGTTATAATTGAAGCCTTCCCTCAAAAAGGGTTTACGTTTGCAAAAGTTCACATTTTCGGTTTACATTGAAAAATACTATATATAAAAGGTTTAAATAAATTCATTTGTCAGTATATGTTTGATGTTAAAAGTTTAACTAAGTTGAAATATTAAGAGTAAGGACGAGTATGAATGATTTAAGTGAGTAATATATTTTTCCATATAAACTAAAATTGTAAAATTCAACGTAAATTATTTTTCGGCGGAAGACTTCAATTATCAACTTTGTTTTTATTATTATTGATTTGTTTTAAACTTCAACAGCGGCTTAAATAATGATACGTAATGTTTAAACTTTTACTAGCCATCCATTAAAGAGATGATGATGAACGATGAACTTGTTAATATATAAGCGCGTAACCTTCAGCATATTCGCAATATCTAATAATTTAAATAATTTTTATTAAAGAACACTTTCATTAACTGGTACATTGCCAGTCAGGACAACTTATCCAATTCCTCGAAGTGCACTAGGTCGTACGATTCATTCTCTTCGTTAATTCAACTTCTATAACAAGTGAAAAACGCGGCAGATTATTACACAAAATCTTATCACAAAAAGTGGTCTCTGTTTAGACCTATAATACAATACGAAACTTCAAATAAACTCTTTTCACAAAGACTAGTCTCTAACTAAACCCACAATACGGAATTTTCAAAAATTCTTTTCACAATTAACTAAACTAATTCGACAATTGCATTTAAACTTTTTTAGCGGAACACTAGCATATTTGTCGCGAACTGAGACTGTACGAGTCTGCCTCGAAGGATGTATTGAACGTGAAACGTTCGTCGATAGACAAAGCCAGACAATACTAAAGTTACCAAAAGAAGGATAAACTAACTATTCTTTTTTTAAAGTTTTAAGAGGGGAATCTAACTCAAGTTCAACTATCACAACATGCATAGCCAATAATAAAATGAGACAAATTTCTCTCTTTTATTTTATCAAAAGGTGCTGGTCACAGAGCTATAATAAACCCAACATTCGAAGCAATAAAAACTGTCAAATCAAACAAGAATAATGACTCGAGAGTACTCAGTTGTTTTGAAAATCTACGAAGATTGATTCAGTATAATATTTATACAAAATAAAATTACCAAATAGATTTGGTTTCGTTTGTACTCAATTTTATTACCTGCAAGCCACATTTTGTTTTTTGAATAATATTCAAGGGAATGTTGAAGAATACGTGCCTATTTCAATTTCATTTCTGCAAGTTTCGACTTAGTTTCAATTTTATACCACGAAATTTACATTAAATGAGACTGTCTGCATTCTTAAAAGTTTGTTTAAATGTTAACATCCACAAATAAAATCTTTTAGGTTTTATACTCAAAATTAAATTCTAAACAAGGAGGAAACTATTTCTGCCATTATGAACTCGTTACGGTAAACGCTAAGTGTTTACGTTAATATCACGGTGTCATTAAATGATGCCTTCTATATCCATTGTAAACCTGAACATTCCTTTTAGTTTTGCAACAAGCTTTACGGAAACTAGCGGTAGTACATTTACTGGGTTAGATGTTAGATATTTTAGTTGAACATGGTTAGAAGTATTAATTAGATTAATTTGCAAATTGTGAGTTAATTGGGCTATGTCCCATTCATGGTTACGTTTTTATTGACGCAACGTTTTTGGAGGTAGTTCTTCCTCCGTATTCAGGTATATTTGCAATCAAAGTTATTAAAGTTACATTAACTTCGAATTGCTTATGCAATTATAGTCGTCAATTTATATTAAGTTTAAATTATATAACGGGGTTCGAACCAGGTTCGAACCGGCGTTCTGATTAGTCCGTCTCCGTCACTTTTATCGTTAAGCACAAACTTAACCTCCTTCAATACCAAATTGGATAAAGTTAGATAAATGGAAATAGTTGTGTTTGATACTTCATGTTACAGAACGTTTTGATGTAGCCGTTATGATGCTAAAGAATAGATAATTGCTCTTCTATAAAATCTTGTTGAATCATACACCAAAGGTAAAAGTTTGTATCACAGGATTGAGCATGCGTTTGATCTGCGTTTTAAGTGTGCTACAATGAATCGTAATCAATTATTTTTTTAATTCTCATTTTAATGATAACAACTGCTTTTTGATAACTTATCTGACATGAGTTTATTATAAAATTTCTATTCTCTTTAAATACAAATTTACATACACAAATAGTGTGCATACACATGTGCAACTCGTGGCACCCAATTCTAACAATTTATCCAATACCTGATATATCATTTCTTTTTTTTGTATTTATTGTAACAAATATAATGCAAAATTGAATTGAGTTTTTGGCGACCAATTGTCCCGGCGGTCAGTATTCTCGGTAGACTGTTGTCCCCGAGGCCAGTTAGACGCGGCCAATCAACCGCGGACAGTTATACTAGATCCGCTACAGTAACTGCTAAGCCCAATTTAGATTTGGGCCTACAGGCTTTTCAGTTTAATTTTTTTTTGTCATATTGGAGTTTTCAGTCTGCTGAAATATTTGAATTTTATCTATTTTAATTTTACTTTAGCATTAGAAGTTTTGGCATTGTATTTAAAATCTACGAATATAATATTTTAATTATTGATGTTATAAAAAAACCTAACTCTAAATTAAATAATTCCAGTTATTTTTTTGTTTGACTTCCCAATAAGTGCCTTATTTATTCCTAGCTAACAATTACCTGTAACTAAATTTTCTTTTTCATACTCTCTTTCATGAATTTATTTTAACGTGCATGCGTTTAGTATAAGGCTAGTTTTGGAGCACTCAAGTTTTAATAAATTGCTTTTCGAACAAATAGTAATAAATTAATACACGCCACTTTTTCAAGAATCATGACAGGTGATATATGAATTTAAAATTACATAAAAAATTTTGTATTTCATACAATTTTACCCCAGGCGGACGCAAGTACAAACGAACTACGCCCTATTATTCAAAACAAAAATTTCATATTCACATTTTGGTAAAAAAATTACACAAACAAAATGTTTATTTTTCAGATATTGAAAACCAATCCCGACAATGTTGGGTTAAGTGGGGAAAAATCAAATATTTACCCATATGACTTGGTTCACTTTTAGAATTTATGTTTTTGCTAGCAAGGCAACGAAGTGAAAATTGAATTTGGAAATTTACACTTCAAACAAGTGAGAATACGAAAATCGTTAAATTAATTCTTCTTGAAACGATGTCTTGGCACTGTAATCTTAGTAGAGCCACGTTTCGAGTTAACAAAAGGATTCCGCACTACTCACTTCGGTAATCAAAAACAATAGAACTTTTGTGTGTATTAAGGACAGTCCCGTGAAATTCTCATCCGCGCATTAGGCTGGAACAAAGTGGCTTTGACCTAGAGGTTTGGCTTGCTTTTACCTTATGGCTACTTTTGTCAAAGACTCTACGCAGAGGAGCAAAATTTATTAAAAAGCATCTCTTTGTAAACCATAAACAAAATGCCCTATTTGTAAAGCTTTTTTGGGGGGGAAAGATAGAACATTAAGTTTTATTCCTAGCAATTCTTTCTAGTCCCTATCGTATATACACATATTTTTATTTAATTTAAAAGTTCTGAATATAGAATTTATGTTTTATAATACAACTTCAGGAAATATTTATTCTTGTTATTTTCCATTTTATTTAACAAACAAAATTTTTGCGCAGAAAAAGGTATTTTTGCAAACAAACAGCATACAGGAAAAAATACAAAAACGGCAGGGTCAATTTTATTGTTTTTGTTGAAGATTTATACGAACTTACAAACCATTATTCATTTCAGAATTTCAGCCGTTGTATATACATTAATTTTGTATACACATTTGCCCATTGTGAAGTACACAATACCTCACAAATAAACAGTGAAGCAAGATTTCAGATTTGGTCCCATTTTAATGATACTAATCCTGTTACATACTATCAAAGCAACATTTCGTTATTTTACATTTTAACTTATTTTTACGTAAACATGAATTAATGTAAAAAAAGTATAACTTGAAATAAGCCCGAATTATTAAAGGAATATAATTTTCGTTTAAGCTTTAAGTAATTTTAACCTAAAGAGATATTCGTTGAAAGGATGAGGATAATAACATCAAAGCCTATAATACATACATCAGAATAAATTTCGCTGAAAAGTAAACTTGAGAATTTGAATCAAGGTGAATATTTTGGTCGTATATTTCTTGTAAATATTTAGTGAATGCCAAAGAAGAAGAAAAAAAGATAAAACAAAAAAATTGTATAAAAATTCCCATATTTTGATTGTTACCTTAATTCTGGGGAAAAAACCGCTTATTTTATTCTCTGACTGATCTGTTTTGACTACGTTGACCACTATTTCTAAATTCTAAATAAAAGTTATAAACCGTTAAGGCATGAAATATAAGTATATGTAATGACCATTAATCAATAAGAAACGTCTACATTTTTATCAAAATTTTAACAATTTTGGTTGAAATCTGCATGAAAATAATAAATGTAAATATGGATTTGCTTTGTGTTAAAAAATCTAATTTAAAGGTAAACATGTTTAAAGAAAAAATAACAAGACCAGGTTAGCTTTTGGGCAATCAGGACGTCGACAAACCAGGAGCAGCAGTTGAAATGAACCGCATCTATTTTAAGAAATGCGATATCATCAATTTTAAAGTAATTCTTTTTTAATTTACAGGCTTTTTTCAAGTGTATGTAATTAGGAATAGTAGTTATACAATAATTAATAAGTTAAAATTCGATTAGAACCAAACAATATCATACGTCACAAGTTATAAGGCACATTGGTGAATGTTCTTTATTTTTGAAAAGCGATGTTATTCTAAGCAGATTATCAACTAATTGCATAAACGTTTACAGTTTTTTATATATTGTACACTCAGTCAGTCAGTACAGTCAGAATGAAAACACAAGAAATTATTAGTGATGGACTCGAGCCGAGTCGAGCCGAGCTTTCCTAGAAAGCTCGACTCGACTCGAAAACCAATATTCAAGCTCGACTCGAAACTCGACTCGAAATAATCTGTTTCAACTCGACTCGAAACTAGGCTCGAAATCGAGTCGAGTTTCGAGTCGAGTCGAGGCGGCTCGTTTTGGAATCATAGTTATTTTCCAAATTCATATAGCAGTCGCGAAAATTTTTTTCTCCTCTTAGTCAGAAAACGAGCCGCTTGCGGCCACTAACTGTCGTGACTGTCAAAGTCTGCCATATTGAACATAAAAATCAAAATCTCAGTAAACAAGAAAAAGATTAATGTTTGCACTGATTCATCAATAAGTTTATACGTTAAAACAAAACCTTGTTAACAATTTGAAAGAAATCTGTAGACTGGCTACAGATATTTACTACATATCTTTTTAAACTTTTGTCGGTTCTTTTTATTACACTTTAAACCAAATGTGAAATGTGAATTCTTAAGCAAATTGTAGGTAGTTTTCTTGTAATTATGTATCTAAGGTGCCTAAATAAACAATAAATGTGTCAGTAAGTAGTCGGTGATAGTAAACAGGTTTCAAAGAAAGGATTAAGGGATGATTCATTGCGGCTCCTTTTCATTACCCATCCGGTTTAAAACCAAATGTTAAACAAATTTTTAGAAAATCGCGAAATAAGTAGGTAAACCTTATTAGATAAAGTGTTTAATTGATTTGTTGTTGAAGAAGATTCCGGAATCCGGTTTGTTTCTTTGATCTTGTCCGTGTACTTATACCAAGGTGTCATTCACAATTTTAAACAATTTTACCGTAAACAAATTGTACTGCAAATGATAGAGCAAATGGACAACAACCAAACAGCTTAAAGCAATAAATGTTCTCGATGCCGTGCGTTTAATACGTTTGTCATGGAGTCAGATTAAACCAGAAAGAATTAAGAATTGTTTTAAGAAATCGTGTTTTTACATAGAATTTAAGGAAAATCATTTGTAAGAATGTTTTTCGGATAAGGAGCTTGCAAAGTGGAATACAATAAATTCTGAGATTTCCTTCAATGAATACATAGAAATAGACAATAAAGCTGTTATTTGCGGTATACTTGACGAAAATGATATCGTTTCAGAAGTTAAAACAACTAACAAAAACTCATTGTCTGAAGATGAATTAGAAGATGAAGTCAGAATCCCACCATCAAATAATGAAGCAAACAATGCAATCCTTATATTGCAACAATATTTTGAAAATTAAAAGTCCACTGAAAGTGAAGTGTTTGAGTATATTAATAAATTAAAAGTCATAATTAATCTTAATAAAAAAACAAAACAAACTAAAATTACTAATTTTTTAATATAAGTTAATAAATCCACGACGTTATCAACACGTTTTGAACATAAGCCACAGCAACCCTTGTTATTTCAGCTGTTAAAAACTTATAATGTGGCGTGCAGGAGTTTTACTTTTTAACATTTTGTTTGTCAGTGATGGATACATTACACCGTAACATACGGTACTTCGTCTGCTCCCTTCCTCGCAATTCGATGTTTACTGGAAATTGCGCATAAAAACGTTGAAAAATATCCCATAGCTAGCCGTCATACTGAATGATTTTTATGTCGGCGACTTGCGTACAGGGTCAAATGACTTAGATAGCCTTATTCGCCTGTATAATGACATTTCAAAGTTGTTAAATTCAGCAGGATTTTCATTAAATAAGTGGATTTCTAATAATCCTGATGTATTAAAGTTAACTAAAAACTCTAATCCTATTGTCAATTTTAATATAGGGGATGACGATAAAACTCATTCACTCGGTCTTTTGTGGCATTCGAAATCTGACATGTTGAAATATGATGTTAATAATATAAAAATTAATAAGGTTGTAACTAAACGATCAATTCTTTCAGCGGTGTCACAAATATTTGATCCATTGAGTTTATTGGGTCCTGTCATTATTAAAGCCAAGGTCATTCTTCAAAAACTTTGGTCATTTAAACTGTCATGGGATGATCCTGTGCCCACAGACTTACTGAATGTGTGGGAGTTTTTAGCCAATCAGCTATATACTCGTATTTTAAATGATATTGAAATTCCGAGATTCGTTTTTTGCAGCAATGGAATTAGAGCAGAATTGCATGGCTTTGCAGACGCTAGTGAATCATCATATGGAGCCTGTGTTGATGTCAGGAGTATTAATAATAGTCTTGGCCAAATAACGGTAAATCTTTTATGGTCTAAGTCGAGAGTCGCACTTTTATAGGTCATTACTATACCTAGGCTTGAGTTATGTGTTGCGCTTTTATTAGCCAGACTTATAAATAATGTTAAAGACTCTAGGAATCGTAAATTTGATAGTACATATCTATGAAGTGATTCGACAATAGTTTTAGGTTGGTTACATGCAACACCAGGCACTTGGAAAATATTTATTGCAAATAGAGTCTCGGAAATTCAGTCATTAACAAATTCGTCAGACTGGGCCATATGTAAATATATTAGAAAATCCTGCTGACCTAATTTCGAGAGGCTTATTTCCCAAGGATTTAGGTAAAATTAAGTTATGGTGGTATGGGCCGAACTGGTTACATAATAATACAGAAGCATGGCCAGCGGTTACTGAGCTATATCAGGTTCCTTCTGAATATAACTTGGAAGTTCGAAAAAAGGTTCATATAGCTATATATAATAATAATTGCTACAACCCATAACCTGGTAACCAGGCCCTGTTAAGCTGTTGCGATTGAAAGCTTTGATATATTTAAAAAAATTTCAAATTTAATTAAATTACAGAGGGTTGTAGCTTATTTAATTAGATTTAAGACCAATGCCGTTACAAAAAGGGATGTAAGAGAATGCGGCCCATTAACTCCTAATGAACTTGAACAGTCTTTTTATACTTTACTCAAACTAGTGCTGGCAGAATCGTTATATACAGAACTAAGGGATTTACAGCTAACACAGAAAGTTAGTACAAAACTTTTACAGCTAAATCCTTTCATTGATGAAACAGATCTTATTCGTGTAGGTGGACGTCTCCGAAATGCAAAACTTAGTTTCGATAAAAGATTTCCAATCATCTTGCCTAAGAAACATGTTTTTACAAGGCTTTTTCTAGAAAATGAACATAAATCCCTGATACATGCCGGACCACAGTTACTACTTGCAAATATTCGTGAATGGTTTTGGATAATTGCAGGCATATCTTTAGTTCGTAAGGTTGTACATAATTGTACAGATGTTTTAAAACGAAACCCCTACCTAACGCAAAATACATTATGTCTGACCTGCCAAAAAATAGAATAACACCTTCCCGACCTTTTACTAATGTAGGTGTTGATATTTGTGGTTATTTTTACTTAAGAGATAGAAAATCGGGAAATTCCAAATTGACCAAGGCCTATGTTTGCGTTTTCGTATGCTTTGTGACAAAGGCGTGCCATCTCGAAATGGTAAGTAAGTTGAGTACGGAGGCTTTCTTTGCGAGTCCCCATCGTTTTGTGTCTAGGCGTGGAAAATGTTTAAATATTTATTGTGACAATGCCAAAAATTTTGTCGGGGCTAATACCGAATTCCAAAGATTTTTGTTAAAATATCAAAATACTTTATCTACAAATTTAAATCAAGAAGGCATAAACTTCAATTTCATAACCCCAATTTCACCCCATTTTGGCGGTATATGGGAGTCTAACGTGAAACAGGTAAAATATCATCTTAAGAGGGTAATCGGTAACACTAAACTTACGTTTGAAGAGTTTGATACAATTTTAACGCAAGTAGGGGCTTGTCTTAACTCAAGACCTTTGTATCCCTTACAGATGACCCAAATGATACCACTTCCTGGACTCCCGGGCACTTCTTAATTAGACAACCGTTAACAACGATACCCCAAGAAGATCTGACTACTGTTAAAGAAACCCTGCTATCCAGATTTAAAAGGTGTCAGCAGATAGTTCAACAATTTGGAACAGAGTACATATCTGAGTTACAAACACGTTGTAAATGGTAAGAAACTTATCCTCAACTTATAAAACCAAATGTTATAGTTGTTATTAAGGAAGACAACTTGCCCCCTCTGAAATGGAGTATTGGTAGAGTAATGGAGACTCATTCAGGTTGTGACGATGTCATACGCGTCGTAACAGTTAAGACTTCAAGTGGCGTATATAAACGACCGGTCGGGAAGTTGTGTGTTCTAACCCAATACAGATTTAGGACTGTGAATCGTGATTCGACAATTTGAAAATGTTATAGTTTAATCAATTTATTGAAATCTTAAATATTTCAAGGAGGGCGGCATGTTACAGCCAACCTTTTTACTTTATATTTTGTTAAAAAATGTTAATAGACGTAGAAGGCTGTTCGTTGTTTTTAATGACAGAAAATAATTAAAATTATATTGACACACTGAAGTTGTATGAATTTAGAATAAAGATAATTCGAATATAATAAATAGAAGTCCAGTATTGGATGTTAACACAAAATTGAACCAGCATCCACTGTGCGTCGCCATAACATAAAGAATTACAGCTACACCCCCCCCCCCTTCAAGTTTATTACTCTTATTAGTTAGGCCCGATGTACTGATATTATGAACTACTCAAAGTTCCAAATTAAGATTATTTTCACATTTCTATTTATACTGCTTCATGGTGTATACGTATAGAATGGCTAGCGTAAGATGACCCTTTGCTTTATCTTATAAACTATAAGAGGTACAAAAAACAAAGTTGGCAGATAAAAAAGGAAAGTAAAGTTTTATAATATTTTTGTATAGACAGGGCTAGTTGTTTTACTACTGCTACCATCAACTTTATTTATAAAATGCTGTACCCTATATATCCGAATTATGTACAGTTACAAACTGAATGCAACTGAGATGCAACTTTTTTCCAAAAATTATATTGTGCCAGAAATAGGCACACCAGGCCTATAACTGGGAGATCGGGGTGGCAAACCTATTTAAAAACCAAGTCCCGCCACACTTGAGGTTGGATTTGATCGGGCAGTGTCCCCAACTAAGGCTTGGTGAAAGAACCTATGGTTCTGATGTACCTAACCTAGGTTAGGGAATAGTCCTAATGCTGGACGAGGTACTGTAATGATATTTCATGATATTACCTCAAGAAGGCATTGCATGCTAAGTGATTGCCATGACAACAGTATTCAACAAGAATATAAATAAATATCTCATAGAAGTTATTACATGTGTTTTATTATCTTCTACAAGAGATAACATATAAGTAGTGTTCAAGACCACCACACACAAGCAACCTGTATTACCACATTAATCATCCAAACATTACATTGGTGACGCCCGTCGATAAAAAGAAGAAAGAACTTAGATAATCAACACCAGATCTTCAATAATTCCATTGCTCTGGTTTTCTGTCTGCCGACAAACAAAGCTTGCACTCCTGGAATCTTGAAACGGTTATTTGATTATCTCACGCAACCAGTCGACTTTCAGAAGTTTATAAATATCCTTTTTATCATTTAAATAAGATAAGTAAACTATATTATATTGGTTACGTTTCAATATGGCACAGTTAAGAGCAAATTTGGTTAAATTTCCTAATTTTGACATTTCACATATACAAATGTCAATAGTCCTAATCGATAGATACTTTAAATTTCTACATATTGACAACGAAATTCAGAAATATAACGTTCTGGTTTCAAATTTGCCATATAACATTTTACAACTACATTCGAATCTTATCAGGTTTATTATAACAATAAACTTTCATTTGAACCATACACCACGTTCATCAACGAACTATTAAACTACTACTTGGGTTCTTCTTTAGATAAACCTACTTCATACAACCCAAAATCAAATACTATATCTTCTCCCAAAGAGATTACAGATTTCTGGTTACAGCAAAATGATTCACCTGAATTTTTTGGTCTAGTTAACCTATTTAAAGACGAAATCATTTCTCATCATAATTTCATAACTACAAAATGTAATCCTAACCCCCAATTGAGTGACGATACTCAAAACGTCATTTATCAATGCAATGATTTGCATTTTTGCAACATTCAATTACTCATAAAATTGACACAGAAACCAATTCTACTGTTAGAGCTAAGCCTAGGAAATTGAATCCTAACCAATGTGTTTTAAATCAGAAAATGCAAGAGCTTCCGAAGGCCGACGGTTTAGGGATATCAACCGCCGTATCTTCTACGAAGACTTCCTTGAATCCAGTAAAACATTCCTGGAATCTACAAACTACAACACCTTCAGTTCCTGATGGAAATCACCTCTATAACGTTCCTCAAGAACCAAAAGCTACAACGCCCATAGTAACAGCTCCTGAAAAATGTCTTCAGCAATTCTCGAACACAACGATGCCAACATCTCTCGTTTCACCATTGGAACGATGCAATAAGAAGAGATTGTTCTTGGATATAACTGGATTAATTTTTTTTTCTTTATTTAATTTTGAGGTTTAGTTTGTTTTCTCGGATAACCATCAACGAACTTCGCAACAGCTTTAACCAACAAAATTTTGTTATGTCAAAACGCGAAATGTTATGCAAAGGTCACGCGATTAAACAGTCTTATTACCTAGTAATTCGAACAACGCGAACATTCGCCTTTTTGCTAACCGAGAAAATTACAACAATGCAATTGCTATTAAACGAACTCAAATTATCTTATCATAATAGCAAAATCCATTTCGCTAATAAACTTTGGCATTATGTGTAGTGTACTAACTTTAAAGTTATATAATATAAACACAAGTGCGAAAATAACAGTAGTGACTTATATTTTGCCACGTGAGCCTTGTCAACTCGATATTACATGATATCATACATTGATAACATTCAACTAATCAATCCTGAATAGCATTTGGACCTCCCAAATATATGTGCTACCGGATTAAGCTTCAAGTGTTCATTCTCCTCAAATAACAGGATACAAGAAGATTCAATCATACTCTCCAATAGGCAATTTCACCTAGTACTTCCTACAATCTTAGGACAATGCTATAAATGCTGCCTCTGTTTTATGAGTACAACCCCACTTCTTCCATTCCTACGGATAAAATGAATACAACTACGTTTATCAATGTTAACCACAAACTTACTACTTAGGCTAACGCTTTTAGATTACATTAGCATAGTTATTTTTAATCTTGGAAGTTACAACAAATAAATCGTAACGCAAGCATCACTTGTTCACGAAACACTTATATGTTGTTTCTTGGTTTTGTTCACGTTCCTAAATTTTATTTCTTTCTTTCTAGTAAGAATTACAGAACGTCCTAACCAGTGATTCCTGTACATCAAGTTTATTTTAATTAGATTAAGTTTGTGACATCACCTTGCAATCAGCAACACATGTCTGGCCCTAAGCAATTGATGCCCCTTAGCTATCAGCAGCAAAGGCCTTTCAATTCTTTGGTTTTTAGCACCTAATTATTAGCATAAGTTTTATTGTCATAGCATGTAAGGAACCATTGAAAAGATGCAAACGACCTCAATTTTTTTGTAGCTAGTATACATTAAACATGCCAATACATACAAGTACGACATTAATGTATGCTATTTTTTTTGTTGAGGAATGCATTAAATGCCCTTTTGACTCACGGCTCATTTCTTTTGGTACATGTTCACCCTTTTTTACCCGGAGTGTAATGTAATGATATTACATGATATTACCTCAAGAAGGCATTGCATGCTTAGTGATTGCCATGACAACAGTAATCAACAAGAATATAAATAAGTATCTCATAGAAGTTATTACATGTGTTTTATTATCTTCTACAAGAGATAACATATAAGTAGTGTTCAAGACCACACAAGCAACCTGTATTACCACATTGGTCTTCCATACTTTACAGTACTTAGCCCCGTATGAAAGAAGACGGGAGCGTGCCGGCGGGTGAGCACGTATATGTTAATCGCTCCGGTACTAGCCTGGTTAGTTAGTAGAGGGTGGATAGGCAACCTCGCTCCGATCAGTGAGTAACTGGCAGCAATTGATGTGTAATTGCACGCTGATTGAGCGTGTCTCAATTACTTCCTCCTTTGGAAGGAACGTGGGGGTATGTTAGCACGGGAATCCCACGTAAAACACACATGTAAATCATGTCATATATTTGATTTGGATTAAAGCAGCAACAATACACTCTTGATCATAATTTGTTTTTATGTGAATATTACTTCCATTTTATTGACTGAAATATTTTTTCTTAAATATTTTATTTTTGTCCCTTAAGAAACCTACTTTAGTTAGAATTATCTACTTAGTTAGAAGTTTGAGACAATATTGTATTTTACTATTTTTTATATTCTTATCCCATTTTGATGATCATTGTTTATTTATTGTTTTATATTGCCCAATGTTGAGACAAGACGACATACACTTATACCAAACTTTTCAAAAATATTTTCTTGTTTGTTGTTTCAAGCTTTTTTTGGTGAAACGCCATAATCACGAACTAAATAAATCCGATTAATAAGAAGTTTCACAAATTTATTTTAATCTACCTGACAATTGTTTTGACAGGTAAGTTGTCATTATCAAAGGTAATATACATATAAACAAACACGTCGCTAAGATAAATACAATAAATACGAGTAGATACAAATAATAGAAATTAAATATACACTTCCAGTAACGAAAAATTACTGAGCTCAATTTGTTCGTTTATTAAAGGTACCCTGAGTTTGTATATTTCGAAACTGTTTAAAATATCGTTATTTGATATTGTGTGTTCTGTTTGTAGCATTAAATAAAAATAAAAAAGTGCTAGTAATGGTTGTAAACGCTATTTGACTGAAATATTTTTTCTTAAATATTTTATTTTTGTCCCTTAAGAAACCTACTTTAGTTAGAATTATCTACTTAGTTAGAAGTTTGAGACAATATTGTATTTTACTATTTTTTATATTCTTATCCCATTTTGATGATCATTGTTTATTTATTGTTTTATATTGCCCAATGTTGAGACAAGACGACATACACTTATACCAAACTTTTCAAAAATATTTTCTTGTTTGTTGTTTCAAGCTTTTTTTGGTGAAACGCCATAATCACGAACTAAATAAATCCGATTAATAAGAAGTTTCACAAATTTATTTTAATCTACCTGACAATTGTTTTGACAGGTAAGTTGTCATTATCAAAGGTAATATACATATAAACAAACACGTCGCTAAGATAAATACAATAAATACGAGTAGATACAAATAATAGAAATTAAATATACACTTCCAGTAACGAAAAATTACTGAGCTCAATTTGTTCGTTTATTAAAGGTACCCTGAGTTTGTATATTTCGAAACTGTTTAAAATATCGTTATTTGATATTGTGTGTTCTGTTTGTAGCATTAAATAAAAATAAAAAAGTGCTAGTAATGGTTGTAAACGCTATTTTGTGATTGTTGGTTTTTCTTAGTATACTTGCAACTTTGTCTGATAACTTTCCAAAATATGGTATAGATAATAAATATGTAATTTAAAGGAAATATCCCATTGCCGCAAATTACATGTTCTTAAAGGCGATACCATCTATTTTGTTATACTTTAGTTTATGGTGATAACCTTTTAATTAATTGCTGAATTCTCTTTTAGGCTTCTTCGTTGCGCTATTTTGTTACTCTTACTCTTACACTTTATCTACTTTAGGGTTTTATCTACTATCCTGTTGAAAAGTATTGCATCAGCAATCTAAAACAATAGGTGTTTACCAACAAGTCCAAGAAGTTAGTTAATATTTATAAAATATTTTCTCTAACTCTCATGTAGTGTACATAAATATACAAACTTTAGTTACTTACTTTATTTGAATTAGATATACCTAATTAAACTACTAATTAGGCTACACAGTTGCAAGATTTAATTTATAGCTACCTTGTCTGCAGAAATCCTAGGTATGACTACTAGAAGTTTTTGGATAAATTTTTGTTTATCTGTAAAATAGGTTTGATTGGTTGATACTGTTTAATTTTAGCAATTTAAGAATTATTCAATTATTGTTAAAAAAACGGATTTATTTGATTTTAATTAAATTGACTGGATGATTTAAAATATTGATTTTAGAAATTTAAGAATTGAATAATTATTTAATAAATAAATAAAGCTGATTAGTAAAAAGTTTCATAAGTTTCTACCTGACAATTGTTTCACAGCTGAGCTGTCATTATCAAAAATAATATAAATATAAACAAATACGTTAAGATAAATACAAAATTAGATAACCAGATAAAAAGATAAAAATAAAATAAATTAATTATCTAACACTTTCAACAACGGAGAATTACTGAGCTCAATTTGTTCATGCATTAAAGGTACCCTGAGGTGGTCGTATATCTCTAAAGCTTCCAAAATGCTAATTTGGGTTAGTTATTAGAAAATAGGAATCTAATGTTGCATGAAATTGAATGATTTGATGAGCCATTGTGTGATTCTGCTCTAAAAGATGTTTGGCTTAATTCGATTTTTCTGAATGTTTATTTTTAATAATTATTATTTACATAGATTGTTGCTAATGGGGATATTCGTAAAATATTTGTAATTTGATTTTTGTGTCAACTATTAAATGTAACTTGATTCTTGGGTATAATGTATATAATTTATTTAACTTTTGATTGTCTGATTTTTTGTTTAGTTACCTTTTTACTGACTTATTATTTCGTTACTGAATAAATATTTTTTTGTATCTTTTATAACTGGTCTTTTATTTCTACTTTGCTTATGCTGAGTTCAAACGGAGGTTGTTATATTGTAAACGACATTTGTCGGTTGCTGTAAAAATTAGATGAGATTTTAAATTGTCTTCAGAGAACCTTTGAGTAAGCGATCACTCAAACTAATTTGATTTATCTTCTTAGGCAAAGCTATGAATTCCGAGTTCTATAATTCAATATAAACTTTCAGCATTTATTATTTCTCTCTCACCCTCTCTCTCAATAGCACCTTCCTATTTCCGTTTTCAGAATATTTTTAGTTAGAGGTAAATTATCTAAATTCTTTTTTGTTGTTGTAAATATGTGTTTACTTGTTATTACTATAATAACTATCATAAACATGCAAAATGGTTACATTTAAAGCAGCATATTCAACCAGGATTTTATTGTACTATTACAATTATTTTGCAGCATACACCAAGTAATGCCATGTACGATTTTAATAACAACTAAGAATTCTGAACTGACATATCGACCACAAGTCGAGTGAAAAAAAAGAAACTACGTACAAAGCACTAGCATACATCTAAGATTACAAGTCTACATAGCCGACAATAAGAAAAACAATTTTAAGTAGAATGTAACAACATCAAAGTTTTAGAAAGTATTGCTCTTTAAATCTTTAATCAATTAAATACAGGATATTGACTTCGGTAGTAACCGATGAAATTTATTGAAACCTACGCAATTTATTGCTTCTAGAACAGAAAAAATATTCTGCGATTTCAATGATCAGCTTTTACTAGAGTTAAGAACTATGGGATAGTGTAGAAATTGGTACTACTCCGAATTTGACAACTAGACTTAGAAACAGAAACGTTATGTGTCTATCAAAACTTTATTTTTTAAAATGCCCTAGGCTCGGTTTCTTAAATAATTGACAGTACTCCGGAAATCTGTATGCGAACCCATAACTATATTAGTTCATTGGTCCTTGTTTTTAAAAGGACACTCCTCAATTCTTATGAGGACAGGTGAATGATAAAAGCCTGTTTCAAAAATTCGATAACCAGGAAAGTCAGTGACTTGATGTATAAAAACCAGAACTAAATTAACTTAAAAGTCTAATTACACTTCGGAAAATACGGAAAACGAAACAATCAGAATCTACACATAATTTGAATTGGTTTTAAGTTTAGCAGATCTTGGCAGAGTTTGGCAGAACCACCACTAAGGTGGATTGAACAAATTTACTAGATATGGCAGGAAATATTTCGATCATCACTTACATTGTTCAAATTCCACCACTATTTAAACTTCAAAAATACTTTAAATGGTCATAACTGAATTAGATTCACTTATGAATTAGTTATTTTACTTCAGAAGTGAATTAGAATAACAGTTACGCAGTAGGCAACAAGTGATTTTAACTTTTAAGAATTATTTTAAGCTTCAAACAGATTTTAAACAACCGCAGTAGAGTTTATTTAAAGACCTTGGTGTTATATTGGTGTCACGCCTAAATATCACAGACGTAATATCATCCGACGAAATATCACGTTTAAAATATCACAAAGCAAAATATCATAATAAAAAATATCCCAAGAATAAAATATCATAATAAAAAATATCTCAAGAACAAAATATCACATGACGAGATATGCTAATAGTTTTAATAAAATTTTATTTTTAGTAAAATTTGATATTTAATAATAATTAATTATTCGATATACGGACCCTTCTGAACCCAGGTAAACCAATGACACTGAGTTGTAGAGGATAACTCAGAGAACAAATAAGAAAATAAAAATAATATGAAAAACAATGTTAAAATCGCTATTTTGAGGTTAGAATGTTATGATGTTAGGTTACAGTTAGCAAAAAGTTGGCTGTATTTACGTGAAAATGGCGTAAAAATGGTGTTTGTGTCATATGACAGGAAGATTTTATAATTCTTACCTGTTTTTATGACGTCTTTTCAACGAAAATCCGTAGCGCTTGGTATTTCCGTATGTATGAATTTACGATCGGGGTCGGTATATCGAATAATTACCTAATAATATTTACTTCCGGGTGTACATGGAAGTTTGCTTTAGGACAACATTATATAGATGTCTCCAATTGTAATTGTTAATATTAATGTAAATTCGAGATTTACATATAGAGAAGCAACAGGTACAGAGGTTCAGGGTTTCAGACAATGCCTCCCATACTGAGGAGCAGGGACTGGAACAGGAACCCAAAAGAACCGGAATCGGAACCGATTACTTTTATGGAACTGAAACCGGAATCGGAACCCTTACTAAAATTCGTGTTAATGTTAAGACGAGAACCGGTATTTTTCGGTTCTACTGGTAAATAAAAAAAGTAGTTCAATATTCTCCCAACAGCGCTACCATAACCATTTCTTACTAAGTTGATGTTGATACTAGATCCATTTCCACTACTAATATTAACCACGTTCGGTACTTCACATCTGTTTACTCCAAGAGCTCAGTTTCTATGGTATCCATTGTTGTAAATAATTGTAACTATAGCACTAGAGTTTCCTGAGTAAAAAGAGTTGAAATACCGAAGAGCAAATATATTTATCAATTGTCACCTATATTATAAGCAATACTTTAACCTAACATGCATCGGCTGTCAGTTATCAAGGTCATATTTGTTTGGAGATATTTGGAGCTATATACCAACATAAAATGTGACGTCATTACTTTTGCTTCCGGAACCCTTATGGAACCTAAAAAATCCTGGAACCGGAACCTTAATGTTTAGAAAATTAAAATTGGAATCGGAACCGAAACCTTTATTTCGAATTTTCAAAAACCGGAACTGGAACCGGAACCTATATTTGTAAAAGGTTCCAGTCTTTGCTGAGGAGCCCAAAGTGAGGGCGAAACAATTGTCTAAGGGTGTTTTTTAGGGTGTGAAATTATGTGGCTCTCAATATGCTGCTATACGCAAGATTTAATTTTGTAATGTTTATAGTTATTTAATAAATTAGTTTGTTAATGAAAGCGATTAATGATCGAAACTGTTTAAAGCACGAACGAGCGATAGGGAGTGAGTGCCTTTAATAGTTGAGATCATTAGTTGCTCATTAACAAACGAATTGATTACAACAGTTTTTCGTTGACCGTAAAATTCTTCGATTTTAAGATAGAAAATTTCAAATAATACCGAATCCATACCGAATCAAAACTTGTGCGTATATCTGGTTGCCTATAGTAAAACATCATCAAAACGTCAAAATCACAAACGGGTTTATTAATGAAAAAGAGTGTATTAATGAGGTCCATTAATGCATCCTTTTTTCACAAAACAGTTACTTAATAAAAAAGAGTGTATTAATGACGTCCATTAATACATCCTTTTTTAGAAAAAATCATTCATTAATATTGACATTAACAAACGGTCAACGAAAAATGTAATTATTTGTATATGAGTATTTAAATGTCGATAGAGGTTTTTTACTGAGTAAAATAAATTATTATTATATTTTAAACTTAATAGTGATATTTTGTATTAGGATATTTTTTCATAAGATATTCTGTCTTTAGGATATTTTTGCATGTGATATATTAGCATGTGGTATTTTGACTATGATATATTGTCGTGTGATATTATGACTGTGATATTTAGACATGTAACCGTTATATTCGATAGCAAAATGACTTTTAAACCGCATATTATTAATACTGTATCAAAGAGTCTTAAAATATTAGGTTTTGTAATTAGAACTACACAAGATTTTCTCGGTAAATATTTGCAAATTGCTTTATTGTTCTCTTGTTCGGAGTATACTAGAATATAACAGCATAATATGGAATCCTCAATATAATATTGATATTGAATTAATTGAAAAAGTTCAAAGTTCCTACGGTTCGCTGCATACAAACTAGGTTTAAATAGAGGAAACTATGAATATGTGGACATATTAACTACCTTGAATATTGGATCCCTTGAATGTCGCAGAATTGAGATTGACTTACGTTTTCTACATAAACTGATAAATAGCATTGTTAATTCGCCTGAGCTGTTAGAATTAATTCTTTTTAATGTTAATGTAAGAAGAACTCGTAATTCTGCGAATTTTAAAATCCAATTTCATTCTACTAATTATGGGATGAATGATCCTATAACTAGATTAATGAGAACTGCCAATATCCATCAATCTAAAATTAATCTCTTCGATTCCAGTTTATATTCTTTTAAAATGCAACTTAAAAAAATTTTGTATTAAGATAATTGTAAGAATTTGTATTAGTAATAATTAATTATTTGTTTTGATTTTAATTGTGTCTCTCACAAATTTAAGTTAATTATTGTATTGGATATCCGTAAATAAATAAATAAATGTTCTTTCCACTTGAGCTTGACATCCAATGTCATGCCCAGGTATTTTTGCTGTATTCGAGTATGGGATTATTTGATGATTGATTACTATTGGCAAATAATCTATTCTTTTGTTGGTGAGTTTATGTGGGAAGACTTCGCCTCATTTAACTTAATCCGCCATTTCTTAGTCCAAGTGGTGACGTTGTTGACAGCTGCTTGTAGCTTGTTTGTGGCTGTTTCGACTTCATTGCTAGTAATGCAGTGTCATCAGCGAAGGTGGATATTGTCACTCCATCACATTTAGGGATGTCACTGGTGTAGAGGACGCTCCCTTGCGGTACACCTGCAGCAATATTTCTTAGTTCCGAGTACTCTTTGCCATATCTCACTCTGAATTGACGGGTGGATATGTATGATTTAAGAATCTGACTCATCTGTCTAGATAGATACTTAGTTAACTTGTATTCGAGGCCCTCGTGCCATACTTTATCAAAAGCTTGTGTCACGTCTAGAAATATTTCCTTTTCTTCTAAGGTTCTGTCAATTACGTCGGTGATATGATGCACTTGATCGATGGTCTCGAGTGCTTACCCAAATTGATGAGTTGGAATGAGCTGATTTTCCTCAATAATTGGTTTGAGGCGTTTTAGAAGCAACTTCTCGAACAGTTTAGATATAATTGGTAATAATGAAATCGGCCGATACGATGTTTTCTCGTTGGGTGGTTTGCCCGGTTTAAGGATCGTAATAACTTCTGCAATCTTCCACTGCATTGGCACATATTGCAGTCGTAGTGCTGCATTGAATAAATGTGTAAGTTTCATTATGCCCTTTTTTGGTAGTTCTTTAAGCCCTTAACCACTTATTAGGTCGTAGCCTGGTGCTTTTTTGGCACTGAGGTTTTTTTGAATCTCCTTGGCGATTTCGTTCCGGGTTATAGGATCCACAACTCTGTCATCCATGGTGCTTATCTGAGGTAGGATCTCATTGTTATCTGCAGGGCGTGGTTGAAAGGTATTTGATAAGTGTTTGGCAAATAGCTCTGTTTTTTCGGTATCTTTCCTTGCCCATCCACCATCTTCCTTACGAATGGGTGGATTATGGTTTTGTGGCCGTTTTAATCTCTTGGTAGCCTTCCAGAGGGAGTACTCCGTATCTTTGTTGTCTGTTAGACCTCTTAGGAATTCAGTGAAAGTTTCATGTTTAATAGACCTGATCTCTTCTTTGAGCTGTTGGCTTAACAGATTTAGCAATCTCTTGTCTGCAGGTGACCTGGTTTGTTGCCATCTCTTTCCCTTAAGATCTCTGTTAAGATCTCTGATTTCCCTTGGGTAATTTACCCCTGGTACTTTCTTTTCTACCAAGGGAGTATTGTTCCATGCCGCTTGTTGCAAGTTGACGATAAATAGTTCTGCTTCCGTATCAAAATGTTCAATTGTTCTTAGTGGAACATTAAGTTTGATGCGTTCTTCAACTTCTGTTCTGAAACCCTTCCAATGTGTTCCTTTGTTTGTGAGTGACGGTGGTTGTGATTTGTTGATGATTATTTCGCTTATCGTTAAGATAAGTGGAGAGTGGTCTAATGGCAGGTCGTAATTGTCTTCGATGCTGATGTAGTTGGAAGATATGCTTTTCAGTATAAAGAGGTCAATTAGGTCTGGTATCTTATTGCTATCTGTCGGCCAATACGTTGGTTTGCCAGTAGATTGACATGCACATTTGGCTAGCTCAATTGCTTCGTATAGTTGCTTTCCCTTGGTGGTGATGAGCCTTGAGCCCCAATAGGTATGCTTTGCATTAAAATCGCCACCAAGTATGAAGTGATTTCCTAGCGTTAAAAAGAGTTAAGATAATCTTCTGTTAATAGTGCATACCTTGGCGGACAGTATATTGCAGCCACTGTATAGTCCTTGGAATTTATGTGGATTTTTACAGCTGTTGCTTGTATTTCGTGTGTTTCATAATTGTATTCTTCATAATGTTTGATATTCTCTTTTATTATTACCGCTGACCCTCCCCTAGCTGTATTGTCCGGGTGGATGGTGTGGTATAGTTTGTACCCTTTTATGTTTAAGTAGTTTTCTTTAGTGAAGTGAGTTTCAGAAATCAGATAGATGTCTATTTTCTGATCCCAAAGGAATAGTTCTAATTCATGGGCATATTGAAGAAGCCCATTTGCATTGCAAGCTACTATTCTAATAGATGCCATTTTTAATTCTTGCCTTTGGCCGCTGCCTTATTGCTGGTTTCAAGTTTTGTAACTCTATTTAGAGTAGATTGGATGGACTGTTCTTGTTTGTTGATTTTCCCTAGAATAGTTTGTAGCGTGTCGTTTATAGCATTTAGGCTTGTGTCTTTTACCATATTTTCTTGTGGCTTTCCTGTTGCTACTTCAGCATAGCTACTACCTGCTGAGTTGAGTTGTATTTCTGAAACAGCCTTCGGTAGAGTAGGGAAATTCTGTTGATCTTGAACATTATTTGTTCTTAAGTTGTTCCTTTTTCTCTCTTTTACAATTTTCTCTCTCCGTTTTTAAAGTTCTTTTGCGATTACAAACCCACGATAGTTTGCAGGGTGTGCTTCTCCGCAGTTATCGCACTTAGCTTTTGCAAGTTTAGCTGCTTTGCATTCTTTAGTAGCGTGGCGCCCTGCACATTTTACGCACCTTGCGTCCTTGTTGCAAAAGGATTGGGTGTGTCCATATGCCTGGCACTGTTTGCATTGTGGTATCAATTTTAACCTTCAGACCTGCAATTGTTGTAATTGCAAAAATCTTTTTGCTATCTTCTGATTTATTAAAAGCCAGCATGTGTAGCGGCTTTTTAGTGATGTTGGTGATACTTTGTATCTTAAATCCTTTTTCTATTAAGTCTTTTCCGATCATGTCCACCGGGCATGTTGGATGCATTCCTCTTCCCATAACTTTTATGGGCCTATTATGTTTATCTTCGTATGTATAATATTCAATGTTGTTTTCGCCCAGTACTGTGATGAGACGGCGATATTGGACTTCTGTACGTTCACTTTGAATACATCATTGTTCATACATACTTTATATGTAACCTCAGCTAGTTCTAGAAGCTTACGTACGTTTTTGTATTCTTCAATATTGACCACGTTTATTGGTGGTGGTGAAGGTATTTTCTTTTCAACCACTTTTTTACCTGGTTGTTTAGAAGTTGACTGCTGTTGAGGGGAAGTTTCAGGGGTGGCAGATGCTTTTCATTTTTTATTCTTTTTATTTTTCTGCACTATCCACTCAGTTTCCCTTGCCAATTCATCTTCGTCGGTACAGTAATCTATTTTATTTTCTGTATCCTGTTTTACATTGGGTTCACTTGAAGTGTCGCGACACTTCGTGTCGAACAGTATCCCTCTTATTAGAGTGTAATTCGAAGTTGCTTGATCATTCTTACAAAGAAATTAAAGGCAGATTTGTTGAACTGGCCAACAATCATTGAATAAGACGTACATATAAAACTATTTTGTTGTAGATTTTTTAGTTAAAATTATAAATTCAGGAATTATTTGCAAAACATTAATTTAAAAGCCGAAACCTGAAAAGTTGACGCAACGCCTCCGTGGTTCGTTGGCAAACCGTGGTTTGCTAAACTGCACTGGTTGGTGGAATGCAAGATCGAACCCCGTTACAAGCATAACTTTTTTTTTTATTTTATTTGTTATTATTCTTTTATTCGAAAAACGTACAAGAAATAATACATTAAAATACATAAAAAAATGGAAGAGTACGAATGATAACGAAGTGGCGATACTTTTTAAAAATTTTTCTAACTTTAAGGTTAAATATCTCTGTTGGGCAGTAGTTAAAAAATCCTAAATTTATACACAATAGAGTAGTCTATGGTAGGCAACTAAAATTATATATCTGAAACATATGTTAGGGTAATTAGAAGTTAATTTACAAACTCTTAGTACACAGGTACAAGTAAAAAAATCAAGTATTCAACAAACTGCCTTCTACTTTAGAAAATATAGTAACGTTCTTTTTTTAAAATAATAGCAAAAATGCTGTTTAATCGTCTATTCACAAGAGAGATATTATTTACATACACTAATTAAAAACACTATAATTATATTTAACGAACTTAAATGCTTGATATTAACTTAAAGTAGGGTATTTATTTTTAATGCAACATCCATTTATAACATTTATTTATTCAGTAATATTCGACTGTTAATTAATTACACAAAGCACATTTCAATTCGCCGGTTGAATACTAACTGAACTCCCTTCTGTGCGCGAACGTCAATTTATATCCCCATATCAATGTTCTAGAACGTACTGGATTAGATTGGTTGGTGTATTGTTTTGTACAGCCGTCGATGACTCACGCCGATGAATCATACAAGCAGGTGTTGATTAATCATATATCTTGCCGCCAGAATCTAGAATGTTCGATGATGGCATATATGGGTTTTCTTTCATTACAATATCTAAAAGTAGCTTTTTCAGCGATTGCCGTACAAAACTTTGAACCTTAAAATTTATTACGAAGGAATCATTTTTAGAGTATACAGGCATATAATTGTAGCCTACAATGTACTTAACACCACAGTTTCTGACTCAGTGTCCTAGGACTGACCAAAGCTGAGATAAAAAAGTTACCGCCAACGCTTACAAAGTGCGAAAAGGACGTGCGCCACGATAAAAAATGTCTGCATTTTGAAACCAGTGATAATAAAAATAAAATAATAGTGATTCTGAATATATGAGGTTCTAATGAATTTCTTTTTGTACTACTAGATATAGTTTGACCCTGGTACGAGCTTTAACCGAAAAGCCTACATTTGTATTTACAAACTTTCATTCCTTGTTCTCGAATGTTTATTGAATTCGTGGAAATTTAAAAAGGGTCAAATAATTCTTGGATCAATTTCAGTGGCGTAGCCAGAGCTGGCCCTTAGAGAGGGATATACAATAATAAAAGAAAATGCGCGGGCTTGGCTCTCAACGTATACCTATAGTAACTGTTAATTCAGATTTTTTATAGATTGTATGAAACAAGAGTGCAAATATTAAAGAATACTGAATAATAAACAATATTTTTAGAATACTAGTTTTTATTCAACAAATAACATTACAAAACAAAATCTAGGCGCCATGATTTTTTGGTCAGTTCGTCAAATATGTCAACTACTTTTCATCTACTTTTTTTAAGTTTTTGACCCTTGGGGGGGGATATATCCCACCCGTGGCTACGCCACTGATCAATTTATATTTCTGTTTGCGGTTTAACTATTTTATAGTAATACCTAGTATTCTACCGAAAGAATTTATACCTACATTTTGATTTACAAACCCTCATTCATTGTTCTCGAATATTAAAATAAATTCATGGAAATTTAAGAAGGGTGGAATAATATTCTCGGAACAGTTTATTTTTCTGTTTGGTTTAACTATTTTATAGTAATACCTAGTATTCTACTAAAAGAATTTACAACTACATTTTGATTTACAAACCCTCATTCATTGCCATCGAATATTAAAATGAATTCGTGGAAATTTAAGAAGGGTGGAATAATTCTCGAAACAGTTTATTTTTCTGTTTGCGGTTTAACTATTTTATAGTAATACCTAGTATTCTACTAAAAGAATTTACAACTACATTTTGATTTACAAACCTTCATTCATTGCCCTCGAATATTAAAATGAATTCGTGGAAATTTAAAAAGGTTGAAATAATTTATTTTTCGTTTTTCAAATCGACTATGTTTTTCAATTACCTTCATTGCCATCATAATCCACTCTCTAATCCAGGATTAGAAGGTAAAGTGTTGAAGATTTTTAAAAGTAAATCAATGTTGTCAGTACGCGATACTGCGAAAAAAACAGAAACATCAATAGGAATGATTCAAAAACCTAAAAGGAACAAAAAACAATCTGTAGCTGTAAGAAAACAGACAAGAAAACTGTACAACATCTTAACAAGGAAAAACCAGTGCGTTATAATGGACGATAAGACTTACTGCAAATTTGATTATAAAACTTTGCCAATGCTCGAATTTACACTACTGAGAAAATGAGTGACACTACTGAGTCCGGACTCGATGACACACGCGTTTTGAAAACTGATTTGTATGTAGATTTCCCTGCTGAATGCGAATCCGGAGGGCGCCCGTTGATTTGGAATGGCCTTGACCCTTAAAATGTCAATTTTACGTAAAATTTTGAAAAATCAAAAATGCGCTTCTTTATTGTTTGCATCGTCATAACTTCGTCCTGGATGGAACTAGAAGGTTAATTTTTATTTCGAAAAATTCTCCCACAGTTGTAGATTGCAACGTACTACTTAAAGTTTTGAGAAAAAAGAATCTGAGAAAATTACTATTTTGTTATACTATGTCATATTTGTGCATTAAAATTTTCACCAATCGAAAAACTTTTTTATTACAAGAGATAGAGGCCTATATATCGAGACTATAATTAAAAAAAGCCCAAAAAAGTTTTTGGTGAAAAAATTATATCGCTGTCTAATACAGACGAAACTATTGCAATTACAATATCTTGTACGCGGGCGACTAGTGTATATAAATCTTATTATTTGATCGTATGACATTTGTCTTCGCATAGACAAGAAATTCTACACTGTAAATCTTTCTAAAAACATCTGCATGCTCTTGTTCATATACTTAATTTGCATTTGCAAAATGTCTGCATTTTAAGAAAATCTGGTTGAGATACTAAAGACGTAATAGGTGCTATTGTTCCATCTGCATCCATAGCCCATCCAAATTCTAATATTTCGGGGAAATTAGCATTAACATTCACAGCAGTCTTATAGATGTTTGATAATATGCCCTTTGAATGTGGTAGAAAAAGCATCTTCTGAGGGAGGCAAATAACGGTAAATATAAGTAAAATTGGTTATGAATGTTATGATGTTTATAAAGACGTAGATCAACATTCTACCGAATATCTGTTTTACAAGTCGGGAACAAATGAGCACGGACTTCATCTACTGAACCAGTGAGCTCTAAACTTCTGTATAAAGCCTTAAAGAATAGCCGACATGTCGAAAACATTTCGTCCCCATCTTCCAAACAGTATTTTCCACTAATAGGTTCTCCAAGCCAGTTTTACCATATTTTTCATTATAACTTTCAGGGCAGTTCTTTTTCCTTTTCGAAAAGGATAGCTGACAGTCATTGCCAGAGAGGCAGTAAGCCGCTAAAAGAATGCAAGCAAGATCTTTTGGATCGTCCCGAATCTTGCCTGCCAGTTCTTCAATGTGGGGCTGACACGGAACAAAGCCTTCTTTGCGATGTAACCATATGGGAATTAACAAAGCTACTGAATAATACCTTGATAGTAGGAAAACATCAGTATCATTGGAATAAATCAGACCATTCTATTTTCTCTTTAGAAAAACTGAAGCAATGCAAACATTCTGGTGTCTGCTTCCTCATGTTCTGTAAAACGCTGATTGTTCAAAATATCCACTTCATTATTTGTGCATACATTACTTCTACATGCATGCCAGAAAGAACTATTTTTATCTTAGCTATCTCTTGTATTTTGCGAACTATGAAATTATGCAAGCTACTCTTATTAAGTTGATTATTTATCAATAAATGATTTCCATTGTGGTATTGTTACGTATCACTGACCTCGTAAATATTTTCAGTAAATCTGGATCATCGTTTCCGTTCCGCACCCTTAGCACTTTCAGGAAAATCGTACCTGTCCCCCACAAGAATAACAGAGGTGCAATTAGAAGGCTTCATTTGAAAAAATCGAATTAAAATATTTCTTAAATAATTCACTGAATGTGATACAACCATAGTTTTGAAACCGTTGTACAAAACACATCATATCAATGACGTAGATAGTATTGAAATTATCCCGCGGAAAAGTGTTGCATTCTGAGATATTAAAATATATTTCTTTATTTATCGCACTGAAAAAATAACATTTATTTCCTTTTCTCATTATATATCCCCAAGGTGTTAATGGATCCGATTCAAAAAGTGATGATGGATAATCGGTCCATGCATACGAAAAGTCCCGAATTTTAGTTTGTTCATCCATCTCTCTTGTTTCATCTCTCAAGAGCCTTTGCGTCAATGGAACTGAGTTAATTTGTTTGCAGTTTCATTTGTTGCCAAAAAATTGTAGTTTTACTGGTAAAATTTTATCTAATTTGTTTATTTTGGCATTTTCAATGGCTGCTACACATTTGCTTCTTGCCAAGTGTAAATCTTTTAAAAGATTTATTTTAGTTTTTATAATGTTCTTAATTTGACATGCAACCTGAAAATATGACATAGTATAACGAAATTGTAATTGTCTCAGATTTCTTTTCTCAAAACTGTTAGAATCTACATAACTCGGTTAATGTTATTTTCACTTATAAATATACCAAGTGCATTGATTATTGCTGGACATTTTTTGAGTGACATTTCTGCAACGTCATAGTTGCACGAAATCAAAATTTCCAGGCAGAATCAATGCACGAGGCTATATTCGGTAAGAGAATCGCACGACGCACAGAAAGAAATGCATTATGATTAATTGGTTTTATGTAGCTATATATGTTACAAGTATAATTTCCAAAAAAATGTCCAAAAATTACTCCTTGGTAGCATATATATACAGTGAAGCATCGTTGATCCGAATCTACGTTAATCCGAATACTACGACAATCCGGATCAGCAATTTATTTACATTGATTCTATTGTAATCCGGATTTAAAGGTTTTGATAATCTGAACTTTCGAAATTTTGACCGAAAAGGCAAAGCATCTTTATCAAGAAGTGTGCAGTGATGCATAGGAAACAGTGAAGCAATCGCGATGCGACGTATGCGCTGTCACGCTCGCATGCAATATGTACGAGTCCGATAGCGCATACGTCATATCGCAACTGCATTGTTTCGTATACACCGCATGCTGCTGTAACTTTATCAAAGATGTTTTCAAAAAGGCTGACTTCAGGGCAATTAAAGATTGGATACTTAATTTTAAAAAGATACAATTTATGTCTGTTAAAAATCTCGGGGAAAAGCTATTCAATGATTCGCAAGCAGCAAGGTTCATTAAAAACAGTTGCAAAGCGATTAGCGTGGCTTTGCAATGGACGGTAGAAAAATTGAAACAATTGTGATGCTGGAAGATTCAAAAGAAAAATCGTTTCTACACTGAGAAAAGCATTTAGTAGGACCAATCAAATGTATTTAATTCAACTAAATATTTAGTTAAATAAACTAAATTTAATTTGATTTAACAGATTTTAACTATCTATTTAGTTGAATTGAATAAATTTAATTCTTCAAACTAAACGCTTTTCTCAGTGTAAGGTATTAAGTTTAAAAAACACCAAACAAACAAAATCGCCGCCGTATTTGATTAACTACATATTAATGCGGAACATTATTTTTGCGTTTTTAAAACTGTTTTGCGTTAAATATTTTTGTAGTTTTATTTATTTTTAAATAAATGTTTTTGCAGAATGTTTTAATTCCATTTACTTATAAATAAAACATTGTAACTCTACCGACGCGGTAATCCGAAAACCGCGATGATTCGGATTGGCCCTGTTTTAATTAGTCCGAATTAGCGAGACTTTACTGTATAAATTTCCGGAAAATTGTGTGATCGTCATGGATACAATTCAAATTTGAATTTTTCTATTGGTTCTCGGCATCGTCGTGCGATTCTCTCCGAAATACTAGAATTTGGATAGGTTAGGAATGCAGATGGAACAATAGCGGCCAAGTATTACAACGTCGCGTCATTAGTATCTCAACCAGAGTTGCAGTCTACAACTCTGGGAGAATTTTTCAAAATAAAAATTAACTTTCTAGCTCCATCCAGGATGAAGTTATGACGTTGCAACCAGAAAAGAAGCGCGTTTTTGATTTTTTAAAATTTTACGTAAAAATAACATTTAAAAGGTCAAGCTTATTTCAAATCGACGCGACGGCCGCCCTTGGGATTCGGATTCAGCGGGAGAATTTACATACAAATCAGTTTTTAAAAAGCGTGTGTCTTCGAGTCCGGACCACCTCTTTAAATAAGTGCTTTTTGAGATGCCTGCTCCCCGACTATTATGTGAGCAAAAAGAACAATTCGATTTTTGTGGGAAAATATGGGAGAAAGGTCTTAGTATGGCAAGCTATATGCAAATGCGGCATGAAATCTAGCCCCTTATTTACTCAAAAAAATTTGAATGTAAATTTATATCGAAAAGTATGTTTCCAGAAAGACTGGCGCCAATGATTAAAAAGCATACAGCGCCTACTTTATTTTGGCCGGATATAGCTGCATGCCACTATGCAGCGGCCACTAGGGAATGGTATAAACAGCATAATATCAATTTTAACGAGAAAGAGCCTAATCCTCCAAACTACCCTGAAGCACGTTCTATTGAAGATATTGGACTATTATTAAACGACATCTTCAGAAAAACGTTGAATCTGCAACTAGCCTAGAAGATTTAAAAAAAATTGAATAAGGCCACCAAAGCGAACGAAGTCATCCAAAACTTAATACCTAACCTAAAAAAGAAAGTGGGAAAACGGGAAAAATAATAATAATTTTTTATGTTTCTGTAAATTATTAAATTTTCTAGACATTAAAGCGTTGTTTTATTATAAAATTGTTAAAAGTATTAGATAATTATAAAAGGTATATGATTGTCGATATAGAATAAATGATTAGTGAACACTGTTACTAGACAATTTATAATTTTTTAAAGCACAAGGTAAGAATGGCTACAGGAGAAGAAGTTATTACTATAAATCATAAAATTTACAATCCAAAATCTATCTGGACATTCATCTATAGCAGCACGTACTTTTTCTATAGGAAAGTTCTAAACCGCTTTGGACAAACTGCGTTGCAAGGATTACATTGATGCATGTCGTTTTCTGCAAACCATTGCCTTTAATTCAACCCAAAGCTTATAATCCAAAGGATTTAAATTTAGCCTTTCAGGAGGCCAATCTTCATTCTTAATAAACTTAGGCACATTCTCTGCAAGCCACAATTGTGAACTTCCTGTTGTGTGGGCTGCGTCTTGCTGGAGAATCCAGTGTTGGTTTTAAAATGAAAGTCTGATCTAAGCGGCAAAACCACCTTCTCAAGAGTTTCTGTTCGATTCACTTTGACAGTGGTTTTAACACCTTGGTTGCAAAAATAAAGTTTTTTATCACACCATGCAAACTTACTCCCCTCCAAACCATCAACCTTGCTGAATGATGACCACGCAGAACATTGCCAACTGCAGCAGTAGCTTCTTTAGAGCTTTTAGCATACATTTGTCCTTTTGACGATTAGATTTTTCTTTAATGGTAAAAATTATCTCATCCGTAAACAAGATACAGCGATGAAGATTTTTCGCGTACTTCTGCCAATGAGACTTGGTTCCGATTTTCTTATTTCTTTAAGTCGAGCTGTTAATAAGTGTCCAGTACTTCTACGGCAAGCCCTCATACCAAGGTCTTCCCTGATCAGTCGCGACATAGATCTGGAGCTCATGTCTATTTCTTTCGCTAACAAACTTTTTACCAACAGGATTTCTTAAAAAGAAACTCTGTGCCAAGTTTAAATCATGGTTTCAGAAGTTTAATCATCCCCTGCTTAATAATAAAATAATAATTTAGTCATTTTGTAATAAAAAATGCGACACCTTATGTCAAATTTGCGATTGTTGAAGCCTTTCAGTACCGTAAAGTTTCTGTCAGGCTTATGACGTAGTTTTATTTTCCGGTACAATATGGAAAAGAAATGAAGATTTAATAGGAAATATGTTTAAATCGTAATTATGTAAATATAAAAAGAGTTAATATTTTTTTACAAAATGATCATTTCGCTTTTATTCTTTCCTTCGTCAGTTGTAGACATACTACATACTTATAATGTAAATTAAAACTTCATTAATCGGATGTGGTGTACACAAGTGAATTTGCACACCACATATCAAATGCTACATCATATTGTTTAATTCCATTTTTTTCTTTAAAAATTTATGAATTAGAATACTGTAAAAATGTTTAAAGTTAAATCTTCTTTTGTAGATGCAAGATTGAATGTATCATATGATAATTCCAAAAATAATAATCCAAGAAATCCGAAATGATCATTTTGGAAAAAGATAACTTTTTATTTTTACATAATTACGACTACAAAATATTTCCTATATTAATCTCTTCATATCTCAAAGGAGCTCGTTTAAATTCAAAACCTTTTACATGGAATAGAAATTATTAGTTTATTTTTTTAAACCATAATCAATGTTTTTTCTTATATATTTGCTTCTTTTATCCGATCACGTTTTTCGAACATACAACTATTTGAAAATGATGTACAATTCAAGCGATCCCTTAAATTTCCTGAGTACTTTAGAAATACTAGTTTAAATGCAGCTACTAATCCTAAAAAAGTACGTGTAAATTTAGGTAGCGTGAAATGGTCGTAACCACGCCAGATGTATGAGTTTCGATGGAATTTGTCATTCCATTATTATGTCATCATTCGCCAATAATAAATAAAAACAAGATCTGCCTTTGCTACTTAATATTTTTATCTCGACTTGAATGAATCCTTAGAATAAAGCATGTTTGTTCTCAACAAAAAATGTTACTTTCTCAAGCTATGAAATTTTTATTGCAAGGATAATTAAAACGAAATATATTCTTTATTTGTCAAATGTAGTCGTAAATAAATCTAAAAATCAGTTCAACTTTAAATTTATTATTATTATTATTATTATTATTAAAATTATAGTACAAAGTGCATTGAATAAATCAAATAGTAATAAAAAAATGTAAAAGGTAATAAAAATCAAATTATGATATTTGTGTACGGTTAAATATTATATATTATTGATTCCTAACTGTAACTTATCATCTTCACTTTAATATTGATTTCTATTGAATCCTACTTGTAAGAGCGTTTTCATGGGTTTATGATTTATATTAAAATCAATTACATAGTTCTATAACTAGTTAAATTTATTTAATTTTAAAATTTATGTTGAGAAATGGAATGCAAGACTTATATTTAAAACTTGAACGGTTTCCTCTTACAGTTATGGAAAATGTAAAATAAACTTTACGATTTTCTTACCAGAGTATTTCTAATACTATAGTTATGCATGAAATAATAGATGTTCCGTGCATATTTCTACATTATAGTTACCCTTGCTGGTTGTATAACATACATTCTGATGTAAGTATACAATAGCTACTGTTAACAATTTGTTAAAATCTATCTATTGTAAATTACTGATAACACACTTAAGCCTTGAAGCATTTCAACCTATATATTTCCAGATAATAAATACTCCAAGAGCGTATATATTACAATAGGTTGAATATACCACTAGCATACCTAATGTAAAGAAAGAGAAAAAGAAAAACTAATACCAATTATTATTTTAACGTTATCATACAGTGTACCAACTCCAAAATCTGCCAGTTGAACATTTTTGGTCTATAACCACGTATGTGGCTTCTGCAAACTTCAGTTGCACAACCGAACAAGGTTTGGGGTCGTAAAAGCAAATTCTTGGAGTGCTCGACATTTCTGCACTGCACTTATTTAAGCCAGAAAATGTTTTACTGAGCTTTTCGAAAAGGGACGCCAGTGACACATTGTTGTAATTTCTTTACGCTAAAAATAAATATATATAAACAATTTTATATACACAACTGTGTTATGGAAAATGAATATTCATATTTAGAATATAGCGAGACGTTTTTGAAAATTAAGTTATAATTTCCAGCATTTATATTTTTAGTATCTTAATTGAAGGTAGTTAAAAATTAAACGTAAACTTTGACAGATGGAAAAGTTGGTAATGTGATCTCGTAGGTCTCACAATTTTCCTAATAAAACCGAGTGCAGATGCGTTAAGCTTTGCGGTTATCACGGCTCAACCCTACTACGTGTTGTGTTTCAAACCATGTTTTCGTGATGGAAGTAGCTCACTCATCAAAGCTACGTGTGTTTCTGTAGTTGTTATCTCAGTTTTTACCACTTACATTTACTGATGTGATGTTTTAAGTAATTGCCTTTACGGTAAAATTAAGTAGTAATATCTGTTTTTGCAGCAGGTTTCCTTTTAAACATTAACTTTACTAGTGTATATACACCGCAGTAATTTTAAATATTCACAAGGTGCATAAATTGCGATATTACTAATTGAGCTTAGATTTAAGGTTGCCATATTTTAGGTCTTACGTTGTTTATAGTTTTACTCTAAAAAATATACATGCGCATTTTCGAGTTCTGAATACCAATCATAGCGTATAGCCTTAGAACACATTAACATGTGATAAGTTTATTTTCTAAAATAAAGAGCATACTTGGCAGAATCTTGAGCAGTTGGAAATTGAAATTCTGAATCTAGCCTTACACTGACCTCATAGATCAGGTACAATAACAAAATTTTTATTTACCTCAAATTAACATCCGTCTACTATAATCAATACTGATACATTCTGACTGATGGAAACGGAGAGTTGACCATATGGTACCTTGTAAATTCACAATGCGCTTCTGAGGAGAGTATAACAACGTTATCTTAACACAAAAAATACCCCACGATCAGGCGTCATTTATAACACTCTAAATCCTCTAAAAATAAAAAAATTTAATACTTACTGTACAACTCATAAATGCACCGGCTGTTGAGATCTCTATTATGCAAATTTAAATACAGGAGTGGGTGTTAACCCCAAAAGTTTCTAATTAATTAATGGAATCAGGAACAAAATAAAAAAATATGTTGGGCGCCACCAAAACTGAGGATGTTCTTAGGTTTTTTTTTAAATCTAAGTTATCAGTTTTGGAACTACCTTCCCATTTAAATTTGACGTTAAGTTAATCATTCGTTTATCAAACAATAAAATTATTTTTGGCAAAAACATTAGCAGTTCGTTGACCCTAACCATATCAAACGGTAAATTAATTTGAAATCTGTATATTGAACATAAAAGAAAAAAATTAAAATAAAATAAAAAATTGAAAATACAAAACATATTATAATAATCAACAAGTTATTCCTATAAGTGAATTCATTAAATTTCAAAATCCCAAGTAAATTTTACATAAAAAAATTAATTAAAAAAATCAATACCTTAGAACATTTTCAATAATCCAACAAAGTTCAAAATTTATTACATAAATAACTTCAAACACTAAAAACAATAATGACCATACACAAAACACAATCACAAACTGCTGACCTGAAGAACCAAAACGGGAACCAATCTTCTGAATTCTGAACTATTATAATTTTTCTCGTTTAACTTTAGCGGCGAACTTCAACATAACTAAATGCAATGGCAATAAATTCCAGTGCTGAACAAATTCTTCTCAAATTTTCTTTAGACTGTAACGGTACATAACACTACATACTCGAATGTTGCTCAACTTCTATATTAACCAACTTTCATTATTTAAAGGTTGTATTGATTCGACGTAATTTTTGTAGAACTAACACAAATTCTGCTAATACACAATATTAAATTAAAACGTAAAACCCCCAAAGGTAAGAATTGTTAACGTTAAAATTCCGAATGTTGTAACCTATCTTCTTAAATATGTGACTAATATCGCTCGTAATTAAAACATAAGTATATTAATCAAAACGAGAAACTTTAAAATTTAATTCTAGATCAAATCTTATTCACAACTTTTTCATTAAAATCCGGTAAACTGAATTATTTGCGTTAAATTTATTAACATTAAAAACTTGAAGCGGTAACGTGAAGCAAGTAGGCTTCTTATACTGTACGATAATAAACAGAACTACATTAACACAAATAATTAGTACTTTTCATGTAACTTTATTCCATACTTAAATTTATAATTTTAAACACGCCGAATATCATAATAATTTGGGCGGGGGTCTCTTAAGAGACAAAACCCCCGCTCGATTCTCTATACGAAGCTTCGATCTACACTGCATGAAGTTCTAATTAATACTCTTGGAACTAAAAAAGGGTTCAATTTTATATAGTGATAAATAATTTTAAGAGGGATATTTCAAATTAGCCAATGGCGAAACAATGCGGCTTTAACAAGCCAATCAAAATTAATATTTTAGAACAAAGAATGCTCACGAAAAAGGGACTTTACCCAAAGTTAAAATCTACTGCATTTATAATAATACGATACGCTGTGACTAAGAGATATTAATCCAGAATCTACTAAAAATCACGTACAAGGAAATCATAAATTAGAGCCAGATGGATTTTATTAATGTATTTTTCGAAGAAACTAGGATTATATTCATGGGAACGTCTCAAAATTAATATTTACACCAACGAAAGCTTTGCTGAAATTAAAAATAATGTTTATGAATGCACATAAGGTGACTTATTTATACTTGCAAGAAAGCATTATTTACTTAACGAAATATTTGCAGTTCCGACGCAATTGAATTTGCCAAACTGCCAGAACCGTACTAAGGATTTCTTTATTATTTATACATATAAAATGGTATTTATTAAATTAAAAAAAACGTGACGTTACAAGAGTCAAGGTACTTCACTATATAGTTGCATGGCGGTTCATATAGGAAGAACAAAAGATGGGTACCCATATTAACGACTCTGCAATAATTAACTGATTTTTGTGATGAGCGTGAGTTTTTGTTCCGATCTTCATCTTGAAATATCTGTAGAGCTGTAAGTCATTTTGATTCTACCCATAATAAATTATTTTTTTATATTTATTGTATGTTTATGAATTTAGCATATAAAATCATTTGGCTGATTAAATTATTTTTTCTTTTAGATGGAAAGTTCTTAAGCTTTGGTAATTTTTTAGCTTAATAAGATTCTAATTTAAATTCGAATAACCAATTAGTATAAAGGCCCCTTTACATTGCATTCTTTGTATTCCTTTAAAGAAGATTTAAGGGTAGTAATAAAACTTGGAAAATAAATAATTTAATTTTGAAACAATATTAAGCCATAAAGCTGTTGGATTCGTCTTTTACCGAGCTGCAGTTTAATTCTGATACTCGATTTAATCGCGAGAAAAAAGTTCAAGAGCAATAAATCTAGATCAACAAGGTAACAACCTTTTTTTGCTAACGGTGATACACAGACCTTTATATATTTTTGCGAATTATTTTTATTTAGAACTCTTTCCTTGCTTGCAGAAGTTAACGTTTTTATGTCTTACTGACTGCTTAACTCCACATGACCATTTCACTAAGAGCCTTCTCTTCTTGAACAAAGTATCGAGTTTTTCTCAACCTAGGTAGTGTATACTCGAGCTCATTCTAGTAAAGCTTCGTATACAAAATAACGTCATTTTTACCGCATGAAATGATGCTTAGCCAATCATATTTTAAAATGTTATGGAAAATTAAGTAGTTTTAAGATGATTAGTAACATACATGATCGACATTAATGAGAAGCGAACTGCCCGAAGATGAATTTCATTGGAGGAGAATCGGCTAAAGGCTAAATGCTGGGGACGAACGTTCCGTAAACACTATACATTTGTCTGATACGCTCTAAGAATAAGACGCTTTTTGAAGTTTAGGTAAATTACATCAACTGATACATTTTTATCATAGGTTTCTGCCTAGATGTTAAGATTGACAAGGAAATTTGGTTTAGCATAAAGCACTGGTATAAATCTATGTTAGGCTTCCGAAATTGAAGCATTATCTACTAAAAAAAATAAATTATTCTTTTAGAAATAACTTTTCCAAAAATCGAAATTATTAGATTACATGGTGGTACTTTTCTGTAGGTAAATTATTGTTCCCTTTTTATACACTGTCCGGTGAAAATTATGCACATAAGGGAAGTTTTTTATTTTCGATTTCTGGGAAATATATATTCTTGATAAAAAGTTCTGCTTCTTCTAAAACAGTAAAAAATTTTGACGATTTTAGATGATTTTGGTACACGAGGTAAGTTGAAAAAACTGAAAGCGCTTTAAAAGTAAACTACTTAAATTTAAAAATACCAAAAAATGTTATTAAAACGACTTACTTATAATGATATTTTATCTTTGAATATATCAGTATCCGACCCTGAAAACATTTGTTTTAATTTTTAATTTTTAAATTTACCTACTGTATACAATCAATTGTATACTCCAAAAAAATAAATTAGAAGAAACTGTAGCACTGATTTACCTATAAAAATAAGCTAAAAAGATCTATTCAAGCCCAAAGAAAATTTGCGAATAAAAAAAATCATTTACGAAGCAGTTTAAAAACTAAAAACGGTATGCACCAAAATTTAGAGAAACTTATTTGGAAAAACAATACAGTGGTAAAACAAACACCAGATATAGATTTCACGCATTCATTTAAGTATTTGGTTCTTCATTTGGTGGAATTCGAATAATCTATCCTGCAAAGAGTTCATTTATACAGGGTGTAACTAATATAACTATGCATCTCATAATCGGGGAGTAGCTGTAATGGTTTAGAACATATTTTCCTTAACATGTGGTCGCTTCCTGCTAGTTTTTCATAAAAACTCATTTCGTGTTTTAAGTACGCCCCTTGCACTCACATTACATTAATAATACTAAACAAACAAAAATCGACCTATCACTTTTGTGTTGTTTGCTCTAAGGATTGAACATACTTTACACTCCCATAGTTTAAACATATAGATACGGAACACCTTGTATATAAACAATTTTTGGCTCTACATAATTACAGATTTAGTTTTTCAGGCTTGTTCATGAATTTATTCTTGATTATGGTTATCAGTTTTTAAGATTTTCACTTTCTTTTCCTGTTTTGAAAATAAAATCTATTTTTGAGGTGTTTGAAACCATTTTAGTTTTTGGGAATTAATCCACTTTAATTATCTGAAATCAAATTGAATTTCCGTGCATTAGTTTATTAAAGAATATAAATCTATTTGGAGTATCCTGGGTAAGTAGGCTTTTAAATTAATATTTACCACATTGTATTGACCTCTAGTTTTTAACTAGGAATAAGTACGAAAAATATGGGTTTGTTTGAAGTGTCTTGTACATATGAATTAGAAGGAAGAAGGAGTAAACCAAAATAAATAAACCGAGTAAGGCGAGGGGGTGGGGGTTAAGCCAGAGGAGGATTGTTAGTCGGAAGGGGTATAAGTCGATGGAGTAAATGGAAATTGGAGGGGTGGTTTGTTAACTAACGCGTCCAGAAGTTCCTCTGACAATGCTAGGTTTAGCATTCCCAACTGACTTTATATTGCATGCATTACATACATACTTGACATGACGAAACTTTGATGTTAAGCAAGATACTTCAGTGCGATGATAGTTGACTTTCATATCACATTCTACATTTTTATCGGGATTTGCATGCTTCAAAGCAACACAAGATATGTTATAGTAAATAGAATTTTGTGAATTCTTAATTAAGGATTTTAACTACTTATGATAGTAATAATACCTCGTCGTAACTATTAAAGATATTAAAGTAATAGACAAATAAATTTAGTTTTCTTTAAGAAAATTAAATTCCCTAAAACAAAAAGAAAATAATGGAACGAAAAATGAATAGAGCATACCAATTCTGATAACGTTTTTACGAAACGCGAAGCTTTAAATAATGGCTCATACGTGTGGTTTAAGAAGATATTTTTAATGATAACTCATTTCCACCTAGAAACTATGGATATAAGGGTCTTAGAGGAAAATAAATACATATATCAAGTGTTGGGAATCCCCAGGACCACTTAACGGTTTCTTTTGGCAGCCGCGATTACAGCGTAATGAAGGGAGCTTTAAAAATCATTATCGCGGATTTTGTAGATCTACACGCGGATAGGAATCTGCTATGTTCACTTGGTACATTCTCTTGCTGCGGTTTCCATTAGACGCTGCCGATATCGGAACAATTTATAGCCGCGGGGACAGCCCGCGTCTTCAACAAATGAGAGGTTATCGAATGCCGTTCCGAATTCCCAGCCTAATGTTTGATGGTGCTCGTATTTACTGCCCTGAATGATATCGTAAGTTCCCAGAATTATACCGCGTATTCTTCTTCACAGTATTTCACATTAATGTATTCTTCCATTACTTCATTTATATCTGGCTGCAATTTCTGAAGCGGTACGAGGGAAGCAATCGATTTCATTAGGTAAACAATTTAGTGAACACATAAAAACCCGTAGAGAATATTAAAAAGTAATTTCGTGAGTTTTCGGTGTGGTGTGTGTAAAACAGTACAGAGCTGTTTCCGCTCTAGTACTAATAAATGATGTAAATAAAATTCTGCATCTTTTAAGTGGAAATGATAAATAACGGTACTATCTTCGATACTCTAGAACTCTTCTTCTACTTCTATACTACTAGAAATAAATGTAATTAGATTGCTTATGAGCTATAATTTGCAATAGCACAGGTAAATTGTATTTACATATATTAATAATTTTATGTAATTTTACAAATATAAACTTTATACTATATGAATGATTCGTTTAAAATACAAACACCTTTGTGCGTCTTTTAATTCAACACGTGCAATGTCTCCCAAAGAAATATTAACTAAATATGTATTGCTACGATTGTTATTACTGTATATAATTAGGATGGCCCCGGAATCGGGAAACAAGTTACTATGATTGATATTATTACAAATAATAATAATAATAATAATAATAATAATAATAATAATAATAATAATTTTTACACATGGTGCAACATATCTCATACCTAAAGACCCGCAAAATACAAAAGATCCTGCTAAATACCGACCGATTACATGTTTACCTACCATATATAAAATTCTGACAGGATGCTTGAATAACAAGATCTATAATCACTTAGAAAATAATCAAATAATTTCAGAATATCAAAAGGGTTGCAGAAGAAAAACTCTAGGCTGCAAAGAACAGCTCATAATTGATTCGGTTGTAATAAATCAAGCAAAGAAGAACAGAAATTTATATACAGGGTGCCCATTATGTATGAAATATAGTATATATCTCGGTAAATATCGACTTTATAAAAAATTTGTTATATAAAAGTTGTTTAACATTTTATTTTCCATAATAAGATAGCATTCAATTGTTCTTATTTCAGAAAACAAATGAGTAATGAATAACACTTTAATTTTTTAAATAGCAATATACCCTTACATCTTGCGGTTTCTTCTTCTGGTGATATTTAAAATCAAAAGTGTATACAAACCGACCCCAGAATCTGGCCGAATTAGAGCAACTAATACAAAATGAAGCTACAGCAATTTCTCCCAGATCGCTCAGAAATTCTTTTCAAGCTTTTCGTGATAGGTTGGGCCACTGCCTTGCAGTTAATGGTGAACATTTTGAACACTTATTGCCATGAAAACCATTTTATTGCTAATTTCTTTTTGTCTTCAAGCTTTATAAGAGACGTACATAATTTTCTGTTCATTTGTTTTATTTTGTTTTTTGTTCATTTGTTTTGTTTTGTACATTATGTAGATGCATATCTGTTTATTTTAGGGTAATAATTCGAGATACTTTACGATCTCGGATATCTAGATTCATGTTATTGGTGAAATTAACTTAATAAACATTTTTTACATCTTTTCCAAAATTTTCTGATATAAGGGTGCTAAGATTTTAGGTCATCGAAAAGAGAAAAGAAATCTCTATCAAATGAGCCTAATGAAAGGGTACATTGCTATTTAAAAAAATTAAAGTGTTATTCATTACTCATTTGTTTTCTGAAATAAAAACAATTGAATGCTATCTTATTATGGAAAATAAAATGTTAAACAACTTTTATATAACAAATTTTTTTATAAAGTCGATATTTACCGAGATATATACTATATTCCATACATAATGGGGGTCTATGTCGTACATAGACTATCAGAAGGCGTTCGACTCTGTACCCCACTCATGGTTATTACACATACTAACGCACTACAAAGTACACCCGATACTCATACAGTGGATACGCACAACTATGGAGAACTGGAGAACGGATCTCATTATAACATCTAATGCATATACAACAAAACTAACCAACATAAGAGCGCTCTCTATGCGCCGTATCAGCAAATTACCTATCACATCGTTAAAAATTAAGATAGAAAGATGCGGTTTTTAACAAAATGTTTAAAAAAATTTTCTTCATGTGGCAAAATATCTAAAAAAAATTTTAATTAGATTTCTGATTTTTATTTTGCTTATTTTTAAGTATTTCTGGCTTTAGGACATTTTGCCACATGCAGGTATTCATTTTATAATTTTCAAGCAAAGAATTTTGATCACAAACCTTTTAACAATTAAATGGCACGTAATTCCCATAAATTCTTTAAGCGCTCAATAAAGTGGCGCCATCCTGTTATATTTTGAAACTAAACTCGGGTTAATTTTATGTGGCAACGCTGGACATGAAGATTTGGCGTTGGGAGCTAAAGCGATAATTTAAATGTGATAAGTTGCAGGATCACATTTCATTAGCTTATTCATAACAGTGATATAAATGTAATATCAAACAATAACCGCAGTTTAAAGATTTTATTTAAAAACATCTAAGTATTTTGTTCCTGCTTTGACTTGCAATCATTTTTGAAAATGATTTGATGACAAAAACATCTTTTTAACTGTAATTTTACGATCTCAGGTACTTGAGCATAATATACGAATTAACTACTATTAGCAGCAAATGAATAGTATATTATATACCAAGGTTGTGAAGAGTTTTTTCTAGAGCCGAGCATTATTAGATCCCGAGATGCGCAGCATCGAGGGATATAAGATGAGAGGCTCTAGAAAACACTTCACAACCGTGGTGTATATATTATTTTTTTCACTACTAGTACTTTTATTCCTTTTATTCTTCTCACATAAAAAACGTACTATCGCGATCACGGATTTTTTCCTGGATGCCAGTGTATAATGGGATGAATTTTTGCCCCGTGTTACACTAAAATCTGGATTATTGACTAGTAGTCAATAATAAAAAATTATTTACCACTAGGCAAGAAGGCTAACTTCACAAGGTGACAACAGACTAGATAATAGTATGTTTTAAAGCTAGTAGTGAAAAAAATATCTTAAACATAAAGCGAGAGTAAATTAATAGGGTTGAATAAAAAATTTAGTCTTATCCACGAAATATATTTAAAACAATAAATTTTAAAGTTGACTGCAGTTTTGGCTTACTTAAGATGAAGTCATTCTCAAAACATTATTAAACCAAATATATATTAGGAAGAAGAAACATTTTTTATGCAATCAATATTTTGTTATTAGCAAGTTGTAGAAGCAAGTCACTTCTCATGATTTTTACTCAATTTTCATTAATTATAAAAATCATGATAAAAAATTTTAAAAAGAGAAAGAAATGCAAGATATCAGATTATTCTGTTCCCAGATCATGTAGTAGTTTTTTAATTTTCTTTATAGGTATATTTAAACATGGAGTGTTCAAAAAAACGTTTCTTCTTCCTAATACATATTTTGGGTTAATATTGTTTTGAGAATGGCTTCATCTTAAGTAAGCCGAAACTAAATTCAACTTTTAAAATGTATTATGTTTTAAACTATTTCGTGGAGAAGACTAAAAGCTTTTATTAAACCCTATTTATTAACATTCAACTCCACTAAAAGAAAACAATGGACACTTTCGAAGATTTAATAAAGCGAGAAATTATAAGCCACAACCCGAAAGGTATTAGTTTATTTAAAAGCTATAACTTTTCTACTCTGTTGCCTATCGTATTGGCAATTTACCTGTAACATGGTTATAAATTGAGATAGAAAGATACGGTTTTCAACAAAATCTTTTAAAAAATGTTGTCTATGTGGCAAAATATCTAATAATTTTCTAAATTTAATTCTCGATTTTTATTTTCGATATTTTTAAGTATTTTTAACCAAAAAGTTTTGCTGTAAGGAGGTATTATTTTATAATTTTTAAATCCAAAAACCTGTCCATAAAATGATTAGCAGTTAAACATATTAATTTCCCTTATATACTGATTATATAGAATCTATGACTTTGCTATGCTAATATATTATTTTATGTTCTTCTATTCTGGTACAACATGAAGATGAAGGTTTTTTTAAAAAGTTGAAGTGTTTTGGCTTACTTGACTTGAAGTGTTGAGACTTACTTATATATGGTGTCTCTAAAAGGCCTGTACAAAACGCTAAGACATATTCCTGAGACCAAAATAGGACGATTTAACCAAAATTACCTCTATCCAAAAGTGTTTCGTTAATGCCCTATCGAATGTCAAAGATCTTCAAAAGATTTCTATTTTTCTAAATAACAAAAGTTTGCTTTTAGCAATGGGGGTGAAATTTGGGATTTCCGTACTAAAAAAATAGTTTTTTAGCAACATTTTTTTAATAGTGGGTGTTACGTAAGTGGTCAAAATTTGATCATCTACGTGTAAAGAAGCTCAAGTTTTTTAAAGGTTGGGTGAATATTTTTCTAACTTTTTCTACAGATAGATATTCTAATTTCTAACTTTTTTGTCTGTTGTTCGATCTTGCTATCTACCATAGTTTAGGCAAACAAACTTATTTGATTTGCATGCCATTCACTGCAGCCATACATTATGGCTGCATTATGGTTAGGAGTTTGCCGAGATATATTTTCATGCATGATGGGGCACCCCTTCATTTCACATTAAGTATCCGCAACAATTAAATCAACAATACCCGAATAGATGGATCGGTAAAGGAAAATGTTCTCGTAAACTGTCCACCTCGTTCTCCTAATATTTGTTGACAAATAATGACAAATTGATTGTTTGTTTTATGACGAATGATGAGAACCATAACAACAAAAACCGCCTCCTAATTTTTCTGCAATTATTCTAAAAATTTAAATTTATTTTTTTTTAAATTTCTAATAGCAGGATTGAACAAAACGCTATACAGCATTCGTGGGAAACCGTCACTCACTTGTGTGTCGTTCCACACTCGGCTTCGCCTCGTGTGTAATCTCGACACACGCGTGAGTAAAACTTTTAGTTTCTCCACTTGTACTGTAATATATTAATGTATATAATAGGCGACCGATATGGAATCAGTCTCATCTTGATCATCGAAATCGGTATGCTCTAGCTAAATAAGCTCATCATGAGGGTAGAAGTAGCTCAAAAACGTAGAGCAATAGGTAACCAAACTACAAAATTATTGTATACAGGAATTACTATATACGTCATGGAGTTGGACAGTAATTTTGATTTACCACTCAGTCACTGAGTCGCATTCAGAGCCTATTTTTAACTGAGATGGTCCCTAGGTTCAGCTAGCAAATTTTAGGCCCCGTATTCGAGTGAAAGGAGTACCAAACAGGCGTAAAAAATGAAATAAAATAAAATATATATATATTTAAAAACAAAAAACTAAACGCAATATATTTTGATTTAAAACTAAACAACTTCTCAAATTGCGCTGCTAAAGGAATTAAAATCATAACACAAGAATTTAATTCGTTCCTTTAATTTTTATTTATTTTATTTTTTAATCGGTAACCATAAATATTTTTAGTTTTCCCAAAAAATATACGACATATACTCTCAAGGGAAAAAACGCACCACTTGATAACGCACCAAAAATATACTGAAAAGTTTAAAGTGTCTAGTTTAAGGACGTGTCAGCAGATGTTACGTTTAAGCCTTTACGCTCCCCGCGACCCCTGCAGAAAAAAAATGTCAAACTTTTACTTAAAAATGTTTTCAATGAATAAAAACATTTTTTTTATTAACGTTAATTTTTTAACGTGTACAATCAACATCAGCATTACCCGATGTAAACCATGAGGAAGTTGTCGGTCGGATTTTGCACATCGTGTGTGTGTGTGTTTCTTCCATTTTGCTGGCGTACCTCTTGTAAACCTCGCTGGCATGTTCAGAACTGCGCGAATCTCTTTCTGGGGAATGTTGTTCCACAATTGCGTCAGTGCTGCTCTCAATCCTCGGAGAGTAGTTGGTGGTCTCTGCAGGTTTCGCAGACAACACCCGATTTTATCCCACACATGTTCAATTGGGTTGAGGTCTGACCTGATAGGCGGATGAGGAAGAACGCGTATGTTGTGTTGCTGGAGAAGGTCCTAGGTGACTCGAACAGTGTGTGGACGCACACTGTCTTGCATAAATACAAACGCTCGTCCCATCCGACGTTGCATGGGCAGGACGTGAGGCCGAAGAATTTCGTTGATGTACCGAAACCCTGTCAATCCAGGAGTTGGTACAATCACCAGATCGGTGCAACCATCATAGCTAACGCCTCCCCAAACCACGACAGATCCGCTGTTGAAATTGCGCGTCGGGTTGACGCGATTGCGATCCAATCGCATTACTCGACGACGCCATACGCGAATTCGTTCGTCAGAATGGAAGAGGCAAAAGCAGCTTTCGTCGTTGAACAAGACCTTTCGCCATTACCTCGTAGTCCAATGTCGGTAGTGCATACTGCATTCTCTCCTAGCGATGCCGGTGCGTCAAGTGAGAAACATTAGCTCTAACACGAGTACAAAGTTGACCTTCATGTAGACTATTTCGTACCGTCCTATCGGATACTCATAGAATCAAGTCCATGTCTGCTGCAATCATGTGAGCGCTTGTCACAGGATCCCGTCAAGCTGCATTCACAAGTCTTCGGTCCTCGCGAGGTTGGTAGAATGAGGACGATTAGATCCTTGACGACGACGAAAAGTTCCCGTCCCTCAATGCCGGGACCACATACGAGATACAACACTATGTCAAACCCCAATATCTCAATGCGACTTGTCGCATACTAACTCCTAGCTGCAAAAGAGCAACAATTTATGCACGTTGAATGTCCGTTAAATACGACATTGTAACGCTTCGAATAACTTTGTGGTACTGATTAATTTCAAAACATTAGTAAAATAAAAATCAAAACATTAATTTAGACACTTGCACATAGGGTTAACGGTGGTGTTGTCGGATACACGTTAAAAAATAAACGTTAATAAAAGAATGTTTTTAATAATTAAAAACATTTTTCGACATTTTTCAAAATTTTTTAAATTTGGAAAGAAAAGATTCAAACTCATGCCATAATAATATCGCTCGCAGAAGAGGAAAAACACCCGACAAAATGCAGGGTGAATCTCAAAAATTCATAACTTCGCGCCAAATAATCGTAGGCACTCGAAGTTTTGAAAACTCTACAAAAAAAGAACTAAACTTTATTGTCCTGGCAGTCAATTGAATCCTTTTGGTACACCGTACAAGCTGTTAAAATTTGACATTTTTCTAATCAATTTTCTTTTCTTCGGGGAGGCGGGAGGCGAAAAGCTTAAACATATCATTCGCCCGCACAACCTTAAACTAGACACTTCAGACCTTTTAGCATGCAAAGGGTTATCCATTTTCATCCAAAATCCGCCAAGTTATGACGGTTTGAAATTTTGATATTTTAGGTGCGTTTTCAAATGGTGCATTTTTTTCCTCGAGAGTACAAATATTATACATAGATAGTATCAATTTTTTCCTATGCTCCATTTGAAACGAATGTGGTGTCTCAAAAAGTAAACAAACAAATACATAAACGTCAACGAAATCTCAACAAAAGTGCAGTAGAAACACTAAAATGAGACTTCGGGATTTCGGAGCCGAAAAATTCTTTTGTGCATTTTTATGATTTTATTTTCCAATTCGGGCTCCTCTTGCCGTTGGGCCCTAGGCACGCGCCTATTGCGCCTAATAGTAAAATAGGCCCTGGTCGCATTACCTGTTGAAAGACCATTCCAGTTTTTAAAGCATGTGTACTAAGATTGACAACACAAATACTTTATTTTAGCATTAAATGTGTGACAGAAGTTGTGTACAAAAATATAAAAGTAGTATTAAAGAATGTCAAGAAATAAGAAATGTCGATTTTAAGATTGAAATCTTTTAGTGTTATCAACACCAAAAGTATAATGCCGAATATTTATGGCCATTTGCACTAGCTTCTGTTAATCCTAATCGAAGATTAATTACCATATACATTACGTTTATCAAGACGTTCATATCCATAATAATTAGGGCTAGCGCGCACTATGAACTTTTTTTTGTCCAACAGTTTAGTCGACCGAGTGATATATGTTGCAACATACGGAGATGCGCACATTTACTCAACTTTCCTGTTGAATCTTGTCACAAACCAGAATACGACTGAACTGTTGGCCGACACACCTGGATTTGAATATCTCTGTGCGCACTAGATGATTAGATAGGCACGGAACTTCGCTTGGACACTCTTTACTGTGTTTAAAAATCTCTGCATACATTGTGGCACAATGCGACTGGACCAAGAATTTATTTATTGCTTATAGAAGGTCCAATAATTTTTAATACTTCGTCAAAACTTGTGATACTCATTCTATGGAATCCCAAAAATCTCTCAAATCCTCGTAGAGTTTTTGAAACAGACCCTTCAGTAAGCGTTGGCAGGTTATTGGATGAACTGAATATCTTCTGTTTAGATTTTCTCGGTGTCTAATAACTAACACCGCGAAGGAAACTACCTCTACCAAATTCATTTTGAGAATGGAATATATGACACGACACAACAGTTCAGTGCGTATGCGAGCTCAACTCGGACAAGAAACAGTTTCGTTCGTTAATGCGCCCAGATTCTACTTTTCTCGACCGAACTGTCGAAACTGTTGAACAGTTCAGTTCATAGTTCGTGCTAGCCCTTAAACCAGGTTAATTTAATTTGACAAATATACAGAAGTCAGTAAGAAAAATCTCGTGTATCACGTGCTGAGAAACTACTTTGCAAGTACCCGTATTTGTACAAACCACACACATAGTGTGCCCCCAGATGCGGTACACAAGAGGAAAAACTTTTTTATTATTGATTTTATAACAAAAAGTCATATTCTATAAAAATTTTTGCTCGATTCAAAACTACTAAAAAGTATAACGGAATTTCTATATTACTTATAATAAAATAAAAATTTAAGAAACTGCATTTTTTCTAAGGAAAAAACGACCAATGTAAGTCTTATATTTTTTTATCATGATGTCTTGCTTGAATCAATGCAGTATCAATCATCACAATGATTTGATTTTTTTAACCTGGAGCTTATTGCAACTTAAATTATATATTAAAAGGTTTTTTCATAATTTTTCTGATTTGCTTTTTCTATTTTTTCAATATTTTATGGTAATCTGAAAGAACTATTAGCATTTGAATTCAATAAGGAGAGTACTGCCACCTAATTACGTAAAGTACATATGCATACTCGTATTAAAAATTGGTCAAAATTTCAAATTCGCGATACGACATCCACTAATAAAATAGTTAGCATAACCCTATCAAGTTAAAAGAGTTACTGAAGTTTATCGAATGATATTCAATTGCAGATTGTACTACCACCACTTGTAAAAGAGCTAGTCACGTGCTTGCGCTGTTGCCGATGTAACACTGACGACCTTACATGCGAACAAAGAAATTTAAACGTTACGCGTCTTCAGCATTCGATGATTTAAAGAGGAAGAAAGATGCATAATACAGCAAACGTCTTTTCTTAATTATTGAGTTTGTTGGTTCTGAGGGGTGTATTGGTGGCTTTTCAGACCTTGATCAGCTGAGCTACAGCGCTCATAAGGATAAACAGAGGTATCTTTCAAGGTGATGCATTAAGTGCCTTATGGTTTGTATTAGCTTTAAACCAACTAAGCACTATACTAGACAACTCAAGATATGGTTATGTAATTAAATATCAACAAACCTCATGTAAAATATCTCACCTTCTATTTATAGACGATCTTAAACTATACGCCAGCAATGAAACACAATTAAGGCAAATGATCGACATTGTTTATAGGTTTAGCACGGATATTCAAATGCAGTTTGGACTTGACAAATGTAAGTCAGTACATATTCAGAGGGGAAAACTTGTCTATAACGACGAAAACCCTATCCCACCAAGAATAGAACAAATGGCAGAAAAGGAAACCTATAAATATTTAGGAATAGATCAAGTTAGATGTATCGAAAATAAACAAATGAAAGAAAAATTAATGCAGACTTTCTATCAACGTATAAAAGCGATATTAAAAACGGAACTAAATTCAAAAAATATGACCAAAGCGATTAACACCTACGCAATACCAGTGTTGACGTACTCGTTCGGGGTTGTAACTTGGAGTAAAACAGACTTAGAAAATGTACAACGAAAGATCCGTACAAACCTTACCAGGTGCGGTTACCATCACCCAAAGTCTTCCGTCGAACGAACAGTTCTACCCAGAAAAGTAGGAGGAAGAAGCTTTATACATCTGGAAAACCTGCACAATAAACAAGTACAATCTATCAGAGAATACTTCTACAAGAAAATAGATTCTCCACTGCACCAGATTATAGTGAATTCTGATATACGATATACACCTGCACATCTTTCTGACAGAGAATATGTACTACCAATAATAACAGAAAATAACATTATCGAAAAATGCGCATCGAAGGAAATTCATGGAAAACACCATCGAGACATCAACCACGAACTTGTCGACAAACAAGCGTCGAACATGTGGCTGACTATCGGGGAATTATATTGCGAAACCGAAGCTTACATGGTGGCAATTCAAGACGGTGTACTACCTACTAGAAACTACCAAAAGCACATAATGAAGATAACGAACATCGATGACAAATGTAGAAAATGTAAATTGACACATGAAACAATAGAACACATTATTGGAGGTTGTACCACTCTTTCAAACGAAGAATAACTAAGAAGACACAACAATGTGACAAAAATCATACACCAGAAATTAGCCGTAAAACGTAAACTTCTAGAAAACATCTCACCCTACTACAAATACATTCCAACAAAGATTTTGGAAAACAATAATTATAAATTACTATGGGATAGAACAATTCTGACAGATAAAACAGTGGAAGCAAATAGACCGGACATAATACTGGTGAATAAAACAGAAGGTATCACATACATAGTAGACGTGGCAATACCAAATTCTAGAAATTTATTTAACACAAGCCGCGAGAAACATCGAAAATATCAAGATCTGGCGTTAGAAATACGACGCATATGGAAACAAACAAATCTATATAATACCAATAATAATCTCTTCAACGGGAACAATACCAAAGGAACTACACATGTCATTAAAGAATCTAGAACTACCTAACAATACATACATTGAACTTCAAAAGGCGGTAATATTATCTACATGTCACTTAACACGCAAATTTTTTAATGCAACCGATTGAACACTTTGGTGCTTTGCACCCGTGTCAATTGAAGACCGGTAAACAACCGAGAACAAACAATAATAATAATAATAATAATAATAATAATAATAATAATAATAATGATAATGATAGTGATAATGGTAATGATAATGATAATGATAATGATAATGATAATGATAATGATAATGATAATGATAGTGATAGTGATAGTGATAGTGATAGTGACAGTGACAGTGACAGTGACAGTGACAGTGACAGTGACAGTGACAGTGACAGTGACAGTGACCGTGACCGTGACCGTGACCGTGACCGTGACCGTGACCGTGACCGTGACCGTGACCGTGACCGTGACCGTGACCGTGTACGTGACCGTGACCGTGACCGTGACCGTGTCCGTGACCGTGACCGTGACCGTGTCCGTGACCGTGACCGTGTCCGTGACCGTGACCGTGACCGCGACCGCGACCGCGACCGCGACCGCGACCGCGACCGCGACCGCGACCGCGACCGCGACCGCGACCGCGACCGCGACCGCGACCGCGACCGTGAACGTGACCGCGACCGTGACCGTGACCGTGACCGTGACCGTGACCGTGACCGTGACCGTGACCGTGACCGTGACCGCGACCGCGACCGGGACCGCGACCGCGACCGGGACCGTGACCGTGGCGCTGACGATGACGATGACGATGACGATGACGATGACGATGACGATGACGATGACGATGACGATGACGATGACGATGACGATGACGATAACGATGACGATGACGATGACAATGACAATAATAATAATATAATAAATTGACAAACAGTGATGATAGATGCAAAATATAAACCACCTACCTCTACCATAAAAAAATTCTGCTCCGACTAATTACAAACGTGGTGTAACTTCAAAAGCTCCACCACACTGAGACCTTCAGGCGGCTCGCTTGAATAGGGCACTAAATAAATATAGATCTAGGAAACACAAGTAATGTACACAATTTAAACCAAATTTTCTTTAAATTGAAATGACAAAAAATGTATTTACAAATAAACACAAACAACAAAAGGATTAAAATATAAAAAAATAAGTTTGGATACCATGAACAAATAAAAAATCATTCCTAATATTCTTCAAGCGTAATATTTCTGGCATCATCATTATCTTAGTTACTATATTTTTATTAATTACTACTTACATAATAATTAATATTAATTACTATATTATAATTAAATAAATACCTTACATTTTTAAATCAAACCAATATTTGCCGCCAACAGTTTGTCAACTGAAATTGTTTAAAAAACATCAATCCTGTTTTTCATATGGTTTAAATAGTGAATTGGTGGAAGAACAACCACCTACTTCTCTTTCAAGTAATATCCAACTAAATAGTATTACTAAATAAAGTTAAAATCCAGTTGCTTCTTTTAAATATGTATTAACGATTATTTTTTAAGTTCCCTTCCAACATCCAAATTATAACGAAGGTTATAAAGGTGCTATTATCCAAATAAAATTTTCTTCTAGTACTAATTAATTATAAATTCACAGTACTGATAATTATATTAATTAAATTTAGTTATTATTAAAAAATAGTCAAATTTAAAGATCTTCGATGATTATTTAACACTTTGACATTTTAACAAAATATAACCTAACATTTTTGACGTTTGGTTTGTTTGCATTTTTCAAACTCACAATACAACCTTAAAATTTTAAATTTTTGCTCTCAACATGTGTGCACTGTTTGAAAGTACTAGAATAACAGAGAATTTGTTACTAAAATGGTCGCTCTTTTTATACCTTTTTTCAAACAAAAGAAGCCTATAGCTATATTTTTGGTAAAAATAAAAGATTTTTTAAAACTAAATACAACATAAACCCATAACCAAAAAAATCTCTTTCCAATGATTTTCCAACTTTCTGCTCTCAACATGTGTGCACTGTTTGAAAGTACTAAAATAACAGAGAATTTGTTACTAAAATGGTCGCTCTTTTTATACCTTTTTTCAAACAAAAGAAGGCTATAGCTATATTTTTAGTAAAAATAAAAGATTTTTTAAAACTAAATACAACATAAACCCATAATTGTTTATAACTATAGATCATTCTTTAAATAAATTCAATAAAAAATAGATAGCCAAAAAAATCTCTTTCCAATGATATATGACACTTGTACTAGGAAAAACAAGGTCACTAGAAAAAGTCAACCAAAACATCTTTCCTACACAACTATCAGATAACTAAAATTAATTTAATTACTGAAAATACCATATTTACATCTTCCTATTTGGACAAAATTCCACCTTACATCCTAATTAACATTATTTACCTACTTTTAGTTATCAATAACATGGAAATAGCAGCTAAATTACTTTATTTCAGATTGCTATGGCAAAACGTACAACCTTGCATTTTATTTAAAAGATATCTTCTACAAAAAACAATCCCAACATTCAAGATTGTTTTAAAATTGTACTTAAGAAACTACTTGACAAAATAGCTTTAAATCTACGAACTGTATTATTTATCTAAAGAAGAAAATTTAAATATATCATCTCGTCAACTTGAAACATTTTTTTTATAATAATAAAGCAGGTAAGGCAGCAAATACTTGCATACATCACCACTACCATACACCTTGTCTGTTTTAGGTCAAAATCTGTCTTAATCTGGTCTCAACTTTATTTTAATTAACTAATTAGGTCATGATTTCACAGCGTTAGCTGAGTAATGAAAAATTATCCAGATTCTAAGAAAAATCAACTTTAAAATTCACCCTTTTATTGCCTAGTGTGTTCTAGAGTGCATGTTTATTAAATTAAAACCTTTTCTTTGGGTCATAAAAAATTATTAAAAATAATTATTTTTCTCCTTGAGGTTATGCAACACATGTAACATCTTGTTGGAAAAATTTTAACTGGGAGTGCATGCTTTCTATAGCATGTCAAATATCATGACAATATGTACAATAAATTACTATTTATTTCTCAAAAATTGTTTACGTCCAGTTTCTGGCATTTAATACTGTCTCATCATTAATGAAACTGTCACCAGATGATGATTTCCCAACACTACTCCAAGATGCTTCAGCTACCATAAATTATATTAAATACATTAAATCTCTGGTGCATGGTATATCATAAGCTTAATTAGTTATATAGTTGCTATATTTTATACATATGATAAAGTGAATGCTTAGATCGGCCTCACATTTGTGCAATAATAGAAGTTCAATAAAAATATACGGTCAGACAAGGTTGTTCAGCCAACACTATAGGTTTGGTCCCTTTTCGTCCCTTAGAACTGTCGCTTGTACATCGGCTGTTGCTAATGGTAGACATGAGACCCAGTAAATTGGTACTTCCATAATGTATATGTAAATCTATTGCGCGAATTTCCATTATTATCCCTTTGTTATATGTTTAAAAATATATATAAAAAATAGTAGTTCAAGCATTTATCAAAAAAATATAATCTTATGAAAAGACGAACTCTGGGTTTTTAAATATATTTATGACTTGTAACCTACTAATTCTTCCATAACAAATAAACTCAAAATGCACCGCGCTTGGGCTAGTGAGTAACTTTAGAAATTCCTCACTAATTAAATAAGAACGAAAGCCCCATACATGGGCTCTATTTGTGACCTCCGAAAATATTGAATAAAAAATAAACAAAAGCGCCCATCTATCTATTCTTAACGCTTTTAACACTCAAAGCTTACCTCAAATACAAATAAACCATTAAATCACTAATACACACTTTAAACATATCTCCGACAGAGACTTCTTATTTGTTCAAATTATGCTCAACTGTAGTGGGTATTAATTACAAAGGTTTACTAATTTGAGGTGCAACACAGAATTAATGAACGATTTAGAGGGCGTTACCCAAATTTTCTGTTATCAGCAATTTAAAAGCCACGATAGAATTTAAAATTCGCAAAAAGATTTCCGTTACGTATCCCTGGGCGAAGTACCGGCACAACCCGTTGCAGACACTGTAACGAGTATGAATCACTTGGTCATGTGCTCGGTTACTGCGCCCATGGTGAATTGCTGCGTAACAGGCGTCATAATGAGGTAAGAACGATGCTGGTTTGTGCCCTTAAAGCTAGAAGAAGTACATGTTATCTCAGACAATGGTAGCACTAGGCGTATCGACATCATTGAAATGGAGAAGCACCACAGGGTGGGATGGCATATATAGTTGATCCCACAATTAGATTTGAGAGGAATCTGGAACAGGACGGTGAGGTGGACAGAGAGAAATGTGACATTTATACTCCAAAATTGAATTTTTACAAGTCCAAATTCAAAGTAGATATAACAGTGATGGGATTACTTTTCGGATCAAGGGGTACATTATTTCAAAATATTATATCAATTTTAGAAAAACTTTAAATTATCAAAAAGTTTAGATCTCCAAATTATTTTGAAAATTCTGAAATATTTCGTATACATTTTAAGGAACCATCTATATAATAATAATAATAATAATAGCATTGGGAATTGATTTTTTTAATCTAAATTTAATCATGTTTATATAGATTTAAGAATTGGTATTATTTTATTGGATAGATTTAAGATTCATATTTGTTAATTTAATTTAATCATAATTTGTAATTTATAAATTGTTTTATGTACTGTGTCTTCTAGGCAAGTCGAAATTTTTCGATCAGTTGTTCAATAAAGAACTTGTTACTAACAAAATGGGGACTGCTTATTGGGAAACGGTAACAACCTTTAACCGCAGTTAAATCTGTCGGCTGTCAGCTAACTAGTGGGAGGTCGTGTGTCTCACTAAAGGTCTTCTGTAATGGACGCCAAGAATCGTCTAAATAGCTACAGTATTGACCGACAACATCTGAAAAAGACAATACATTTGCGACTACTACCAATGTGGTCGACTTTCCCCAATAATGACTCCTCGATAGCTGAAAATATAATCTCCAAATACCACACATATAAATAATAAATCTTCAAGTAAGTTATATACAGTGCTTTATTCTTAAGCATTCAAATCATCAATTAGAGCAAATTATTCAATGTGAAATAACCTTGGCAACAATTGAATATAGGTTATTGAATTTTATACACAAAGTGAAAGGCAACAGGATTAATGCGAGCGTGATTTCTTACTCTAAAAACTGACTTGTCTTAAAGTCTCAAGATTGTAACAAACACGGTAAATTAACGCGAATACCTGGGATGTGGATTGCGCAATCGTAACCTCATTATTTAATTCTTTAACCAATTCATTACGGAGCAAAATATATGTATTCACTCGCAAATATACTTAACAATATAATACAGTAACTAATACGTGATAAAATAATATATATGAAACAAATACTAGATATTAGTGCTACACGCACATTGGTGAAAAACCATTTAACACAAAATCATAATATACAAATATACATAAATGTTTTATATACAATAAAGAGTTGTCAAACGTTATTGTTGTTGTAATCAGTTGCTACATTATAACTAACTCACTATACGGTGTCTTCGAACTAAAGAGCAACGTACCAATCAGGTTTAACGTAGCATGATCGAACGAGGCAACACCAACCAAGTCTGCGTAATGGTCTTGTAACAACACAAATATACAACGTATACTTGTTATACAGCAAGTTAGAAAATGAGTAAAGGATAAACCCAAAATAGAAAGGTCTGTAACAAATGAATCAAATTACCAGAACGCACAACACAAACACTTTATAGATACCTTCGTTGGAATTTGACCTTAAGAGAGATTTATATCGCCTCCATATAACGACGATTATACATAAAAACCTGTCGAAACAATTAAGTATAAGAGACTGAATGATAGAAAAGTTAACTTATAAACTTACGAAAATGTGTGCTTCTATAACCTCAAAAGAACAAGTGAAAATATCCCATAACGGCTTAAAACAAAATAAATTGGAAAAACTAACGCCACAATTAGCCATCAAATCTGCACTAAGACAATTCCTATAACTCAACGTAAAGGAAAAGATTAATCAAACGGCGATGTCTACGAAAATTCTATAAACAGAAGTTCTTCACATGAGCAATCAAAACAAAGTGACAATCTCTTATCAAAACAGGAAATTGAGTTCCACAACGAAATGGCAACTACAGGGAGAGAAAATGCAAAAATCCCTAAACGCTATACAACTTAATACAAAAGCATAGTTATACAGGGTGCTACGAAATTAGCACGTAACAAACTATATATATAATATAAAACATATAAGTATTATATTATTTTATCCTTTAACTTATTAGGGATCCCATTCTAAGTACATTTTCACTAAGTTTCTAACTCGAGAACCCATATTTTTTGCTAGCTTAAATAAAATTTAAGAAAATTTAACAACAAATAACTTACACAAACCATGTTTGTCAATAATTTGTTTATTTCAGTTTTCTTTTTTAACTTCAATCCACTATGGCATTACACAGATAAAGGTTTTATATCCACAATAAACAAAAGACTAATAATCATAAACAACAAAAAAACCATAACAACACTATCCATATAAAATTGACGGAAGGTAACGGCTTTATTTAGCTTTTTACTAAAACTTGAATTTTTGGACGTTGCAATAATTTCCATTTTGTCAGATTACTAATTATTAATAATGTAGATGTTATTACTATTAACTTTGTTTTATTACTTTAACTGCTACCAATACCACAACTGTTATTTAAACAGGTTTAAAATGCACTTTAGTAACCGTTCTACTAAAAGAAGTATTGACTATAACTCGCTATTGCTGAAACGAATAACGTTCAACACTAACATTATTAAATAATTTCCATAATGTCCATAAAAAGCGCTCCAGCTTTAATCGGTAACACCAGAGCCATCCAACTTTACACAGATAGCCTGAATGGGTGCTTAACGCTTCTGAGGCCACAATATTCTAGCCAACCACACACTATTCTTAACGTCCATAACTACCAATGAATTTCTCTCTTATAATTTATAAAAGTTGCAAGAAATCAGAAAGCTCTCTAACCCTATTCTCACCTAACTCCAACACAAAAATATAAAAATGTAAATGAATATTCTGTGTGTGAATGAATATTCCTTATTAACAAAATTTGTCTCAAACTAGCATATGTTTGCGTAGAACAGATCATAAACTGCTATCTATTTTGAATAAAAAGTTGGAGTGCTAAAAGGATTCGCTTTTATTTTGTGCCTTTTTTATGATATAAAGAACAAAAAAAAACTGTTTTACGTGGGTGACTAAAAAAGGAATATAGTCTCTTAGAAGAATAAATATATTTAATAAAAAATAAATTTAATTTATCGGGTACAAAGAAGGGAATATTGTAGATTTATTCCTTGTTCAAAATTTTAAAAGCGAAATAAATACCTTCAAAATTGAGTTTGTTACACTTGATAAGTTACATTACCAGCAGTATAAGGATAGTAAAAAAGAACCTTTGAATAGTTAGCATGGACCTTTCAGATGCCGAACGTAATAATAACTTGCCACAGAAGAAATTTGAAACAACTAGATGAAAAAACTATCAGGATATCAAAAATTCATTCTTGTCGTATTACTTACATCAATTTTTTTTTTCAAAGATTCTTATTTTCTGTAAAACTTTGTAAATGTTTTCGCTCGATTTAATATATAAATTTAAAGTTTTTTGAGAAAAACAGGTATATTACTTATGTTTTAAAAAATATGCAGGGCATTTACTGAGTACTGTCAATTATTTAAGAGGTGATTTTTGAGAATATTTTATGAATAAAAAGTTTACTAATATATATGCCTTAAATTTCTGTATTCGGTAAATATTTTATATACCTAACTCATTTCAAGTTATATTATATAATTATATAATACAAAGCTTAGCCAAGAGATCGGGATAGCATGGGCTAGCGCTATGAGTACTTGTCACACATGTATTTGTAGTTAAGGTATGTTGACCCGGGTCAGAAGTTGGGTGGGTGATCCCTATAGTGGTACAAACATCGCAACCGGTCGTGCCTTCGGAGGGCACGTTAAGCCGTCGGCACTGGTTACCAGTGTTATACTGGTAGTCGTTAGGTCATGTCAAAGGCGCTAGCGCGACCTGAAAACTCTACTGAAAACATTACGAAGAAAAGTCGTATTATTGACATTATGGATTTCATAATTATATTGCATTACATTGAGATGATACGAATATCTAAATGGATAAAATTTCACATATGAAAGATAACTAAACTGACTTCTAAAATAATCAGAATGAATAATAGAATGTAAATTTCGGAGAAAAACCTTACCGTAAAGTCAATAGTAAACGAAAATGTAAACGGTTATCACCTTTTTGAAAAGTTAAACCATCTGATGTATTCAATATACTTAAATTTTCATTATTCAGTTCGACCCTGTAAAGGTTTTTTGTTTTTGTGTTTCATGTTTGTATTTTCATCGATATCTTCTGATATACTTAGTTATCTTATTTATAGCTATCCTTTGATAAGCACCAACTTATAGGTATATCGAAATATCTATCGTATATCGTAATATCGTAAACAAACAGAAAGCGAGAGCACTATGTGATTGTGGTTTATTAGATTTTGGGTTAATTAATGGTTGCTATACAAAGCGTACGTACCTAATTTTCGGGTTGCTTTATGGTTATATTCCTGGATGGTATTGTATTCTTTTGATAGGTTTTTCTATTATGCTAAACTACTCGCAACACAAAAAGGCAAAAAGTTTGTCATTGTCGGTCTATTCCCACAGAGAATACCTATTTGACAACGAAGGTTGCGTAATTTTGTAATTATCGATGTAATTGAACAATAAACCAACTAACTTTATATAAATTAAATAATAGAATTTATTATTTTATTCAAAAAGTTTCAAATCCAAATAAAAAAAATTTTCAATAACTCCTTTAGATATTGACAAAACCAAAGACACGATATCTATTAACAAGATCTTGGTGAGCATGCGTGTTAAACTATAATCTTTTTTGATATACATTATCGATAGATGCCCGCCTAACGATTTGTTGTTACAATTCCCTCCCCCCAAATATATTGACAAAGCTTTTTAGGTCACCTCTATGCGATAATTGTAAATTTCAGTAATTGGTAGTAATCAGCCATGAACTGCACAAGGCTAGAGATTAAATTAGAGGCTAAGTTATAGATTGGTTTAAAGGTTAGGTTACAGGTCGGATTAGATGTTGGGTTAGAGGTTGTGCTAATAGTTGAAAATTTTTTTTGAATCAGTATTATGCGAACCGGTGTTACGCGAAGTGCTTTTATGCAAACGCATGACTGAATTCTACTCTGAAATAGCAGTTTACTATACTTCTTAAAAGCTTTATTACTTACCTTTAATATAAATTAAAGATATCAGTAATCTGCCGCCACAGCGCAGTTTTGTTGGCAAATCATAGTGTTCTAACTTGAGTATTCTTCTAGTTATTATCTAGCTATTACCTTTACTATCTAACAATTACTCTTAAAATTACATTTTATATTTACTGTCGGTTGACGCTTTATTTGCAGAAAAATTATAAAGGTTTTTAAATTTTATTAACCAGCACTTTATAAAAAAAACTTTAAAAAGGTTATTGCCGCAATCGGTAATTTATTCTCATCGTTAATTCAGGAAAATCAATGGATCGCTTTGAAATTATTTGTAACGGATACTCACACTTTGAAATTTAAAACTTTCTAGTTCATCGACAAATTAATGAAGATAATTAAAATTTTATAGGTACCCTAAGGCGTTGGTGTGTTGAAGAAAGGGCTTTCATTTTCACCCGCACATTCCACACCCCGATCTTGATTAGAACGTTGCCGCGTTTAATATTCTCTTAAATTTAAATTTTCGACATATTTCGGGGTATCGTTTAAATGACTCATTTTATTACAAAGGTAATTGTGCGCCAAAATATATAGTTAGAAGAAAACTAATAAAATAAGAAAGTGGCGTTTTATTGAGTGAAAAATGTAAAGATAACATCAAAATAGTGGTAAAATTACAATTAGGTAATGAGGTTTGTTTGAAGTGAAAGTGACTTGCTGCGCGAAAGTACACCCTAAATATATGCCTTGCCAGGTAAACTAATTCAACCTGATTTAATAGTGCATGCGAATGAATTGAAACGTCGTAAAAAGAACTTACCTTCCTTTTTTCACTTTTACACTCAAAACTACCTGAACTGTAGTTTATCTCATACAAGAACTGTTTAAGATAATTCTTTCTCAAAATTGCCAATGCTTTTATGGACAGATTTCAACATAAATTGTAAATAATAATATTAGTTTTTTGTTATACACAATAAATAAATAAACAAATTAGTGGTACAATGAAAGAAACACTAGTTTTATTTATTCAACACAATTAAAAAAAACAGATAACCAAAAACTATAAAGAATAAGTAAAGGAAAGTAAAAACAGGTTACGTAACCTAACTTTTTATTCAATTTGAGCACCTAAATACGTCTTTTACGATCTACAAAAAATTGTACGTATATACGTTTTGGAAAACAATTGAACAAAATTTGACGTTTGTGACGCCATTACAAGTAAATTAATTATAAAAATTATAAAACTATCAAAAATTGATCTCTGTTATATTGCTGATTACATTGATATATAACATTTTTATCCTAATCCAACAAATATTTAAGCTTGTAATATAAATCCGATCACAAATGGCAAACACCACAACTAAGTAGGTTATAATAACTTCTCAAAACAGCATCTTTGAATGCATCACATGGTGCATCCGCATCATATCATTTATCAACTATCTTGAATACAATTACATCATCAGCAAACAATTACATAAGAGATAATCATTTCATGGATAAGATGGCGTTACCTTAAAAAATGTTTTGGAGATCTTAATACAACTTAAAATTTCATACAATTCATGTACTCTACACAATATTTAACAAAGTTCAAACTAGCTAAACAAAATAATTTTGAAATTCGGCTAACAACCAAAATCGTTGAATAGAAAGAGATAAACTCAAATAAACCATTCTTTTAAGTGAGGTAAGTTGATTTTATTATTATAAACATTTAAATAATAACCAGTGTTATTGGATTTTACACGAATTACAACCCGAAACTAAATTTATTTATGGGTAAAGTGTAAACCTCTTTCGTGTTACCGACAGGTGCAAGAAGTTCAAAACGTTACTATTAAAAGAGGTGTTAATTTAAGTTGGACAGCAAATATTTTTGTTGTAATTAGCTATTTTCAATATAACACAGCATGTAAAGCAATTCAAATGAACAAACTAGATCCATGGCATGTTTCTCTACTAACATTTATTTATTTCAAGCTAATAAAGTTGTAATAAATCAATTTACTTCCTACATTACAAGTTGTAAATTTAATAATTTCCTATCGTTACGAAATTATAACCCTATCATATAGTAGTAAACATCAGAAAAACAACACTTTGCAAACATTTCCTAGTTCTTTCAATGTCGATTTTTAGAGCGCAGTAGTAGTAGCAGTAGTAGTTATGGGGAAACCGAAGTCTGGCAAGTAGGCCTTCATAGGCCCTATTTGCCAACCCCTTGACATCCCCCTAACCACCTACTTCAAAAACCTCTTCTCCCTCTGCAAACCTGCCCGATTTCCCAATAAAGGTTAGGATATCGGTCCACGCTAGGGAGTGCAACTCTTCCCTTTGAAGCGTAGCTACGCCAAACGTTTTGAAACGTAGACGCTGGTAAGCCACGCATTCTCCCAGGTAGTGATAGGATGTTTCTTCAACTCTCCCACATCCAGGACAAATGGGATCTTGCTCTACTCCTATCAAAGATAGGTGTCTTCTTAGTTTGCAATGGCCTGTCAGGATCCCTATCAGAAGATTCACGGTTCTTCGGCTCCTTCCCATTAGCCAGATCGACTTCTTTGAGTCGAATCCCACTATATGGTCCTTCGCCTGCCGACAGCCTCTGCACCTTTTCCACCTCTCTTTACTACTCTCGTAGGCCCACTGCATTAGGGCTGTCGAGATCTGCTGCCTTGTGATACCCAGAAAGGATTCCGGTCCTAAACATGTGTCCTCAGCTCCGATTTTGGCCAGTTTATCAGCCTTGTCGTTGCCCTGGACCCCTGTATGTCCTGGAACCCAAACTAGTTCCACCTCTTTCTCCTTTGCCAATTCTGCGAAAGCATCCCCACATTCCTGGACGAGAGCTGATCTCGTCCTGGATGAGTAGATTGCCTTTAGTGCAGGTTGGCTGTCAGAACAGATACAGATTTTCCTCTCTGGTGCTGTCCTAATCTCATCCTTAGTTGCCACCGATAGAATGGCATAAACTTCTGCTTGAAAAACCGTGGTAAACTTTCCTAAGGCGAAGCTTTCTTGTAACCCTCGATTTTCTACATAAATTCCTGCTCCAGAGGATTGCCTTTCTGCTATTCGAGATCCATCCGTGTAACACATCAAGGCATCTGGCTGAAACTCAACTTGTTTTTGCTCCCACTGTTCTCTAGTTCGAACAGTTAGAGAGTACTCCTTCTCTAGCCTTAGCCGGTCTTCTGCTTCGGTTACCCTGTATGTTGACAAAGGTAGCTCCTTTGCTGCCACCTGGGCAATCTTTGCATGGCCCATGCATACACCTTGATTATTCCAAAGCCCAGCATCCCGCATTCTGAGGTGGGTTGTCATGGCCTCTCTCTTTATCCAAAGGTCAAGGCCCGGGAGACCCAATATAACCTCGAGTGCGGCCGCTGGGGTTGTTCTCATTGCTCTTGTAATCCCCAGACAGACTAGCCATTGGACCTTTGCCAGTCTTCCAGACAGGAAATAGTTGATCTTTCTACACTAGGCCACCACACTATTGAGCCGTACTGGACTCTTGGTCTTATTACCAGTGTGTAGAGCCAATACAAAATTTGAGGATTGATTCCCCAGTTCTTACCCACCGCTCGGCGCAACTGCCATAAAGTCGCTATTGACTTATTTACAGTTTTCTCGACGCGCGGCTTCCAACTTAATTTACTATCGAGAGTAGCCCCTAAGTACTTAACCTCTTGCGCTAGTGCCAGTGGTCTTCCGTACATTGTGGGTGCCCTAAAGTCCTCTATTTTTCTCCTTTTTGTGAAAAGAATAATTTCCGTCTTGAGTGGATTTACCGACAAACCTTTCTCTTCACACCATCTTTCTATAATCCTGCAGGCTACTTGTATTCTGTTGCAGACAACCTTTAAAAACTTCCCAGTCACTAGGACCAGTCCGTCGTCACAATATGCCTGAGCATAGAAACTCTCTACCGTTAGATGTTCCAACAGGCCGTCCATTATAGGGCACCATAGATGGGGCGACAAACAGCTGCCTTGCGAGCAGTCACCAGTTACCTCAGCCTCAACTGAACAGTCCCCTAGGTTCACCGTTACGGTTCTCTCCGCCAACGCCGATCTTACCCAACTGACCATTACGGGAGGGGTTTCCCTGGCCTGTAAAGCTTGACCGATTGTGGCTATTCTCGCCTTGTCGAAAGCCCCTTCAATATCAAAAAGTACCGCAAGGGCCACTTCTCTATAGTGAAGTGCCTTTTTTGCCTTGTGCACAACTGCGTGGAGTGCAGTTTCAGTCGATCTTGCACGTTTATATGCATGTTGATTCCTGTGGAATGGGTGTACTGTTATTACCCTTTCCATTAAATACCTATCAATGATCTTTTCTAAGGTTTTTAAAAGAAAATACTTAAGACTAATGGGTCTAAAGAATTTGGCATTTGTGTAGTCTTTATTTCCCGCTTTGGGCATAAAGACCACTCTGGCTGCCTTCCATTGTTTGGGTACACATCCCATTGCTACACTGGCCCTATATATCCTTTCAATACTTGGAAGAAGGTTATACAGGCCTCTTTGCAGCAACGCTGGGAAGATCCCATATGGCCCTGGTGACTTAAAGGGTTCGAACTCATTCACAGCCCACGTGATTGCACCCTTCGTTATAACACCCTTGGCAAACTGTCAGTTCTCTACTGGGACTGGTGTTTGTTCTGCCATGGGTGCTGTTTGAATAGTGTCGTCACCGGGAAAATGAACCTCTAGGAGGAGTTGGAGTGACTCCTCTCTAGTGGGGGTCCATGTCCCATTGTCCCTTTTTAGTGCTCCTATTGTTTGACTTGTTTCTCGACTTAAGATTTTCATCAGTCTAGCTGAATCTGATACGGAGCTTAGCTCCCTACAGTATTTCTGCCTGCTGGATCTTTTACTACGCCTTAACTCTTTTTTGTAATTTTTCCTCGCCGTTCTGAAATTGTCCCAAGAGGCCTGCGTCTTATCTCTAGCGGCTCTATTAAGGGTTCGTCTGGTTTCCTTGCGTAGATCTGCTAAAGTGCCGTTCCACCATGGAACCCTACGAGCTCTCACCGCCCTGAGTGGACTGGACTCTTCGTATGCTGAGACAATTATACTCGTCATTTTATCTACCTCTTTGTGTAATTGCTCTTTAGTAGATATTTCCCCCTCTAGTTGACCTCCTTGGCGGATCAGCCCGGAAATATAACATTCCCAGTCCGTTGCCTTGGGGTTCCGGCGGAGGATTTTTGGAGATTTATCTGACTTCATCTCCAGTCTGATCATACGACAATCAGACGTCAAGATGTCCGTCGTCGCTCTCCAGTTTTTGATATCTTCTAAAAGATTCCTAGATGCCACTGTAATGTCAAGCACCTCCCTTCAGATTCTGCTAACAAAAGTGGGCTCTGTTCCTCTGTTCAATATCTCAAGGTCTGTAGACGCCAAGTATTCTAGTAAGGTTTCGCCCCGAGGGTTAATATCAGTGCTACCCCACACTAGATGATGAGCATTGGCTTCACACCCGATTATTATCGGAAGACCTTCGTCCTTCGCGAATGAAACTAAACGTTCGAATTTCTCCGTAGGAATACGCGCCTCGTCCAAAGGAAAGTACGCGATTCCTACTACTGTCTTATAATTAATTCCACCTACCTGATATTCCAGGATCGCTGCAGCAAGGTCCTTGATTCCCAGCTGGGGTAATGGTACCACGCTAAGATCCTTGGACGCCATGAGACAGGTCCTGGGTCGTTCTTCTGCCTTATTACTAACTACTATGTTGTAGTTAGCCCCGCCTAGTCCCCTGATTATATTCCTGTAAATATAGGGTTCCTGAATTAAGACTATTTCTCTCCTGCCAGTAAGGGCTCTAATAAGCTCTGCTGTAGCGCCCATACTGTGCTGAAGATTTATCTGACTTACTCACAGACGGTCCATTATGGGGAGTTAATGGTGCGGGATCTGTGGTTTTATATGTCCTCCTTGGCCTGCTTTGACCCGCTGGTCTCAGGAGGGTCACGGCGCACTGCCCCACTCCATGTAGGCACCCTGCGCACGGCAAGGGTAACCAACTCGAAATAGAGCTGCCACCCGACTTCCTCCAAGGACCTTACGGTGTCGCCGCTGACCATAAAGGTCAAGAACCACCCTCCTGGCCCCCCAGCCGTCTGGACATCCTGGATCCTGGACAAGCCTCCATTGCTCCACTGCTAATAAGCGGTTCTGCAACGGTAGCATCCTCCTCAGCCTGTCTAGGTCAACCTCCTGACTTCTCAGCCAGAATCCCACTCTTTCTGGCCATGGCGCCTCTGATGCCCTAATTGGTGTAAAGTTGACGCCTTCAACACTGAGGGGTACCCAACTTTCCAGCAGCCACCGCATCGAGGTTTCGTCCTGGGCGGTCACTAAAAACCACCCTGGTTCCACCACTCCTGAATTTCGGAACCTGAGTTCTGGCCCTTGGGGGCCTCCCTCAGGGCCCGTTATAGTTCGGAACATCTCTGCCACGATATTCCCTCTGATGATCTCGGCCTCCTCTGGGCGAACCTGGCCATCTTGTCGATTAGACCTGATGACTACTTGGTTTTCCCTTTTTGGTGGCTTCGGCTCCATTACTTACTGGGTGGTGGCTGTTGTTTTCCTCAGTAAAGGAGAAACCTTGGCCTGCCCTGCTTGCTTTGGTGCCATCTTTGTTTTCTTTTTTAGCGCCTCAGGGGGTGTTCCCTCAGTTCTGGGTCGTTTGCTGCTCTTAGGAGGTCGGGTACCAGCTGAAGGACCAGCTTGCCCTTCTGTTACCTTGATCCTTCCCGTAGATTGTGTGGGGAGCGCAATGGGTCTGCGTTCGGCTACCCTTTGCGTTCTCCTCGCCGCTGGACCCCTTAATTTTTTTCGAGGGTTGTTTCTGCAGCTTTTGCGGATCCTTAGGTTGCTCGCCCTGGCTACTACTAGAAGAGTCGCCTGATCTGGCTTCCTTTGGATCCTTGGCTGCCTCTTGAGATGGATCTCCTGCTTGGATTGTCTGGTCCGTTTGGCCCTGACCCTCCCGCAGTTCTCTCCTTCTCGCCCTCTCTTCTCGCTTTTTAGCAGTTCTCGTCTTTCGACGATGTTCTTTCCGCTTCTCTTTGCGAAGGGCCTTCTTAGCAGCTTTATCTATGGTGGAAGCCTCAGCTCCACCCTCGGATTTGCTACTGGGCGACTGGAGAGGAAGCTCTTCTTCCTTTGCCGAGTTAACTTCGGATTCATCCTCTAAGAATGGGAAGACAAAAATTTCTTCCCAGGAGCTAGGGCGCTCTTGTAGCTTTTCTGGCACGTTAATATCTATTTCCATTTCTTCACTCATATCATTTATTTTTAAAAGAGGGATGATGTGTATTCTGATTCTGTTTGTGTTTGTTCTGTGTAAGTGTGCGTGTAGTAGTGTGTGTTTGTTTTGTATTGGAAGGAACGGGTACACGTTCCTCTAGGAGAATCATGGCAGGGCTGTTCCCAGCTGTGAGGTCTGGGCCGCCGCTGACGAAGCCCCCCGAGACACGCAGCAGGGCCCTATTCCAGACACCACCTGGCACCACTACATGTCACGGGATTTTTCGACGGTTGATAGGGCAGCCCCCTACGCTGGTTAGGCAAGGGTGGGCCCCTGTACTACCCGTCGGCCCGGTGTGCTATCCCGGTTTCTAAGCCAGCTACCACTGCCAGATCAACCCTACTGGGGTCCCGCCTTGATCTTCCGCGAGAAACCAAATGCAGTTTGCCTTCCGTCCGTGTATGTGTTGTGTAAGTGTGTGTACTGGGTGTTTGTGTAGTGTGTGTGTGGGGCTAGGACCCGTGGTGGCGCTACTCACCAGGAGAGGCTACTTTAGAGCGCAGTAAGTTACAGATATATCAAGCTTTCCCAAAACAGCTTCAATTTAAAATTCTATGTTAGAATTTTACAATAGCTCCTTGTAGCTTAACAGAATTGTAAGAGTCATGGATGAAATTTATGAAATATGTGCGATATACATACATAGTAGATATGTAGTCTAGAATAAAAGTTACGTAACAAATATTTAAAATTGCGGACCATTAGTTACAGTAAAAATATAAGTAGGCAATATTTCCGTATTAATATTCAAGTAGACAATATTTAGTATTTAAGTATTAAATTTAAGTTTTCCCCAACAAAATTTAATAATATTTGAAAATATCCTAGGTAGTTATATATCTGTAACAGTATAAAACAAAATTATAATATGAATAACTGTTCATGAATTTTAAAAAGTAAACCTACATTTTACATATTATGTATGTGACAAAGCTGAAAATATGTATAGAACACGTGTTAAAAAACCAATGCAAACCAAATATTATTTCATTAAATTTTCAGGTTATTGAATTTTCGTAAAACTAAAAATTATGTATGTGTCATTTTTCATTGGTTTGATTAAATATATGTATTGATAAACAAATTGTACAACACAAAAAAGTTAACATAAACTTATTAAAGTGGTGATTGTTTTAGGTTATTTGACATATGATATAAAATTTCACTTGGTTCGGTAATTTTTTGTTTATTTGATTTATATCAATACTTGTTTGATTTATATTTATGTAAAAACCTAGTTTGTCGAACTTAAGAAGATTTAGAATAGTTTCACAGACTTGTACTTTATTCGTCAATAAATGTACTTCCAATAATTCTGATCTCCGAATCTTTAATTAATATACATATATTTCGCGTCGTTTTTGACGTAAATTTGTTTATTATGATTAAAATGACATGTAGGATACTTTCCCAATAAAAAGATTCTTTAATAGTGCATATGTATTGCGGTGATCTTTGAATATAAAATAAAATACAATATATCCACCGTTCCAAATATAAACATAAATTATATACGGTGGATTGAAATGAGAATACACCACAGATAGTTTTCTTTATTCCTCTCAGCTAGCTCAGGTTTGCTCAGTAAAGCATAAATTATTTGAATTACGAGACTCTTATTTACTTTTATGCCTGGAAAAAAAGAAAAACTTATATCGTAAGCATTAAAGCTCCTGCAAGCTGTACAACTGCTACTAAACTCTGAATTTAAAAGAAAAGAACGCTGGATACTTGTATTAACATCAATTAAACACATATGTAAAATTGAAAACACATCAACTTTATTTAACGAACAAAAATAAAAATCCAAATGGAACGTCAAAATAAAAAAATGTTATTCAAGATAATACAATTGATAATTGAGAAATAAATTCTTAAGTTTGCTCAAACGTTAGAAATAATTGTAGTGACCTGACATAGGATCAGTACGGTCATTCGTTTGAACAAACCAACACAAATTAAATTTGTTTGTAAATAAAAATGTTTGTCAAATGAAAATAAATTTTATATAAAGAAATTTAGTTGTTTTATTTACTTTAAATCAAATAAATTCTGAAAAGAACTTAATAAACTAAACCAAATAATTTTATATTTGAGGATAAACTTTACAAGTTAATTATTATTTATGAACTTAACAAGAATCATTTATTATAACCAACCTTGTATATTACGATATACTTTACTTTTTAAAAGTTAATCCTTATTATTGGTAACACTGTGATGAAACCAATCAGCTGACTTCTTGTTTATAAAATCGATACGTAGATCGATGTCAAAAAAATAAATTCAATCCGAATTTATTAAAACAATCACTTTCACTTTTAATAATTGTTGCACACTAACCAAATCTACTTTTAATCCTTTTAAAACATGTTCAGGTAACACATTAATTTATTTTAAAACTTTATTTATACTGTGACATTTATATCAAAACATATGATTAACTATCTAACCTCAAATTAATTACAGATATTTTATCCGGAGTCGAGCATAGGTTCTGCCTTCTACGTTTTATCGACTGATTTTGTTACAATTTGCCCCAGCTTATTCCAGCTTATTCCAGTTTATTCCAGAACAAAAGAAAACTATGACACTTTTTCAAAACAACGGAACATCGAGCAAGCTCGTGATGTCACTAATCCGGGACAGCTGATATTTGTTCTCACTAATCTTAATTCTGTTATTATAGGATTATAGCCCTTGAAACGTAGATCAATAAAGTATAATACAGTCATTATCCCAAAATGTATCGTAACGAAGATATTGGAGAAAAACGTTTGACAATGTACAAAACTCATTACGATCTAATTACATATAAAGTTCAGCAAATCAAGGTTGATCCTTTACAAACTAGTTACATGAATACATGATATAGGTAAAATAAATAATTTCTCCATAGAAACATCTTTACAATTTAGTATAAACATGATTTTTACAGTACGAACTACAATAAATACACCAATTAATGCATATACAAGTTCCAACTTAAATATTAAATCAACGTTAGTCAATTTATGCTCAAAATGTCCAGCATACAATGCTCTAAACACTTACATCAAAACAATGGTGAGGAAAAACAGGATAAGAGTCTATAAGAGTCATATCAACACGAACGATAGGATTCAATACCTTCATTAATTGTAGTGACCAGAAATCTTATAAAGAAATTCAAAAATTAATTGTATTGTATCAGTCATAATAAGATTGACCTAATTAATCTATTTTCAGCTAATTAACAACACGAAACTGAGCTGGTCTCCTGGAATATAGAAAAATCTATCTAACGTTAAACATCGTCGTAATATGTAAATTTTAATATGGAAATTACTTCTTCCTAACAAGTGGGAAACCGTTCCAAAATGTAAATTGGGTTGCATAAACATGATTATAATCAAGCAATCTAACTAATTTATATCCTTTTTCTAAAAATGAAACCTATTATTATTGTGCATGAGAAAGCTAGGTTATGTTTGCATGAAGTCATTATTCTTAATTTTTAATTTAAGTATTAATGAACCTAACTGTGGTCCTATCTATAGCCTTTATATTAATTATGCCCATAACATAGCATGTCCTTTTAATTTAAATCCGATATAAAAATATTTGTGTTAACGTTTCAGTTCGGTCGTTAAAATTTTCAATACGGTGATTTGATATCACCGCAGTATAATGTGTAATAAATAACTAAATTACTAATATTAATAATTAATAATAATTAATAATATAAATTATTAATAATACAATGATTAGAAGCTAAAAGAGCTTTTTAGCATATAACTTATCGAGTCTCTAAATTCTGTTGCTATTGTCCAATAATCACTGCGATAACTTGCACTTGCTCTCGACAGATCATCTTTAACAGTTTTCACTCCAAAATCACGTTGGATTACCTGGTTTCTCAAATACCATGGGACGTCCGCTAATGTTCTTAGTCCTCCAAAGATTTTTTAGATCTCCGATTTTATGAAATGATTTTTTCATTGTGCGTTTTTTAATTTTAAACAGCAACACGGTGTGCCAGACCTTATCAATGGTCTGGGCCACATCCAAGAGCGCAGTCGAACAATACTTTTTGTTTTAGAATGTCTGATTAATTTCATTTACTTTCCTGGGAACTTGCTGCATGATGGCATGTTCTTTCTTAAACCCAAATTGATGATCTGGTATCAGTTCGTGCTCTTCGAAAAGAGGTTTTATTCTTTTTAAGAGTAGTTTCAAATAATTTGGAAACTGTTGGCAATAATCTACTGAAATGATAGGATAATGCTTCTTCTGGTGTCTATCCTGGTTTATGAACAAGTTAACATAAAGGCACTTTTTATTGAGCAGGGAAATAATTTAATTGTATCGGTCACTATAAGTTTAGGTCCTTAGGTCCTCCTCCAGGTATTGTTGCATTTCTTCGTCTTCTTTTGCAGTTAATTCAGACGTGAAGCTGAAATACATTCACAAGGTGTGCTGTAAATGTATCAGTTTTCGCTTTTTAACTTTTAGTCAAGGTGCCATCAGTCTTTCGATTTGGAGTATATGCTTGTTGTACCGCCTGATTTTTTAGTTCATGGGCCATTGCAGTCAGGTTCCTTGTTGCACTGTTAAGCCTGTACTCATTTGAAGATCCTCGGTCATTTGAAGATCTAGTGTTCTGCCATGTTCTACAAAGCCTTCTTTTTTGCAACTGCTTTTTTTACTATCATCTTGTTTACGGTTCGTTTTAATTTGGGGATTGAGCCCAAAGCTGCACATTGTATAGTTTAAGTGATCTACGCTTTATTGATGTCATCTGATGTCTTGAGTGGTATATCTATTTTTATTCTTTCATTAACTAGATCTCTTAATGTTTCCTAAAATTCGTCTTCTTGTTGCTGAGTTTAAGTTTTAGTCTAATAAGTGAGAATTTAGCGTAATTAGACAAATCAAGGCATTACGCAATCCTTAAGTAATTTGTGTTATATTTTTTGTAACACTGAAGTCGAGCTGATCTTTCTCCAATCAGTAGGCTAGGATGTGGGTTGCCTAGTAGCAAGATTGTTTATGGTAGTTGATGTCATAGTCACCAGAGTGTTAAAGAACCGGGTGTAATATTCTTCTTTTATATTACGTCTCGGAGGACTGTATATTTCTGTGACTGTGATTGGTCCAGTCCAATCTTCTACTACTAAACTTGTGGCTTGGATGTGCTCTTGGACGTATTTGTCTGGTTGATAATCTTTTATGGATTTTTGAATAATAGATGCCGCTCCTCCATGGGCCGTTCCCTCTGGATGTTGTGTGTCATATATAATGTAATTATGTAGGTATTCTAAAGTCTAATTTCTTGGTGCAATAACTTTCTAATATTAAAATTATACAGTGAGAATTTTATTTCACTGAACATAGGACTATTGACATTCCCTATGTTCAGTTTTAAAAAAGCCAAGTCAATGCATTGCGAGCAATTAAAACATATCCAAGCAACCTATAAAACAATTGCTATTCGTAGTGTCATTAGAAAGTGTCAAAACTGTGTTTTTTTTTCAAAGTTTTTGCCAAGACAGCTGCAGATCCTGACCTGACCTGAAGCTGTCTTTGGCATCAGTGAGGACTTTATGCCTTTATTATGATTAATTAATGAATATTCGTGTCGATAATTATTGTCAAGGATTACAATCATGTCGCAAACATTGTCGCTGGGTAGGCAACCAAACTTGCAGGTCTGCTGGTAGCTGGTGTTTTTTTTATTGTACATTCTTTTGACACAACTGAAATTATTTAGTTTTAGGTTAAGTATAATTACATCCAAATAGCAAGTTTAAACAGAAACTTTTATTTAAATTACTTTAACAAATGTTCAAAGTGACCACCCTCCTGTTCCAAACAATATGCTAACCGATTGTAAAATCCTTGTACACTATTTCTAAAAAAATTTGGATTTATTTCGTTGCAGGCGGTAAGTATTCTATTCTTTAGCTCTTATTATGCTTAGTATGCTCTATTACCCTATTATTGTAGACTTTGGATTGGATATAACCCCAGAGAAAGAAATCGTTTGGTGATAAATTTGGGAACCGAGGTGGCCAAACTATGGGGCCAAATCTTCCAATCCAGCGATCCTGGAATGTTTCGGTTAGGAAGCGTGTAATAGGGCGCGTGGAATGTGATGGAGGGCCATCCTTTTGAAACCATGGGTTCTCAATATTTAAAACTTCTAGTCGTGGTATAATGTTTCTCCGCAGAAGTTCCAGAGGACTGTTAAATTTTGAACATGCTTGTTTGTACGTGACTAATACTTGTGGGAATTGGAAAAGAAGGATAAGGAGAAAGGGAAGCGAGGTGTTTGATACAAACCAATAATTCTGTTTATTGACAGTGCCATCTAAACAAAACTATGACTCACCATGAAACCATGATCTTCATTTTCATTTAGTAAATTAAATACTGTTTCACAAAAATCTGTTCATTTAATTTTGTCAATTGTGTTATCAGAGGTAATGCATAGGAATGCATTACAAGCAATTACAACATAATATCCAAGCAACCTCTGATAAAACAATTGCAATTAATGTCATTAAAAAGTCAAAACTGTTTTTTTAAAAAGTTTTTCAACTTGTGCTTTGCAATATGTACTCAAAAGATGAAAAGATTGCCATTGTAAACTGGTACAATTCCAATAATAGTATGAGACAAGTGCGCGATTTGTTTTCCGTAAGTTATCCCGAAAGACCGATACCATCTGTCGCAACTATTCATAGCATAATTAAAAAATTTAATGGTGAAGGTTGTGTAATAAATTCACATAAAAAAAGAAGAAAAGCTTGCCCCGTTTTAACAGAAGAACGAGAAATACAAATATTATGTTATGCAGAAGAAAATCCCATTACCCCCTCGCGGATAGTAGCACAGCAATTTGGCATTTCGAAAGACTCTGTGCTTAAAACTTTCAAGAAGTATAAATACAAACCCTACAAATTTTCCAATCACCAGCAGCTTTTTCCTATTGACAAAATTAAAAGAACAGATTTTTGTGAAACAGTATTTAATTTACTAAATGAAAATGAAGATATTCTACAAAAAATAGTTTTCACAGACGAGTCGTCGTTTTGTTTAGATGGCACTGTCAATAAACAGAATTATCGGTTTGTATCTAACACTTTTCTCTCCTTTCTCCTTATCCTTCTTTGCTAATTCCTACAGGTATTGGTCACGTACAAACAAGCACGTTCAAAATTTAACACACACTCAATACAATAGGAGTGTTAATGTTTGGACTGGAATAGTTGACGGTACCCTTATTGGTCCATTTTTTATCGATGGCACCCTAAACGCTGCCAAATTTCTGGAACTTCTGCGGAGAAACATTATACCACGACTAGAAGTTTTAAATATTGAAAACCCATGGTTTCAAATGGACGGCGCTCCACCACATTCCACGGGCCCTATTACACGCTTCCTAACCGAAACATTCCAGGATCGCTGGATTGGAAGATTTGGCCCCATAGCTTGGCCACCTCGGTCCCCAGATTTATCACCAAATGATTTCTTTCTCTGGGGTTATATCCAATCCAAAGTCTACAATAATAGAGTAATAGAGCATACAGAAGAGCTAAAGAATAGAATACTTACCGCCTGCAACGAAATAAATCCAAATTTTTTAAGAAATAGTGTACAAGGATTTTACAATCGGTTAGCATATTGTTTGGAACAGGAGGGTGGTCACTTTGAACATTTGTTAAAGTAATTTAAATAAAAGTTTCTGTTTAAACTTGCTATTTGGATGTAATTATACTTAACCTAAAACTAAATAATTTCAGTTGTGTCAAAAGAATGTACAATAAAAAAAACACCAGCTACCAGCAGACCTGCAAGTTTGGTTGCCTACCCAGCGACAATGTTTGCGACATGATTGTAATCCTTGACAATAATTATCGACACGAATATTCATTAATTAATCATAATAAAGGCATAAAGTCCTCACTGATGCCAAAGACAGCTTCAGGTCAGGTCAGGATCTGCAGCTGTCTTGGCAAAAACTTTGAAAAAAAAACACAGTTTTGACACTTTCTAATGACACTACGAATAGCAATTGTTTTATAGGTTGCTTGGATATGTTTTAATTGCTCGCAATGCATTGACTTGGCTTTTTTAAAACTGAACATAGGGAATGTCAATAGTCCTATGTTCAGTGAAATAAAATTCTCACTGTATCTAAGTTGTGGTTAGTGATAAATGTACTACCTAACTCCTCAGCGTGATTGAACAAGCCGTTGGCGTTCCACTCTGCTATTCTAAGTGTGTGTCCCATTATTGCAGTTTGGAAACAATGATTGTAAGAAAGTTTAGCATAGTTTTCATATTCTCCTCTAGTTCAAGCATATTTTTCTAGCTTTTCAGAGAATGATATTTACTGTGTGCTTTCGTGAGAAGCAGATTCCATTTACTAAGGTTTCAGACATGTTTGTCCTTGCGTTGTTGTTGCATGGATGAGCCGAATCTGAGGTTGTCTTTGGTGCGAGTACTTTAAGGTGTAGAGATGGAAACTTCCTTTGTGGTAGTTCTTTGTGTGATGTGAGCAGTATCTCTTAGTGTGTCCATATCTTTCGCAAGTTGCACATTTAGCATTGTTTGGTGATTCTATGCTTTGTAACCTTGCCTTTCTATTTCAGCTTTTATGTTTAACCGAGTGATGACGGTTATTGACTACAACTCTGAAGTGCCAAGTGGCGTTCTTTTTTTAGTTGATAAATGTGAAACTGAACTTTTAGCTTTACGAGTCATCTTTGGTCGGCTTTACCGTTCAACTATTAACGATGTATTTTTTTTTCGTTTTGTTAGTGAAATACCAGAAGGGCATCTTTTATTTTTGATTTGATATTTAAAAAGTTTTTTGCCATTTCGTATCATTGGTTTTATTGTTTTAACCCTTATGTGGGAATTTAATGTTGCCGGAACCAGTTTTACGTCCTTAGTTTAACCATTTTGGTTTAATCTTGTTTATTGTTTCCAGCCTTATTTTGTGGAACTCCATAATCATGAAATAAATAAAGATTATTAAAAGTTTCGCAGTTTTATTAAGTTTCACAGTGTCAGGTTGTATTTTAATAAAACTGTGAAACTTTTAATAATCTTTATTTATTTCATGATTTTGGTTTAACTTGATTTAACGAGGATACCTATAGTTGGTAATACTTAGTAAAGTTAATTGCCAGAGGAAATGTGGGTAATAAGTAAATAATAACTTTGAATTTTGAAAGTCTTTCGTTTTAATACCGATGTGATGCTTAATGCTTTTGTTTCGATTCAAATTTGTTTTGACATCAATTCAATTCATTATGTAGTAACAACTAAATAAATAATAAAAATGCCAACACAAGTTGAAAAGCAGAAATTATTGCTAGCGTGAAGAATCATTCGACCCAGAGTTTAGAGTTCAACGACAGCTGTTCTGGTTCCAGCATCTTTAAGTTGTGAAGGTGTTTTTGTGCTGTGTAAATAAGGGCCAATATGTATTAGTGCATAATATTGTATTAAGAAGGGGAACACTAAATAACCTTGCTGTGTAAATCGTTTTGATTGTTTTTGGGGGGTTTCTAACCATAAGAAAATGTGTATTTGTCTTGCATTAGTTTGTGTGTTTTATATACTATTAGTGAACTATTAAACCTTTTTGAATTTGATTTATAATAAACTAAACCCAAAAATAGATAACCACCTGTTATGATTTGACGCGTTGAATTGTTTGTGGTCGGTCATTTCAAAACAACAGTATCCGACTGAATTTTTTTCCCATATTGTAGATTCCCGTCGCTTCTGGTTAATTGTGAAGTGTGAAACTGTACTGTTAGGTCAGTTAGTCTGGCTATTAAAGCCCTATAAGTAACGATGCTTTTTCCTATAATTTTGAATTGGTCCTACCTTACATGTACTGCGTAATTGTTGAATTTGCCTAGTGCCTGCAATCATTGAAGAAGCAGCTTGATTATTCGATTTTGCCTATATGGATTATGTATCTTAATGTGCCAATATCTTAGCTTTGCCATTTTTATATTGAACTGCTTTTTCTGTTTCACCTTCATTCATTGCTTTTCAGAATATTGTTTAGTATTAAGTTGTGAAATAAATAAAGATTATTAAAAGTTTCACAGTTTTATTAAAATACAACCTGACAATATTGTTTCGACAGCTATGCTGTCATTATCAAAGGTAATATAATTATAAACAAACACGTCGCTAAGGTAGATACAAAAATAGGTAACTAGATAAAATAATAATAATAATCAGAATTAAATATCTAATACTTCCAGTAACGGAGAATTACTGAGCTCAAGTTGTTCATTCATTAAAGGTACCCTGAGTTTGTGTTTGTATATCTCAAACGCTTCTAAAATGTCTAATTTGCGTTTGTTATTACAAAAATGTAGGAAAAACTGTGAATCTTTTAATAATCTTTATTTATTTCATGATTACGGAGTTCCACAAAGTAAGGCTGGAAACAATAAACAACAATAGTATTAAGTTCCTCTTCATTTCTATGTTATATGTGATTACTTTATTCAATAATTCATTTAGCTTTTTTGGCATATGCCTCTGGATTCGTTTTTAATATTTGATTTTTTTAATATCTAAGGGACTTCAAACTCTCTGATCTACCCACAAACCGCGCCGAATGTACCGACGTCTCGCTCTCTTCAAAGCAGAGTTATTTTTATAAAAAATTTATTCTCATGTTAAATACGTATGCTAGAAAGTAGTTTTCAAACTTTAAGTGGTGCCTGTTTGTTTGCATGTATTTCGAACCGCGCTACTTGTTTGTACATCAAACATACTTGTAGTTGAATCGAGGTTTTCCTTGTCAGTGTGTGCTGTCAACAATCAACAAACCTTCAACTAATATTAGCTTTAAAAAATATTTCGTTTTATCTGACACATTAATTAATTAAAAACCAGTTCTAGATAGTTAATTAACAACATAATTAATTGAGCTGTCCAGCCACAACTTATAAATTAATTAAGCCAGGATCAATTGCACCAAATCCTAATTAACTTAATTGTGAATTAACTGCTGCACAGGTATGTTTGTAGGAACAAACACGCCTATACCGATTAATCTCCAGATAATCCAAACATGCAATTGGGATGAATTATTTTCAAATTCCTGCAGAAGTTGACGGTACTGGTTCATAGTCTTTTATAATTGTAATTTGAGACAGACTGTTTAATAAATGCACGTTGAAAAAATTGTGCTATGTCAAGCATACTTCTAATCCAAAAGAGTGAGCAGCAAAAATGTATGCCAATAAGTAGGCAAACCTTTTAATTTTAATTAAAGGAATATGTACAGTTATACTCCAACTAAAGGACTATTGTTACACATATATAAAGTAATTATAACCCAGTGTGAATAAGCCTCATAAAAATATATGTTAATTTCTTCATCGCTTGATTCCAGAGAGCATCTTGCCAATTTAAAAATGGTTTTTGTTGAGGTTTCATACTCAAAGACGGAAGTTAACTATGTCAACGAATAACGCTTATATTTTAATTTTGCACTGTATATAATTTAGGTTAGATCACATGCCTGTAAAATATTTGTAAAAATCAGTTTTTCTTTTAATACAAAAATTCAATCAAAGTGTTGTGCTTTATTAATACAAAACTTTTTATAACTCACCACGGAGTATGACTTGGTCCAGAACAGAGCCTACCAAAAATCATAATTCAGTACGTTTGGAAGCTGTCGAAATATGATCCTTCGAGCCGGATCAAAATTCTATCAAAGCAGTATGTCTCAACCATACCAAGCCTTTTCATTCCAAGGTTGTCCATTCTTATAATAACTACCATTCCCACGTCGACCACCGTACCAAGTCATAACTCACCACGGTTTATGAGACTACGTCAACAATTGATCCAGAATACAACACATCGTAGATCAGCACTCACGTTTGGTGGTGGACTCAATAATAGACATAGAAACATAAATTTACGTGTTTCTGGTAACTGTCTACATCGTGAATTAGAAATCGCTAGACTGATAAGATACTTAATATTTTACAAATCTTTTGTGCATGGGTGTACAAACTAGGGTCGTGCCCACCTTGAGGGGCGTGACAGATGTTGCGGGAACGCAATTTTAATTTAAATTGTAAGAATTTTCTTATTATGATCTTTTTGATTTTATATATTTTTCAAATTGTAATTCTGTAACAATTCATAATTCTGACATCAATTCATTCATGATGCAGTAGTAGCTAATTAAATAATAAAAAAGGCAACAAAGTAAAAAGCGGAAATGAGAGCAACGTGTGAAGAATCATTCAATTCAGAGTTCAACGACAGGTGTTTTGGTTCCAGCATCTTTATTTACGTAACGATAATATTGATTTAGAAGGGAGATCCCTAAGTAAGCTTGCTGTGTAATTTTTTGTTGGGTTTCAAAACATAAAAAATGTGTATTTGTTATACATTGGTTTGTGCATTTTACACACAACTATTGAACCTTTTTGAATTTGAGTTATTAAACTAAAATTAAAAGTATATGCATAATCACTTGTTATAGCCTGACACGAAAAACTGTTTGTGGTCAGGCATTTCAACAGCACCTGACATAATTCCCAAACAGCATCTAAGTAGCAATAATTGGGATTGGAACTTTGTTTAAGTTGAGACGTAACTACAATTAAATTTATGACTTTATACACTTAGTATAGTTACTTTAAAGTTATTGTAACTTCAGAGCGGTATTATGATTGTAGCAGTAACTTGCCCGAAGTTACTTTAAAGTGATTTTTACTACTTGTTTTGCATAAGAATTACTACAAAAGTTCAAATTAATATTAAAGTTACTACGAAGCGACAGTAACTTCTATTAGGCAATCAAACTAATATGGGTGCTGTGGTCAAACATTCCCGTCGGCGCCATATAATGACCATTTGACAGACTATTGAGTTACCTAATAAACTGGCTTAATCGATCTAAATATCGATGGCCGCTATGTGCAAATATTTCTGTCTGCCTCACAAAAACACCAATTATTAGTAGTTGGATTGCCTAATAGAGGTTAGTTTGGAATTTGGTGGTCAATAGTCTGTGTTTTTTTGGTTGTCACAACCTTAAAATATGCCATATCTAATTATTATGTAGTAGCAGTATAAAAAATATAATGTTCAGGTTAATGGTTAAATGTGAGGTTAAATTTAAACGTTTTTAAACATTAGGAACATTAGGAACTGAAAAGTGGCTACGAAGACGTTGACATCGTTATATAGTAAGAGTCACTTGAAAGTCGCAGAATTGTTTATATTTCGTGGTAACAACAACCTTGAAGTACAAGTTTGTTTAATTCCCCTTACTGTTAATTAAGTGGCAAAAAGGTTACGCACGTATTTTATAGTGAATAGTACTTTAAAGTGTTCGTAAACTATTCCACATTTACTTGTAAAATATTGGAGGTTATTGATCAATTTACAATTTGTTATAATTGTTAAAATAGATTTTTTACTGTAATCTTCAATAAAACTAACACATTGGTACCAAATTGTGCCTTTAATAATATAAAAATGTTTCTATCAACTTATAGGTATTTTTGTCATATTTTATTTTTAAGGCGTTTTAATTAAAAAATATATTTAAAAATGTTGATATTTTTTTATTTACCATCACATTTAACAGAAAAGTTGCGATGGTTATAATTTTGGTATACTGGTATGACTAAATAATCAAACATTTTATTTCTTTGTGTATTATTCAGTACGTGTTACAAATAAAATAGTATCTTAAGTAATATCTTTTAAGTTGCAAGAGAAAGAGAGAGCGACTACACCACACATGTGTCAAACAAAAAAGCACGTCAACGAAAGTAGCAGTTGCTGCGCCTCCACGTTTCCGCTACGTAGCCTAAACGTAATCAAAACGTTGCTGGACATGTTCCAGAGAGTTCACTGCAATGTATCTGCTACCCAAAAATTGTTACCCATTTTGGTTCCAGGCATATAATAAAACCGTAGCAATTACATGCTTGTGACTAGTGGCAAAAACTTGCTGGCACGTAGCGACTAAAAATGCTGCTTGAGTTATTTTCCCAGATTATAGATCCCCATACCTACTTTTTAATGATTTGTGTGGTGCCTTTTATAGTGTTCACTTATGCCTGTGTGCTGTCCGAAATTAGTAAGTCTTTGTAATTAACACCCACGACATCTGAGAATAAATTGAATAAGAAAGTAGTTTCAGCCGAAAGCTAATATTTTGTGTAACTATAAGATTTTATTTTGCTTTTGTTTTATATGTTTAATTTGTATTTGATTGCGGGATTTTTGCTGGTTACAATTGACGCCCATACAATACAATACGTGGGACTTTTTTTAGGAAAAATTGTTCGTTACACCTGTTGGAATTAATCGCGCGGTAGCTACGGTTTTAGTTTCATATCCGAAAAGATTTCGAAATTCTTGGTTTGCAATAATAGACCTAATGAAACTAGATCTGATTATATCAAATGAGTGAATTATAGAATAAGGATCTGTGTGAAAGTGGATCTAAAGTAAGTATTCTTTTTATTAAATAACATTTGCAGTAAAATAAAACATTAAATTGTAAAAAAACGTTCTATAAATCAAATATTTTATATTATGTAACAATATAAAAGTAATTACTTGTAATGTATCTTGTAACACTTGTTTAATAAATTCTTCCTAAAAACCACGTATTACAAAGCACTTCAAAGTAGCACAATGACGTCGCTATCATAAAAGAAGTTTCATTCAAGAGAGTAGTCGTCATAACAATCCCAGAGTGCGATTTTAGTAATTCCGGTGTTCATAATTGTTAGGCAACATAAAAATTGAAAGCATAATGACGTCTTTCTATGGTTTCTTGTGGAGCAGATAACCCAAAATGCGATGAGATGATAGGGCGATAACTTCAGACATAACAGACAAATGGATTTCTGGCGAGTGATCTTTTCGTTCTTTCTTTCAATAAAAAGGGAAGATAAAATTACCAATAATTTTTTTATTATATAAATCTGATGATTTAAAACTCTTCGGTTTGTATTCACTGTTTTATGTTGTGGGGGCGTCAGGTTCAGAAATAAAAGTTTTAAAACAGATATAAAGTAAGTACTGAAAATCGGAGAAGTTGTTAAGTAATTTTTATCAGTTAAGAAGATTAGGAACTTACAGCATCTATGCAAAATTTGTATTGCTTGTAGTTGTGAAATTTAAAGCATTAAAGTAGGATTTGTCTAGCAAGGCCTTTAAATAGAATTAAAAATAATTATGTAAGCACACACTCTACAGAATCAACTACACACTGCGTTGAACGTTTATAAAAGTGGATTTCAGAGATTTTCATTGATGATTCAGATCTTGTATTTAAAATACCTTGAGCATAATCTGCATACAATCTGCAATTAGACTGTAGTAATTATGGCTATACCATTAATTTGCATAATGAAAAGATGAGTTTGTGATATGTGAGCTGTGACGTCTACCTAGCTCGCTTATTAACTTTATTCATAACTAGAGAAGCCCAATTAAAACATGAGATTAAAAGACTATTTATTCAAGGACTTGTTTGTACAACGCTTGCTGTGTGTGATTACAATGGGTTTACTTTGGATTTTCATTTGATATAGTGAACCAGTTGCTAAAGACTTATTAAGGCAATATATTTCTAAAATTTTAATATTTACTGTACTTAATGCCTGCTAATAAACAATATTCAAAGTTCTGATACAGTGAAGAATTATTTCCAATTTTATATCTTCAAGACAGCGAGCACGTGATAAAGCTACGTATAACTGACCTCAAAAACGGGTTAAGGCTATATTATAGGCTTATTTTATTCAAGCTTTGCCCCAGGCAATTAATGTTTAATGGTCATAGAAAAAAAAATCCGTTTAGAAAGAAATGTGAAAAAAGATACCTAAAATAGTTCTCAAAAGAACTGTTTATTTAAATGTTTAAGAAACTGATAAAATAACGAACCAAAAATGCAGCAGCAATAAGTAATATACCCAGACAGCACACTTTGTCTTAAAGACATCTTTTTTATGTCCATATTATGTCTGAAAGCCTGAAGATCAAGAAACGACGTCTTAAACACGTCTTTTTGAAGATATCTTAAAAACAACAAAACCTAGACCACCTTAAGACGTCTTTTAAATATCTTTTATGTTTATTTCAAAATAAACTGAAATAACATATATCATTACAATAAAAGTGTTTTCTAAAACCTTTTCAGTTTCCTACATTTGCTTATTTATAACAATTTATTATTAAATAATTTTATGGATCCTAATTTTATAAATAATAAGGTACTAATGATTCTTTACATGTCATTCATCAATAGTCTATAAAAACCTAAAAGTTAGGAATCGATTAATATTTGGGTTTGTGCGTGAAAATTCAACTATCAAATTAATGAATTTGAATTACGCGCCGTGCTATCTTCTAGAAGTTGATCCCACATCCGTTTGATGGCGCAGAAGAAGAAAAAAGTTTGAAATTCCTGAAGCTGCTACTTTAATTATTATTTGTAATTTGTCGTTTACCTACGTTTATTAAGTGTTCCCGTTTTGTTTTAGATTGCGTATACAGGTTTCGAAATTTTAAATTTTTAAAGATTTAATAAAAAAATAAGGTTTTTCAACTGACCGCCGTTAATGTGTATATACTTGTTGGTAATACAGAGAACTATCATCTTTTATATGCTTAAAGTGGTTTGTTTATGGTTTATTAACCAAGTATCTTGTAAAGCATTCAAGAGTTTTTTTATTGTATTTCTCTGGCGGTTAAGTTGATAGAGGTGATGCACTACATTAAAAAATAAAACATTCATTGATTCCTGTGAGTTTTGCATTCTCGTGGCACCCGAAGTTCAACGTAATTAATAGTAAGTTATATGTTAGTTATTATCTTATAACCTCATTTTTTATTATCGTTCATAGACTTGTATATTTTTTGAGTTTCTTCCTGACATTGTGAAGTTTTTTAGATTAAAGAATTGCCTAATAAGTTAAGAGGATCTTTTGTTTATCGTCTGGTTAAAGGATTTTAAACTTAACACTAACGATCACGCTCGAGAATACAGCTGGCTGATGGTAAGAAAACAAAAAAAGCATTTTAGCAATTCAAATATTGCATAAGCTTTATATTAATGAGTGGCACTGAGTCTTAAGGATTACTAAATTATCTCATAGTCTAATAAATTAATGTAATATATAGTAAATTAGTGTATCTTTTTTAGACTCAGAAGAGTACTCAGGTCTTGCTGAATCCCAAAGAATACTGAAAATGCCAACCAGACATAATTAAGGAGGGCCTTGGATAGATCATCTTTATTTAAAAAATGTAACTTTCTATTCTAAGAAAAAGAGATAATATATTTTTTTTATTAACGTTATGAATTTTATTATTATACCTAGTATTAATATTTCCTTAAATGGACATCTTCAAGCAGATGTCTTAAAGATATTTTGTAGAAGATATCTTAAAGACATTGTAATAAAGACATCTTAAAGACGTTGGGTTTTGTATACAATGGACGTCTCAACGACGTGTTTAAGGTAACATAATGCGAAAATGGACATCCATAAGACGTCTTGAATATCCAAACCTTACATCTTTTGGATGTCTTTAAGACGTGTTTGTGCTGTTTGGATAGTTGATAGTGTAATATCATTAATCGCATATAGGATAATGTAATATTGCTATTAAATGTATTTTCGCTAGCAATCACAAGAACGCGGCGGCAATGAATCCCTACCGTAAGCTAATGATCGTTCAATAAATCACCGACTGAATGGCAGCACTATTTATTTCGAATGCACTTGAAAACTGTTTACAATAAAACTGCAAATCTATAGACAAAAAGTTTTTTGTTACTTCTAAAATCGGTCGGTTAGAACTCCAGAAATAAGAATTTCAAGAAAACGCTTATCGATTTAAATATATAGATTTGAATTCCTCACTGACCTAGGACTAGTTTGATTCTTGATAAATTTTTAGAAAAAGATCACACAAACCAATAGCCCCACGTGATAGATTGATAGTAGTAGGCAGTATTAAGTAAACTCTAAAAATTGAAGTAGATAAAAATCTAAAAAGATTTATGCCATCAGTTTTACCCACATATTTTAACAATTATTCTGTGAAACTTCATAAGACAAAAAATTCACCCACGGTCAAAATACATACTGACAAACAAATTTGCGTTTATACAAATGCATTTACGTAAGAACTTTATAGTAACTCATCATTACCCATTGCATATAATTTACATGGGTTAAAATTTTTTAACATTCGTTTGAAGAGTTTAGAAGTGATGAGATACATGACAACTCTGAAACCTTTTTCATTTTAAAGCCGATAAAAGGGTTTAAGCTGTGTGATTAAAATGAAAAGGCATTTATTTTTTGCCTTACTACCTTCTAGTTGTTTTTGGCAATAAATGGAAAAGTAGGCAAATGGTCAGTTTTACATTGATTGCAGTATTATGGATTATTGAATTTTAAATTTGACATTTGCGAGTCAATAGTATCTTTACATTCATTTCCTTCCCACATTTTCTACTCTCATTAAATATTCTGAGAACTGTACATTTGCATTGTCCGAAGCATCTTCATCAAATTGCCGAGTCGTGCATAGAATTATCCACTTGATCTTGACCAGTCCATTTTTGTTTTTGGCCAAGCTAGCGTCCCCAGGAGCTTAAATGAAGGGAATAAACGTTAGGTTACTTTATTGTTTCAGTTCATGCTTGGTTCAGATCAATCGGAAGATTTCACGGAGCTATTATATTGATAGGATAATGGCTTTATTGAATTAAAACAACTTCTGAATGGATTAAGGTCGGGAAAAAGCGTTTCCAGACAGCTAACTGCTAGTTTAAGTGCTTGCGTAGCGATAAACAATAACATTCAAGTGTAGGGGTCTTGTTAGAGATGTATATATTATTTATGCTTGTTTTTAAGTAAGAAATGTCAAACATTAAAATAAAAAACAAAAGTTCCCTAGGTATGTGTTTGTTAATTTCTTACCCTAAAAACTAACGCGACGTAAATATAATCACGTATTCGAATATTTCCTGTCATTGTCTGAAAGTTACCAGGGCGGCGCCTACACATATAAACCCCTCTCACACACATACTGCTGTACTCGGCAGTCGTTCACAGACACACTGGACGGACGGACAACGGACATCGGTCTTGGGATTTTTAGTTAAAAAATATATCCATAACAAGTGCTCTTATTTAAGCCAATCTTCGTTAATTCCTCAGGTACTTTAGGTACTTAATTGTATTGTATAGGCATGGTTCTGATCTAAAATGCAATCGATGATGTCTTTTTACATATCCAATAATTCAAAGGGAAAGTGCACTTGCTTAAATCTCGTTTTTAACATTTTCCAACTTTTAAACTCTATTTCGAGGTTTCTAACTTCATAAATATATTTTTCCATTACTTTATTTTTCTGGCCGCAATATCCAAGCAGGAACGCTTCCAAGTGATATTATGCAAACACCGAACAGAGAGAATATACCTGCGAGATTAAAGAGGGTACTTGCAAAAACTTAGAAGGTTATTAATGAAGCCATTAAATTTATAAAATAGCTGCTTATCAGATACAAGGGGCGGCGCGCTTTTTTTCGGATGCGGTTTTTAATTTAACGAATGACTGGAGGTCGTGATTTATGTTCGGTATTGAATGCGAGAGCGTCATTACGCAGCGCTCGGTATTTGTAAAGCAGCGCGAGTCTGACACCTCCATGCGATCGCCGGGCGTCATAATGGCTCGTTCGGGTTTTAATAACCCTGCATGTAGGTTTGTTTTCCATTAGGCTTGTTTATGCTGCATCCTTGGTATTCATGTAAGTTCCATTAATCGCGGTTTCCGGGCGTCGAGTCGCTGACACTGATAGATGGGGACATTCACGGGCTGCCTTTGTCAGGTATGACGGCCGTAAGCCACTGGCCCGGGAGTGGTGAAGCCGCTGCGGTCGCCCTACCTGCCCTCCCTTTTAGTCCCACGGCGTGCCCTCTACCTCTTATCGACCCACAAGCTAGCGGCTCCCCAAAAGATTAAACGGTCTCATCTCGTTCTATTCTTGCCCAAAACTTCAAACTCGCCTTTCAACAATTTATCATTGTTCAAGTGCTATTGTTTTATCTCCTCACTTCTGTATAAAGCTAAAACGTTGTCTGCATTCAAAGGCGGAAACAGTCACCGCCAAAGAAAGCCCAGGCACCCTTACTTTTAAACACGCCGCTTCTGCTTTTCTTCCTTTGCGTCTACATTCCGTCGCGATCCGTTCTGTTATAAACTGACAGTTTATAAAACTCGAAGGATATCAGTTTTCAGGTAGCAAAATGTCAAATCGAACTGGAATTGTTCAATAACACAGCCAGCTATCTGCTTTAGAAATAACCCTACTCAAAATATTATAAGGGAGGAAAATAGGAACCTGAAAAGAAACATCTACAGAAATAGGTAAATAAACGGAAATTAGCTTTGCATTTTTTGGAGTGGATGCGTACACTTATCATAGTACTATTTCACTAACGCTGTTTATCAAAATTGGATGAGCTAAAAAGAAAACTTTCTAGAGATCTGTTGTTATTATTAATAAATGTTTAAGTCCTATATATTTAGGTTTTTATGTAAACCACTATTGTCTGGGATACAATCTGTTGTAGAAAAGCACTTTAACAAAGTGTTTTGTTCTATTTGACATTCGCAAATTGAAATATCTCCTAGTATTCCAATAGAAATATGCAGAAGACATTTTTCAATGTCAACCCTTTTATTATGTATTCAGCAAACTGGTCGAAGATCTAACTTTAACCGCCAGTAAAGAAGTTGTATTTATACTATTGGAAAGTTTAGAAAAGTTTATAGGATACCGATACAAAAAGAGGCGATTTAGTTAGTATTTTGTGAAAAGCAAGTAAAAGACTTAATAGTTATACAATTGGGATTTTGGTTTTTATTGTTTTTGTATTCAAAATTTTTCCGCTTTATACATGAAATATTCTAAGATCTAAACTATATATCATTTCAAATATATCTCTGGCAATAAAAATGTTCGACAACACAAAATAAAAACAATTTTGCGTAGAAGGCGTGCTTACACAATTTTATGGGCATTAATATTTTAAAAATATGACAGTCTGGTTTGTAAAAACCTTTTAAACCTTTGGACGGTGGATTTAATATGATTAGTAATTTTCCCAATTACTTTGCTCAGTATTTTTTATTTATTATAAGACTAATCATTCTCAATCTGTAGTAAGTGTACTCTAACGCTATATCCTATGTAAATACGGTGACAGCGGTACGTCCGATGCGTTGCGTTAATCGCAAACGACAAAGCCCAAAGAAAGTAATTGTGGTGTCCGAAGAAACACTGAGTTTCTGCGATATACACGATTTTGCAATGTCGCATCGGAAGTTATGTTTTAAAAATCAAATTCTTTGTTTTCCAACGCAATTGTCGTTGAGTCTGGAAATGGAATTATCATTACATTACATTCAGGATAATTAAACGCCGATTCAAGCATGGTATAGACAGTATTAATAGTAATACACAATATGAATAGTTTTTTAAAAAATTATAAAAATAACCTGTTGTATTTATTTCTTCTTACTTATCTTAGGTTAGAAAAAGCCTTACCTCTACTGTAATAGGCGCTTGAAAATTAGTTAGGTAACACTTTAGATTAGGTCACCCGCAGCCGCACAGGCTATATATCGTTCGACGCGTCTCATCGAGCTGAACAATACAAAAAAAATACAAAAGTGTTCCTAGTGAAATCTGGGGAGGAGCAGTACCTAACCTAACCTAACCTAACCTAACCCAACCTAACCTAACCTAACCTAACCTAACCTAACCTAACCTAACCTAACCTAACCTAACTTAACCTAACCTAACCTAACCTAACCTAATCTAACCTAACCTAACCTAACCTAACCTAAAACTTAAAACCTAATCTCGAACTTAACCTATAGCCTTTCCTATAACCTAATCTACAACCTAACCCATAACCTAACCTATAACTTATAATCTATAACCTATAACGTATAACCTAACCTACAACCGAACTTATAATCTAACCTAACCTAACCTGACCTAACATAACCTAGCTTAGGTTTAATTTGAGTTTGCGATGTTCATCAATTCATACGTGCTTTAATTTCTAGTTTAATTAAAGTTTTTGACTATTCTCTCAAAAACTACTGCCCACTCCCAACCTGCACTTGTGGACACTACTGTTCAACTGGATGAGACGTATCGAATGATACATAGCATGTGCGGCTGCTGGTGGCGGACGTAACTAAAGAACAGCCATTGAATAATGATTGAATAATGATAACAAGAATCACGAATTGCTTGCACTACGTAATCAAAAGTAAGCAATAGCTAACTGCTCATACAGATGATTGAATTCTTCAAAATTCAACCTGTCTTGCTGAATTCTACGTGTGGTTTTTCTCTTTTTTTTAATTTTCTTGAAGATTTTTAAGTTTAGCAAATTATTTATTATTCAGCAAATCAGCAATAACGCTGTACGTGTGATTTCTGACAGAGCCATGATTGAGAAATGCATACTATATAAAATAATAATTTATTGATATGCAATATGCGTTATTGCAAACACACGATATGCTATCATTTATTGTTGTATTAACATTTCCCACAATTGCAATCGCCGCATCCGTTTTGCGGTGCGTGCAATTCCCGCACCGTACATATAGTATTTACCTACGACATAGCGTAAAGAGTTCATAAAACGAGGCTTAGGGGTACTCTAAGACAGCTTTCAAATTATTCCTAAAGTCAAGTATTATCAAAACTAGTGAAAATTGCATATCACTGTTTTTTAAATATTATCCGACAACAAGTTTTAGCAGCAGCAACAAACTATTTTACGTTTATGACTACTAATTTGTGAAATTGCTCCACATAGCACATACACGATTACGGCTAAAAAGCTTGAGACTCGTTATAAGTCCAGCACCTCACATCTACGATGTCAGCTTTCCTCATTTTGGACGCAGTGTATCGCTGTGTAGTTACTACTGATTTCATAACGATCCAGGACAGCAAGGCTAATATGATGCTATTTTTTACTATTTTATGTAGTGTAAACGCATAGGTTAAAATAATAAAAAATAACACCATGTTAGCCTTGCTGTACTAGATTATTATGAAATCTATAGTACGTAGAAGCAATTTTACAATCAGTATACGAGGTATGGCAATGAAGTTCGAGGACAAATGCTGTAAAAATCATTTATTCAAAATAGTAATACAATTACACATTAGACCTTCAAAGTACTCCCCTTGCACTGTAATGCACTTATCCATACGCCTTTTTCAGCCTTTAAAGCACTCGCGAAATTGTTCCTCTGTTACTCCGCACAACGCCTCTAACGATGACTCTTTAATGGGCTCCATAGTCTGAAAATGGTTCACTTTCAGTTTTTCTTTAATTTTTGGAAATAAAAAGAAGTCACGGTACGGCAACTCCGTTGGATAAGGGGGGAGGGGTGTTTAAGGACCATGATGGTCGTTTTGGCTAAAAACAGCTTGACAATGATGGCTGTGTGGGCTGGTGCATTGTCGTGGTGTAGTACTCACGATTGGTCTTGCCACAAATCGGCTCTTTTTCTGCGAACTCTTTCAGGCAAACGTTTCATTACCTCGAGGTAGTAAGCAGAATTAACTGGGGTCTAACCCTGGGGGACCAATTCTTGGAGCACGATTCCACGGGTGTCGAAAAACATCAGTATGGCCTTGATTTTTGATTTTGACATCCTGACTTTTTTCATTCGTGGTTCATCTATCTTTTCCATTCTTTGGTCTGCTTCTTCGCCTCCAGATCGTACTCATAAATCCACGTTTCGTCTCCCGTAATCACGTTTTAAAAGACGTCTGCATTCTCCAACTAATCTTGACAAATACGCAAGCGATTTTCCTTTTGTTCAGCTGACAAGATTTTTGGACCGATCTTTGCACAAAGCTTTTACATCCCCAACTCTTCAGAATGAGGTACACAGTTTCTAGGTGGATTCCTGAGAACTCAGCAACATCTCTGACCGTGAGGCGATGATCTGAGTTATTGGTTTGTTCAATTTTCTGCACAGAAAAGTCATAGCGAGCGGTTGAGGGACGCTCCGAATGTTCATCGTCCACCGCTGAGGTTCTCCTCTCTCTGAACCTCGCCACCCACCTGAAGAAAAAACTTCTTTTTACAAGACGGTCTCCATAAACAGGTTTCATCATTTCAAGAATTTCTGAGTTGGTTTTCCCTGCTTTCACAAGAAATTTCATTACCATTCAATTCTCTTCAAAATCACGATTGCTTTCCATCGTTTGTGTAGGGAACTGAAAATAATTGGATGACAGAATGATATACGGGTATATACAAACGCAGCGTCACTCCTGTCAAACTCCTAGTTTTGCCGTAGCGAACATAATATAATTAGTCCGCGAAGTTTATTGCCATACCTCGTATATCGTTGGTGAGGCTCCGTCATAGGCACGTTTAATTATCGCATTGCGGTTTATACCACGAATGAACCGGTTTTTAAACCTCTTTATGGTTCACCAATATGCACCAAGAAGATCTAAAACTACTTAGTATCTGAAAATAACTATTGCATCTGAAAGTTTGATTTTGTACGCAAAAAAAATTCAATTCGTTCCACCATTACAATAAATTCGAAAACTTAATACTTGTAGATCTTATTATGGAATCAATTCTTCCATTTCATCTTTCGCCCCATATACCATCTTTCATTTTCTCATTACTATTTGCTCTAATATTCTCTTACTGGTTCTAAATAGCTTATGATGAAAGGATTTATTAGTAAAAGTCTATCTTGATGTTTCACTCAGAATACAATGAAAGAAACAAACTAGAAACTAACGCTATTGTAGTGTTTCTGTTAAGGGATGGATTATCATCCAGGATCAAGTTTCTCACTTAACCCGTACTACCGATATTTACCACAGACTATCCATTTTTAAGTTATCGATATTTCAATCGGTATGTGGTACAGATAGTAATTTTTTAGCTGTAGCATAAGTTTTTATCCCGATTGTCTTTCTTAATTTAGAAAAATTAAACCTACACCATTCCTTCCTCCCAAAGCGGCGTGGGTTATATTGTTAATAAACATGTTATATTGTTCAAAAAAATCTGGCTTTAACAGAATTTATAACTTCAAGTGCAGTTAGTATTGGCTAAATCGGATAAATGGCTTGCGTTATATGTCCTTTACTATGACCAAACTAGTCTTAGGGCCCCTATCTCTTGGTTTTGAAGTGGTCCTTGGACACGGTGAAACTTCAGGACATGAAGAATAACTCGTAAGATTTATCACGGCAGTGGTACCCTGATCAGTATCTTTAAGGAAACCCTTTTGCCAAGTGCTTTCTCTGGTGTAATCGCGACTGAAGAGTAACAATCTGCAGAGTTTGATTGTTTGCGATTTGTTGACGACCCATCCGGCTGCTCCTAGAAAGGCTACCCCGGAGAATCACCCTGTCAAAGGCTTGGGGTTGCAATATCCTAAGTTACCCTGGACATACCGAAGAACAAGCTCAGCCACACTTGAGATTGGACTCGGTCGGGCAATGGGGGTTCGCATGCTGGACTCAGGGGGTCATTTTCCACGTTCTTATGTATTCGTATGTCGTGTATAACTCTAACAAAATAACTCTCTTCAGTAATGATGGACCAAATTTGGCATACATGTCTCTAAAAAATCAAATATGGTTGTCATTGAAAATTATATTTTACGAGTAATTGCAAATAAAATATGGAGTTGTACCATAGATGTAGATAATATTGCAAAACCGGCTTTTAGCCTAATCCGCGTCCCTACCATAACATGCATTCCACTTTCCTCCGTAGCTCCATCCCACTACATCGCAGCAGCGTCTAGCCATCAAACCAAGAGAAGCTCGAGTAAGCACCATCTGCCACAGAATTTATTTTTTTTGTAGGTACTTATGGATTTACTTTATTTTCTGACAAAGTTATTTAGTTTTTATTTCGTTACCAGCTCCAACATCTAAAATCATTGTGATCTATGTGTTCAATACTAGAACATAAAAGTTATTTTCCCGGATCCAAAAGCATTTAGGTTTAGGTCATAATCTACGCCATGAATATGGGTGTTTATATTAATTGTAAAGCAGTGGATAATTATATTTATGGACAATTATAGATGAAAATTTGATCAGGGTAAATTGGATTTATTTGCTTTAATTTTTACCAAACATATTTTTAATATTATCTTTAATTACTTAATAATTCCATAGAAACAGTTCCTGCACAAACACTATAGATGGAAAGTCCAAAACAAACAACTTCCATTGCTCAAAAATGAGTTTCGACAGAATTTTATAATTTAAAGAAAAAAAGATAATAACAAATCTATAAAGGCCATTGAATGATATACTTTAATCAGAAACACATAAAGACATAGACTATACAGTGCGAAAGTTCTATCTTAGAACAAGCAAATTTCCTGCATATATATAAAAGACTCATATGTTCAATTATTAAAATAACACGTCAAATGCTTTTACGAAACTGAATCAATCTTACCTATTTTACCTATTTTGACAGCTAAATTGAAAAGTGAATCACTTCCTAAACAAAATTTAGAAGTCTCTTACACATTTTTTCTTAAATAAGTGTATTTAAAAATAATGTAAGGTAAAGGTTAATTTTTTTCAATTAATGTTTACATTAAATCATATTCTTAGTGCAAATCCATTTAGAAGAATTATCACCCTGACTGGAGATCGAACACCAGTAATTTTTGTACATGGATTTGCATTCAGAATAAGGTTTAATGTAAACATTAATTAAAAGATTTTTATCTTAAATTATAAAATTAGTTTCCTTATAGGATTATTAGGATTATAGGATTATTTCGCCCGGAAAGCGAAATTCCTGGGTTCGATCCCCACTCAGGGTGATAAATTTTGTATATGGATTAGCATTCAGAATATGATTTAATGTAAACTTCAATAATAATGTATACAAAAGAATAATTAGAAATACATTGATATTGGTATTGGTAGATCGTGTAAGGTTTATATACATTAACGTTGCAATGTTTTTTATTATTGTTAAAATTCATATGCATTTTTATTAATAAAATACTTAATTCTTGTAATTGTGTAACAGACTAAATTCACACACGTGCATTTAACAATTAACAGCAAATATCCAAAACATCATTAAACAGATGGAACTTAATGCCATGTAAGACTGGTTGCATACTTGGCAGTGGTGTAAATAACTTTGACGTGTTACTTTAATAATTGAACCTATATGCACGAAAGTTGCATGCGCAGAAACATAAAATTCACATTGTATAGTTAATGTCTGTATACATTTCCATAGTATTTACCACTTTGATATTATTATTTACGTCTTGTTAGATTGTAATCCTGTATTTGTACGTAATGCGTAACTGAAAACACATATATAACAAAAAATTTCTTAACTAAACATAAATAAAGTCAGCACAATATTTATTAACTAATGCCCTTTCTTATAACATCTTTTTGATTACGAAAGCATCTACTGTAATGGAAAAGTCAAGACTTGTGTTTTGCTTTAGTGAACAGAAGTAAATTATTAAGGTGGTTTGATGGGTTACCCAACTGTAATTCTAAAATTACTTTGAAAAAGCTTTACAAAAGCTTCAAAGTAAAATAATTAAATATACTTGTTTTGTTATTAGTCCAGGCGACAGGGTAAAAAAAGTCACAAGACTTGATAACAGCAATTGTTTTTGTTAAGTATGTAGGGTAAGTCTACATTCAAGTTTTCGTATTAATCGGAGGCTGCGAAGTGTCCGCCATCTTGGAAAAAGAGGTTAAAGTGTTTTTCAATTTATCTCGTTAACCGTTGGTCTGAGGAAAGAAGTAATTCATAACGTTTTTGTCGGAAATTCGATACTCTATAACTTCCTCAATTCACTTCTTTGAGAAATGTTTGTAATAAAAAAGTTATAAACAAATAACCGTAAAAATTTAGGGATTGCAAATCTTTGGGGTGAAATAACCATTTCATTTTTGATTGTACGAGCAAAATTGTTCTAACCTTTCTTGTAGGCAATCCAAAAATGAACAATATAGTGCACTCACTTTTTTGGTTCTGTTCTTTGGTATAGTGGAAGGCAGCGGCCGAATGGAGGTAAGTCGAAAACGAGGCAGTAAGCTCGTATATCGTTCTTCCTACTGGTAAGTTATTTATCTCCTTAACCATACGTCTGAGTTAAAAATTTGTTACCACCATTTTTGTCGGCAATACGATTCTCTACAACTTCCTTGATACACTTCTTTGAGAAATGTGTGTAATAAAAAAGTTATAAACAAATAACCGTAAAGATTTTGGGGTTGAAAATCTTTGGGGTGAAGTAACTATTTAATTTTTGGTCGTACGAGAAAAATTGTTTTTACCTTTCTTGTAGACAATGTAAGAACGAACAATTTAGTGTACTCACTTTTTTGGTTCCGTTCTTTGGTATAGTGGAAGGCAGCGGTCAAATGGAGGTAAGTTGAAAACGAAGCAGGTAAGCCGTATAACGTTTTTCCTACTGGTAAGTTATTTATCTCCTTAACCGTACGTCTGAGTAAAAAAGTTGTCAGCACAACTTTTGTCGGCAATATGATTCTCTACAACTTTCATGCTACACTTTTTTGTGTCATGTAAGTAGTTACAAAGTTATTAAAAATAAACTGCTAAGATATAGGGGGGTGGTCATTTGTATTGAACTTATGGGATGAAATAAGTATTTCATTTTTTGTCGCACGGAAAAAATTATTCTTACCTTTCTTGTACACAATGTGATGACGGGAATTTTGATATACCTACTTCTTTATCACGTTCTTTGGTATAGTGGAAGGCAGGAGTTGAAAGTTTACCCATGGCATATAATACCGAATTTGTTGAACATATGCATTCAATACGCAATTAAACAATGATACGATAATTTCATCAATGACCACCCCCCTATATCTTAGCAGTTTTTTTTTCAACTTTATTTCAACTACTTAATCATACAATGTGATCAACAAAGAAGCTGTAGCTTGTGCTTGTTGAATTACACCATTTAGAAAATTAAAAGCCAAAATATAATAAATATATACCAAAATAATTATTCTACACTGTCACTTATAATTTTTAATAAGTTTATTTTTTTATTTATTTTTTAATTTTTTTAAGTTTATTTTTAATAACTTTGTAACTACTTACATGACGCAAAAAAGTGTAGTATGGAAGTTGTAGAGAATCATATTGCCGACAAAAGTTGTGCTGACGTTTTTACTCAGACGTACGGTTAAGGAGGTAAATAACTTACCAGTAGGAAAAACGTTATACGCGCTTACTGCCTCGTTTTCGACTTACCTCAATTCGGCCGCTGCCTTCCACTATACCAAAGAACAGAACCAAAAAAGTGAGTGCACTATAGTGTTCATTTTTGGATTGCCTACAAGAAAGGTGCGAACAATTTTGCACGTACGATAAAAAATGAAATAGTTATTGCACCCCAAAGATTTGCAATCCCTAAATTTTTACGGTTATTTGTTTATAACTTTTTTATTACAAACATTTCTCAAAGAAGTGAATTGAGGAAGTTGAAGAGAATCGAATTTCCGACAAAAACGTTATAAATTACTTCTTACCTCAGACCTGCGGTTAACGAGATAAATTAAAAAAGCTCTTTAACCTCTTTTTCCAAGATGGTGGATTCTTCGCAGCCTCCGATTAATACGAAAACTTGAATGTAGACTTACCACACACCCCCCTACATACTAAACAAAAAAAATGCTGTTAGCAAGTCTTGTGACTTTTCCCATATACCAATTTCCCTGTCGCCTGGACTATATTATCTTAATACCAGGTTATGGTAGGTTACGTTTTTATATTTACTACATCAACTAACTGATATCTTCGAATTAAATGTTTTCGTATAACAAATAGTTATGGCCTTGCAAGCAGAAATTAACAGTCGTAATAAAATTATTATCGTGATTGTAAAAACCTCAAGAAAGGCTTGTGTTTTGTGAGACTAGTTAAAGTCAACTCCATAATAGTATTTTATTTTCTAATTGTTTTCAACTAGTTAAGTACACAACGGGATTAGTTCTACGTAGTATAAATATAGTTCGCGCAGTAAAGATAAATCCCCTACAGATGTTTGTAAACGATTGAAAGGAATTGATATTGACTTAAAACGTCGGTGCATTTTACATTTTCTCTTTTCAATTAAATAGTCGATTAGGGCAATAAAACTGTAGGATCGGACAACTCTGAAACCAATGCTTAACGCTAAACATTTTGTAGTGCACTAGTAGAAATTTACAGAACAAGAATTTCACATTTTAAATGTTTTTTTTCTCAAAGTGTGGCAAACTCATAAAATACCTACTCGCTTTACAATAATCGCATGAATGTGTTGGCGGATAAAAATATTAAAATTAATGAAACAAAGTCTAACCTCTCCATTTTATAACCATTTACCAGTAATAAATATATTTATGGCAAACATAAATGAAATCGCAAAATTTATCCAAGTAGGAAAAATTTCTTGAGCTCCTCCTTGACACGTGATGTATTGATTATCTGATGTATATCTTGTGGTGATTTTCTCCTGGGTATTGTAGGTTAACCAAACTGGAAATAAACTGCAAAGATGCGTTAATCGATGTTCGTAGTAGCTATGTACATATATGGAGCATTTCGGATCTCCTTATTGAAATAAAATAGAATAAATGGAAATACATTGTGGACAAAACAACTGTTCATGTTTGTTCAGTAAATTTTACATTAACTGATTATGTATATAACCTTATTATTTAACTACTAGTTGATTGTTTTAGATTCGAATTCAAATAGTAATATGAATGTAAATTAGTTCCATTTAATTATCGTAAACTAGTGTTGACAATTATTATTTAAGCTCTACACAATTAATTTACTACTTTTTAATAAGGAAGAAATCATTAAAAAGAAATAGTATTTTTTGTTAAAATTTCGAAATCGTCTATAATTTTTAGAAAAAGTAAGTCTTGCCTAAACTTTATTGAATATTGAATTAATACAAGTGCTTTCAACAGCTATTATAATAATCACCATTTGTGTAATAACAGAATCTATTTTTCACGACTAGGCGTTAAGGTTTAGTACTTACGTCAAACTCACAGGTACCTACCACAAGCTGGTCAAAGTTGACTAGAGATAAATTTTCCATGAAATTCTTTTTAGGCATGGGAAAATTGAAAGGATGGCCGATGAGTTGGTGAAATGAAGTATGGTTGCTTAAGACCTCTGCTTTGTCTGAAAATAAAATTCAATTTATCTGTTTCAACGACATGGAAATCTAATATTAAATGGTTAATTGTAAATTAAACATAGAAAATGTTTAGAAACAACTCTTACTAACACATAAATAAAAACATATTAATAAAAAAACATACAAAAATAATTTTCACATGAGTTAACATTTATTCATTATGTAAAGGTATACACATAAGAGAAGTATGACCTCGTTATGAATTACCACGTGCAAGAGAACGCTTCGCAGCTGCGATATAAATATCGCCCACAAGTGCAATATATCTAAATGCATTCTGAGAAATGCTAAGTAACTTTATCTAAATGCATACCACAAAGTGCTAACGGAAGCAAAACGTTGTCGCCACGTATGCGCAACTGAAGGATTTTACGACCACAGGACAGTATGTAAACAGAGGGACTTGCTCAGATACCTCAGTTCTAGTTACGACGAGCTTGAAGGCTAGAAACTGACATTCAGGGATATTGTTTACCTGCCTTTCAAGCTAGAGTCAAAACCCGTGGTATCCAGGGATATTGTTTACCTCGGCCATCTGAGCATTATTACTCGTTTAAAGTTAAAACTGTATTGTGTTTAGGTTAATATGCAAGTGCATATTGTATATTAACAACGAATAAATACTTATTGTACTAAACAGTAAACTGCGTATATTTTTATAACTTGGACTCTGTCTTTTGCGTTATTAAATAAAGTATTATTTTAAAAACGCTTTTCCATGTCAAGAAAAATTAATTCTAGTTTATTTCTTATAAAAGATGATGGAATAAAACAACAATCAAATTGGTTGACTAAAAAATTAAGCTAAATTACTTAACTGTTGCAAATTATTTTACTTCAAACGAAATTACACTTAAAATTAATTTTGCAGTTAAACACATTAACCTTTAATTTTATGGCAGATTAATTTCTTTATGTACTCTTTGTTGCAAACCAATTAGATATCTGAAATGTCTTGACAATATATAGGTTGAAACAACTTCAAGGCTTTTAATTTGCTTAAGCCACCTCAAGTTTAGGTCAAATATTTGTAGAGCCAGTTATATTCCAATTCTATCCACCGAAAACTAGGTTAATCCAACTTCCAAATGTTGAACCCAAAGGGAAACCTCTTTTATAAATGAACTTAATTATATTAGTACAAAAACAAGGACTGACTAAAATTTTTTTTTACCGATAAGTAAATGAATAACTAGAGTAAGAAATACCTTACCTACATCTTATTACAGAAGGTTTTCTTGTCGCCATTTGCTTGAAAGCAACTACCAACAGAAGACATCAATTTAGTAATCGAACCACAACAACGGATTGGAATTTAACTAAATCGTTGTATTTGACGACAAAAAATCACTAAAAAAACTTATTCAATTCGACTTTTGAAGAGTGTAAGATGATTTGATTGAATTGGAACCAATTTAGCGCCCAGATTAATAGCTATTGTAGCTATCATGAAGCAATATGAGCAAAAGTAATAAGAGCAAGGTTGCCTGATTAACCTGATACGTTTTGGTACATTTTAACCACTTGGGGGGCGGTGCCTATAGATTTTTAAATTTACTAAGCGAAAATATCATATTGAGCTTCTATAAATGAGAAAAAAGGAATGGGAAACTATGTGTGTATTTATTAAGATACAATGGAGATTCCCTGTGTAATACAGCCTTATATAAAGATTTTATTAACAATTACCTCAAACGTACAAAAATACAAGGGATGTTTGGGTGTTCTTGAATGAGTGGATGGTATACCTATCTCTATTAGTATAAATAGGTTCGCCAATAAAACTGGGTAAATTAAAATTGCAAAATTAAGCAAAAAAAGGTTAGCTCTTTTTATGACGAAAAACTGTACATTTATTACTTTCATCTTAGTCTAAATGTAATATAACTCTCTAACGTGTATATGCCTATGTGTCAGTAAGCTACCACATTTATACTCATTAAATAGAGCACTCGACAAAATCTTTAGATTTTCTATTTTATTTCCGGGTGAGAAAAGCGGATGTTCAATGGTCCTGTAGTCCAAATATCATATAGATACGACTGTCACGTGGGGTTTTCGTGACTGGAGGACGTAGTCAGAGGTAGAGAGAAATTAAATAAAAGTCGTAGAAAACAACTATATACTAATAACAATAAGAGAGTACAAAGGTTCACATACATACAAAGAATACATCGTGAGGACGTACATGTCCTCCTAAACTAATACAATCAAGAGGGAGGTCGGAACCAACCCTGTTCTAGCACTAGGTCTACAAACTAAGCGTAGGAGTTAAACTCCTAGTGATTTACAACTAAGCTTGGTTAGCCTGGTCACAACTTCCCATAATTTCGCAGGGAGTGGGCGTTTAGCGCAGCCCACTCAACTAAGCAACTAAGCATTACATAATTTAAAGAGAACTCACCAGCTTGCTTGTAGATGTAGTGTTGAAGCCAACTTCACTGACTGATTTTAAGAGCTCAAGCAAGCTGGTTATATACTGCTGAACGAGGAAGCAATTAGCATCGTAGTGGGAATCAGTAGGTTGGAGTTCTAAGTATGAACTAAGGAAGTTCATGCTTCCTGGTTGCAGGCTTGTGAGTAGTTCGTATTCGAGCTGTTGGTGCCTGGCACGAATCTGCAGCTGTGCGGAAGTGTGGTAGATTCTCCTTAAGGAATGTGCACCTGCTTGCAAATCGTGTAGGTTGCCTCGCATATACGGAGTAAGTAGGCGGATAAGTTGCATGCCAACTAATGCAGTTGTGGGCGAAGCGAGCGCGCTTCTTCGAAGACCTCGCAGCTAGCCGCGCACATGACTCCAAGTTGTTGGCGGTGAGACCGCAGCTGCTTAACTATCGTGGGCAACTGAGTGTGGCCTTGCACGCTATATTGTACGAACGGAAGAGAAGTTGAGTTTTGTATATAATATTGAATTGTAAATATTTCCGTTCGTGACACTACCATTTTCGATTTTCCTCAGGCTGAAATAGAAAAGCCTTCGGGGGGACAGACGGAGACTGACTTATAACTATAAAAGTCGGTTGCCCATAACTTTATCTTACAGAACACTAGACTATAATAAAAGTATATAGTAACGAATCAACGTCCCCAACTAAACGTCTTAGCCTTGTTTATTGTTTCCAGCCTTACTTTGTGGAACTCCATAATCATGAAATAAATAAAGATTAGTAAAAGTTTCACAGTTTTATTAAAATACAACCTGACAATATTGTTACATGTCTTATTGTTACAAACGTCTTAGCGATCAACACCCGTTTCCCCACTCTTCCTTTTCGGCCACAATGCCGTGTACTGAGCAAAGCCGTCTGGAATGACAAAAGGGTTTTCCAAAAGAGGGTTACCTCCATTTCACTTTACAAGAAAAGCTTTAAACACTTTTTTCTATAACTTGATATAAGTTTACTTAAAATGTTCATGTTGTTTGTTACATGTCGCACTTATTGTAGAGATTTCACTTATAAAATGATTTCCACGGGTACCATGCCCCATTCAGACCAACGCCCTCGTAATAGTGCGTTATCAACCTCATCAGCGTCGAGTATAATTATTCCGTATCACTTATTATTTCTTTAAATTTTAAATAATCAGTAATTTTTCAACTTTTGTATTGCAATGATATTCGGTCAGAGGAGTGTTCGATTTATGTCTGAATTTTATACCTTTTTGCAGTTCATACAAACAAAAGAGTTGATATAAAGGTAGTGTAACACATCTGCATCTGTTCGCAATGAGGGTATCAATATATTTAAACACAAGGCTTATTTTTGTTCCAGTTCACTTGGGTGTTCCACCGGGCCGATCTAAGCGATTCTTTTTTTATATTAAAACTTTCGCTGTGTAGATTAGTCAACTTTACTTAATTTTTATATTTTTAATTTGAAAAACTCTAAAATGTTTAATTTGAGACGGATGAATCGGACAGTCACTTGGGACGCCCTCTCACTTTCTACGGTGGTGAGTTTCGTAACTACTCATGCTTATAAATATAAAAGGGTGATGCAGTGTCTTGACGAGGTTTCCCTAGTATTTATAATTTTTCAATAAATGACTACAGCATTAAGTTTGATTTGATCCTATTAATTTTTTTGTACATAGTTAGTAATTTTGGAAAGGACAGGATGCATACACAAGTGCCTATCTATGTAAAAAGAAGGATTACACATAAATTACTACTATTTTAGAGTTATTTATTTAACAATATGTACAGTATGCACAGTGGAAAATAATCTTAGTCAATCGCAACCCGCCTTGAGATAAAACTGCAAGAATTAGATAGCTATTATCAAGAAACCTATTCTATTATTCAGAAATGTATTAACAGAGATAATGTTTTTTTCACAGTTTCAACATAAGTGATTATACAAAATACACCGATTTGCATTCTCTTGGCTAGGCAGTGATTAGTTCTAAATAATGCAGTAGTTAAATAAAATAAATAATCTCTTTAAGAATGAGGGTTATTCGGAGATAATTAAAAAATGATAAACAAGATGTTTTCTTTGATAAAAACAAACAGAAAATTTGTAAAATATTTAAGTTATATTTTGTGTTAAACATAAAATATAATAATTTAAAATAAATTAAAAACGAAAAATACACACACTACTAACTATTTCAGAATATTATTGCATGCAGTAGTTGATAAAGCTTTTTTTTTCAATAAATCATCTATTGTGTTGCTCTTCGTTCTTTAACGAAAAGAAATTCAGCGAAGTTGTTGAGGTCTATTAATAATTGCCACCGACCATTCAAGAATCAAACAGATCCCTAAAAAAAATTATTGCTGACATTACTTCGGGTAATAAATTGTGTAATCCAACTGAATTTCGACTTTACAACTAATTGAAAATATCTCTAGATACTGAAAATATCTACTATCTGTGAGTGCTCGCTGCTCATAATAAGTTATGAATAATGGTTCGTATTACAGTAGAAAACGAGCAGTAGATATAAAAGATATACGAAAAGGGAAAGACGAACGGAAGATAAAATTTTATTATGGTACGGAAACATTAACATATAGAGGGTGATGTCTAAAATTTGACACTGTACTCTTCGTTGTATTAATTAATGGTTTTCTTTTATTTTTATTTTTTGTTATTATTTTAAAATAATAATAATAATAAAATAATCACCACGGCCCCCCTTTCAAGAATCAAGTAACTGAGATATGCTCAATTAGCTCACAATTGCTATGAAAATGCTACCAGTACACACTGGTGTGAGCGAGGTTATTATCCATCCTCTACTAGCTATCCAGGCTACTATCGGAGCTATCAATGTGCTCTCCCTTGACTAAATCACATTTGACTCGGTGGTTATAGCCTGCAAATAGCAGAAGCACTGATGAGCATGACCGTGCTCAGTTCTCACCCGTTAGGTTCCTTCTCTTAAGAGATGGGTCCCTAGTCCAGCTTCAAACTTTCCCCACACGTAGTGGGATCACTACCCGGCCGAATTCAACCTCAATGTGACTGGGCTTGGAATGTTACGCCACTCCAGTCTACCAAGTTATAGGGCCTGGTGTACCCCTGTAATTGCTTCTTTTAATTCCGTCGACGCAGAATCACGGTATGTACCCGTTAAGGTAAAATTGACTTGAGCGTAAGAGGCTATACCCGGTGTCCCAAAATGCTCTTTACACGCAATATATCCCTTATTTGAAAAGATAAAGAAATCAACCAAAAACTATTGTGAATGACTCAAAATGGTCATTCAGAAAACATGCTTAAACGCTGGTTGCATAGCAACATTTAAACGATCATGCCAACTTGATTAATTTTTCAAATTGCACTCTCTGTTTTTTCCCGGAAATGTATTCTTCACTCATTATTGTGCATACGATAGTCTGCCGCACTTAATCATCTAATGTCCATTTAGGGGTTTAAAAAATATGATATAAATTGTACATTAGGGTGGTCCAAAAATGAAGCTTTGTTCCTTTGACTGAAATACATGTTGCAAAAAAATCAGCCGAAACGGACCATATTTAAAGGTCGCAACCGCGTTCGAAATTTAATTAGATAAAATTTTTAAATTAATTTAAGTACATTTCAGTCGTTCACAGAATTATAAGGTCATATCCTTTATGCCTACAGGTGGTGTTAGTTAGTCTGGAAGAGCTGTAATGGCGAATACCACATGTCGTAGTTCCGCCAGTGTCTGGATCATTGGGAAGCCTAATAGGGATTTATGTAGCTTACGACTGCCATCATAAGGAGAGGTATTATCCAAGTTCATGTTCCAGCATATGGAGGAGAAGCTACCTATCAGCAAAAGCCTGAAGTTGTCCGTCACAGCCGTTATCGAGTTTTGGAACAAGGCGCGGATCCCAACACAACGTTTTGACATTGCAGAGCGTAAACTGAAGAGACTCTTCGAAAAGTATGTGCAACTGAAGAAGGGCAGGACAATTCAGAAAGACTGTTGTCGAATGAAGGATGACATGTTCAAAGGGGATCTAACAGAGCTATTTGATATTTCTGCCGCCAACGCCATGGAGTTGATGACATCTGAAGAATACAAAGGGTTTTTTCTTGCTATGCAGAGAGAGGATTTATCCAGTGCCAGCCTTGGCAGCAAGGACAAAAATCTGACTGAGCAAGATGCAAGAAAATGGAAGCGATCTATGGCAGATGATATCAGAAAGAATAAAGGAGAAGTAGAAAATCAACAACGATATAAAGTTGCCTCAACATCAGCTGTCGATTCCACAAATTCCTCTTTGTCGACATCAGAAGATGAACATGAATACCAGCCGTCAGTACCAATGTCTGCTACTGCTGCTCCGAAAATAAAGAAGACCAAGAAGCTTGTCACATAGGATGTGGCGATGTCACTTGACCGAGTCAACATCAGCGACACAAAGGCTACGTTCGTCATCGCGGCAACGGCCCAAACTCTTGGACATGATTTACATGGTACTTCTCTCTCACGGAGCACTATCCGGCAGTCGCGGAAATCCTACCGTGACGCGATTGCAACAGAAGATATGGACAAGTTTTCCATATATGCACCTATCCTTCTGCACTGGGACGGCAAACTTTTGCCAGACATAGTCAATGGGAAAGAGAAAGTTGACCGCATAGCTACCGTTGTATCCAGTGGGGGACTAGAGAAGTTCCTCGGAGCCCCTTTAGTCCCTCATGGAAGTGGTCAGGCTCAAGCCAACGTGTGCATCAGCTGTGTGGGCTAGTTTTCGATACTACCGCCTCAAACACTGGACTCACAGGGGGGGCATGTGCAATTATTGAAAGATCTTTCGATGGTCCTGTACTGTGGGTGGCTTGGCGCCATCACGTGTACGAAGTTGTTTTAGCTGACGTCTTTAAAGAAACCATCGGCGTCTCTTCTGGACCAGAGAAAGTTTATCGATACCACTCGATCACACAAAGTTTGCAGCCGCCTCAAACGATCTGTTCACCGGTGTCCTTAGTGATCTGCGTGACAAAATGATTGGCTTCTACACCACTGTTCTCGAAAAGAGACGGTTTCTGAGAGATGACTATGTTGAACTGCAACATTTGAACCTTATTTTTCTCGGAGGGGTTCCGAATAAACACATCGACTTTAGAGCACCTGGAGCTCTCCATCATGGTAGATGGATGGCCAAGGCCATATATTCCCTATAAATATACCTCTTTAGGGATCAGATTAAACTGAGCTCACGTGAACAGGATGGCCTGCAAAGCATCTGTCAGTTCGTGGCACTAATATATGCCAGGTATTGGCACATAGCTCCTCTTACTATAGAGGCTCCGCGGAATGACCGAGCTTCCTTTATTACGTTAACAGAGTTCCCGAACCGACCAGTGGCCGGTGTGGTTCTCAAGGCTTTCAAGCGACATCTCTGGTAATTTGCAAAAGAACTGATCGGGTTAGCAATGTTCGACAAAGACCTCGACGTCGAAACGAAATCCAGAATGCAAAAAAATTTGCTTCTGCCGCTAAAGCTAAGAGACTTAAACGGTTGGATGGGAAGTCGTTTGTCATTGTCAACACCCTAGATTCCTATTTCACAGAGAAAACGGCCAACATCTTCGATGTTCTCTTGGACAATTGCAAGAACTTGGCAGCAGAATGTTTTTTGCTCAAGGAACCCAGTCAGTGGCCAGAGCATGCTACCTACAAGCTGTTCCAGGAGAAAGCTGCACAAATGAAGGTGGTAAACGACTGCACCGAGAGGGGAGTTGCCTTAATCCAGCAATATAACAAAGTTAGCAATATAGAAAGAAGATGAGACCCAGAAGCAGTACCTTCTGCGCCTGGTGGACCTCCATAGAAAGGCGTACCCTAAACCTTCCAAAGGCGCTTTGTTTCAAAAGTGATCAAGAAGTTTTGTGTTTCTATGAAACTGATCCAATAATTATAACGTTATAGACAATGATAATTTGTATTTGTTCCAATTTGTGCAAGAAATTTTGTTATAAACTACAAACATGATTTTTCACATATTTGCTTTTATTTTCAAACGTATTCACAAAGTTGAATATCGTTGCGACCCCTAAATATAATCCGAATGACCTGGAATTTTGCAGGGCTTATCCATTTTATGTTAGGAACAAGATCCGCCTTTAGGAGAAATAAATTATTAACTTACATTTTTTTGGACCACCCTATTGTACATCTTAACTTAAACTTAAAACAATTATTGAAGTAGCGCCTCATTAGTGTTTGTAGACACGGCTCTAATCATAATATTTTTCGAATAAATAATTAGTTAGTGAATATGAAGTATAAAACTTATAAAAAATATTTTTTCAACTCCTAAATGCACATTAGATAATTAGGTAGGACATACTACCGTATGCAGAATGAACTAAAGAATACATTCCCGTGAAAAAAGCAGAGGGTGCAATTTGATAAATTAATCAACTTGTCATGATCCTTTACGCGTTGCTATGAAATCAGCGTTTAAGAATATTTTCTGAAAGATCATTTCGAGTCATTCACAATAGTTTCTAGTTGATTTTCTTATCTTTTCAAATAAGGGAGATATTGCGTGTAACAGCATTGTGGGACACCCGGTATATTCGAATCAACATCCCTTAAGCGTAGTGGTTCTCGACGGTTTCTATGGATCATATGACTGCAACTGCACAGTCATAGCATGATCTCCATACTTTTGTTTCCAAACACATCTACCTGGTGGCATGCAGTTTCCAATTGGCCAGGGTTAACCCCCAAACCGGGATACACCTCACTTGATTCGCGTCTGTGGTAAGAATCAATTCCACTTACACCGGTACTCATGTATAAGAGCATGTTTAAGTTTCCTGCTCAACGTTAATGATTATTTCATCGAGAAAAGCTTTCGTAAATCTCTACCACAGATTACTTTACTTCTGACTGTATAGTTCGTTACCCACGTTTGGGCAGGTACCTCCTCAGGTCTCGTCTCGGATACTAGTGAGTCGATTTATCCGACACCTCTAGTGACGGCCTGGTTAACGACTCCATTCTGGTCTTGGATTCTAGTGTAAAATAACGTCCAACACCTGTAACGATGGCCTGTGGCACATTTGCATTCCAAACTTGGAATTGGATAGATATCAGTCAGTTCTAAGGGTAAAAGCCGTGTGGTCTGCACCAAGGCCAGTCTCGGATACTAGTGCATGGCCGACACCTCAAACGACAGACGACAGCCTGGCCGTTCACCTTATTCATATTGTGAGGACCCTTAAGAACTAATGGCAGATGAAATACAGAAAGGAGATCAAAGTGCCTAATAGATCTGAGCAACAACAGCAACAGATTCGGCTAAGGTGCACACGCATGTTAGAGAAATATGGGAAAAAGTTTTTTATTTTGGATGATGAGAATTATTTTACTTTCAAAAATTTTGATAAAAAGGCCAATGGGGATTTTTATAGCAAGGACTATCTTGAAAATTTCAAATGTAGTGGGCAATAACACCTTCTGAGGCTTTCAAAACCCTTCTTCTGTTTTTTAGGAATTGACATCAATCAGGAAGTCCACTTGAATGAATATATTAAGAAATACCTTATTCCATTCATTCGGGAAAATCATTCTGATGATAATTGCGTGTTCTAGTCCTATCTGGCCTCATCACATTGCCTGAAATTGGTTGTAGCTCATTTATCAGCTGAATATTGTGTTTGTATCCTAGGAACAGTACTCCTCCATATATGACCTCAACTGCGACCTATTGAGAATTTCTGGTCTATTCCAAAAGGTTTTTTATGCGAAAAAATAAGCTCACAGGTGGGAAGCTCAAAAATGAGGAGAATCTTAAAAACATAATTTTATATTGCTCAAGAAAAGTTGAAAAAACTTTTATCATTTAAATTGATTAAAATGTAGTACATACTACCTTACAATGCAATACAATTTATTAAAACCCAAATATTATTGTAGTTTTTATATACATTCAAACACAGTCTCAAATTTTAGACATCACCCGTTACCACAGAATTGAATTCTGGACAACAAAACACTTTTTTAAATTTAAAATCATAAAATGATTGTTCTGTAAACTTTAAGGTAAAAATGTAACAAAGAGAAAATGTACTAGTTTATTAAAATTCAGTTCTAGTTGGTTTAATTGAATCGGTATTTACACAAAAAAACTCAATATCAAAGAGCAACCCGCACCTATACAAAATAGCTATGAGTATATCGCTACATATTTCAATTTTCAAAACATTCTTTTATTGAAATGCAGTCAGCAGAAAGCGGTTGTTTAAAACGTCATCGTCAGCGAAAACTTTGCGGAGGCTGCTAACATCTGGAGCGATTTTCCGGCCCCGCTTCCACCGTTCGGCAGATTTTTCTACTCCGTTGACTAATTTAAATTTGCAAGTACAGCGCAAGTAGCATTGAAGGGCATTAAGACCGCGAGACGATGTAATCAATGCTTGAATTTCGGAGGTAGAAAAACTTTTAAGAAAGCCGATGTTCGGAAGAACAATTCCTACTTTCTTCGACAACGTCTAAGACATTATTTGTTTGACAAATACAAGAATTCAGTAAAAAAGTATTCTCTTAGGCGACTCGGAAAACTTCTACAAGTCTAAGTTGATTTTATTAATTTGCTTCCATAAAAGTTGAAGTTTATTTTGGTTGAATGAATTATTTGCTGTCTTCTTTTTCTTATGTTTTTCGACGCAAATGATGAAATCGAATGAACTTTTTTTGATCGTTTCAATTGATTAAATGTGAAAAACAATGAGTAAAAACTAATGCTACACCTTTTCAAAAAACGCTGGCTCACATTTCTGACAGACAAAAGTCTGGTTTAATAAAAATTCGGAACCCACAAAATATTTCATTACAAGTATATCCCTGGAGCTTTTTTGTTGACCAGGACAATACGAGCATTGCGTTTAAAGGCACACTTTTCATTTTTTGTAAACATTTTACTTTTTCAATTTAATCCACATCAAATATAAATTAGGAAACTGACCATCACGGAAATCTGCCACACTAAAAAATATTCTGCAGAAAATTCTTAAGGATGGTTAAGTGTTAATCAAATATTGATAAAATGATTATAATAGTGGTTCAGGATGAGTGCCTTTTTGTCGCAATGCGGCTGTAAGGTTTGGGTATAAAATAAAGGTTCAATTTGTCAGGGTTGGTTAAGGCTCATTTTAAGCTCCGCTTGTTTCATGTGCTTAAAATGAATCAGAAGACATTATTAAACGGTTTTAGGAAGGAGTGTCTGGAAAGTTAGACTCTTTGTAATGGCAGTTGTGAATAGTCACAACTCTTGATAAAAGTATAATCGCAAAAAAGATTTTTCCACCATGGAAAGCATGGCAGTTTAATTCTTTTAAGAATAATACTTTTACGGAACAATAGAACAGAAAAAAGGAAATTAAAATTTTATTAAGAAAAAGAAGAAAAGATTCTTATGAAATAATGTTAACTGAAAAATTAGGGGTTCTTAAAATTACCAAACCACTTTACATTAAAATCTGAAAGTCAGAATAGCTACTGCTGTTTAAATAATGGAATACATTTATCAATGTCGAGGAATTTTTTTATCGCATATGTCTGAAATGCTTAGAGACGTGATAAAAATATACGCAGTAAGGAGGCCTATAATATAAATAAATCTATTAGAACGCAAATAATAATAAAGGCTTTTAAAAAGCCATACATCCCGAAAAAAATAGGTTTAAAAAAGTAGAGAAAAATTAAATACCAAGTCATTTAATAATAATTAGACGCTAATTTGTAAAGTGTCTTCAACTATTTGATAAACAAAAATACTTTTGATTTGAAATAAAGCTTCTTACCATTAGACAATGTCTCGATGGAGGGTCTGAGGACAATGCGTCGAAAACAGCTTTGTTTAAGTTAACAAAGCTTGATGTTGACGTTGTCATTCCAAATACAGAATGGTAAAATTTCTATGATCAATATGTAATTCAGATTCAAAATTAAAAAGGTTAAGCTATTCAGTGTTAAGATCAGATCATTCTTTGACACAATTTTTTGCTGGTATAGTAAATGTTTTATATTAAATAATTTAACAAACATCATAACGAGAACTTCCTGACTGAAGTTCTAGCTCGCGTTGTTAAGGAAGACCCGCTATATTTAAATTTATATTGCAAACAATTACTTGAAACTATTATTAATTTAGGGTGCGAGAAACAACGTCTACTACAAAGTAAACAGCCGCCGTTCAAACTCAGCCTAAGCAAAATAGAAATAAAGCACAAAAGAAACAGAAAGGAATTTATTTATGTAAATCGGTAATAGAAGAAATAAATATTAAGTCTATAAGTGAGAAAATAATAACTAGCGTTTACTAATCACACGTTGTCCAAGAAACTCAACCGTGTTATTAACATCATTGGATACAAATCGAAATACTCTGTCAAAAATTCATTAGAATTAGTAGAAGAAAAAACTTGTTAGTTTTAATGTTTGTAGCATGTTTTCACGAATTCCACCACAAGATTGTATTCTATTGTTAGATAATTTCCTAGTTAATAGTAATATAGAATTAGTAAAAATATTAGGGTTAATTCAATTATTTGATCTTTGTATCAGTCAAAATTATTTTACTTTTACTAATAAAAGTTTTATATTAAAAGTTTGATAATTATGAGTTCTCTGTTAGCTAACATATTTATGGATAATTTAGAAATCTCAAATATTTGAATTGATCTTTCTAAAAACGTTATTTTTTAACAATTTCAAAATAACATGAACACTTTTTCATTTTTATTCAATGCTAAAGTGAGAAACAAAATATTATGAAATCCTGCATTTACCGTTTGAATTGTTCTTTTTGTAACTCGGTTTATATTGGACAAACACTTAGAAATTTCGAAATAAGATACAAACAACACGTACGCTATTATAGAAATAAACACTCAGAAAAATCTAATTATGCCAAACAACTGTTGGAACAGAACCACCCAATGACTCTAAAATAACATCAAATTCTTACATTTTTGCAACAACAAACATGAATTAGACATTTTACGAGCTTTTGAAATATACAAACATGAACACACAGAACATATAATAAAGGAACAAACTGAGCTTAGTAATTCTCCTTTATTAGAAGTATTCGATATTTAGTTCTTGTATGTATTGTATCTAGTTACCTATTTTCTGTATTTATCCTTAGCAACGTATTTGTTTATCAATTTTATCTACCTTTGATAATGGAATTTAATGTCAAAACAATTGTAAGGTTAAAAATTTATTAAAACTTGTGAAACTTTAATTAATCTTTTAATTTTTATTGTATTTTAAAAATAACTAATATCTGCTAATCAAATCATGAATCAATAAATACATTATAAACAATAAATCAAGTTAAAAGGTAACAGTTCGTACATAAATAGAATTCAAATATTATACTATTATCGACTTTTAATTAATAAATTACTCATAACAATTTTTGTTTAGTTCTTAAATTACCAAAAATTACGCTATAACTATTTTTAAAGTTAAACAGAAAATATCAAATTCAATAACTTACAGAAGTATTTCTCTGCAGAAAAGGTAGCAATATTAAATTGTGCAACAACTTTAAGATTTAAAGTTTGTTTATTTAAAACCTAAAAAGTGGCCTAAAAAGTTTATAAAGATTAACAGTAAGAAACAGTGTTGATATTTATTTAAAAAAGCACACTGCTCTGGGAATGATGTTTGTCAATTTAGCAAAGATGACGTCACTCGGCAGACATGTCTCAGTCATGTATTTCCTCGATTGTCAGCTTCTTCAAGTGTTTCCTAGAAAGTAAAGTAAGGTAACTTAAGAACTAATTACGTCTTTTGGAGCGATCTAACATGCGTAGAACATGCAAAACCGATTTTTTTAAATAATAATCTGTATTTAAATCCGATAAGTATTTGGTTATGGAATATTTTATACATTATTTTGTATAAACTAGTGTAGGATAGGATGTCTTGGCATTGTATGGAATACTCTATTATTTTCCAGTTGGTGTATACGGTATAGCCATTATTAGGCGAGTTAAAATATCACCCATAGTCATAATTCCGATGGAGCTGATTTTTTATGTGAACCTACATATTATCGTTCTAAATAAAATGTCAAAAGTTCTCATCGATCGTTCTTCCGCTAAAGATTTTACGCGAGGTCAAAGGTCATAAAAAACTGATTTTTGCTTTTGACAGCTTTACCATCTTTACAACTTAGAAACATCTTTCGAAGTTTATGACCAAAAAACAATTGTTTTCTTAATATTATTTGCCATTCTATACAGTGCTATTTATTTACCTTGTAATATATGCAAAGCGTAAAATAGAGCGTGCTGTATAATTGGTTGCCTATGTACGCATAATGGTTTGACTCGATTATTTTCAAATGCAACATAGGGCACATATTGCAATTTAATTTAATAGTGCTGTATATGCATTCATGCTTACTTGTCGAAAGTAGATGAGTGTCATATATTCTTCGGCTGTTCCATTTACAACTACTTTCAATTTTGTTTTTTAATTTAATAAGAATTTTACTAATACTCTGAGCAATACGTCCCTTACGATTGTCGCTTGAGGTTCTGCCTCTAAAAATCTTATATACAGGATGTTTCAGAAAACTTTAATATGAATTGAATGTGTAGTAGTACTAGTCAATAGGAACACAAAATCCTCACGCGCATCAAGGAAAATTACTAAAAAGGTAAATTTTTGGAGACTTATGCAACGTATCATAACTTACCTCACTTATAAGATTAAATATCTTGTTTAACAAACTAAACCATAGGTTTAAATACAATGTTTGGGCAATTCTACGCATTGCCGGTATCACATTTTATTGTTTGTGACTTTAGACTGTGTATTGAGAACGAGTGATGGGTGATGACTGACTGATGAGATGACAAAAAGAAGTAAACTGTTTACATTCTTTTAATAGCTTATTATTGCATTAGGGACGAGAGTATAACTATAACTTAACCTTGTCTTACTTTTTCACTTTTAAAACTAAATTACTATATAAGATATTAAACAAGACACATAGGGCAATCTGCTTATGTTCGAGTTGGTAAAACATTTGTTTTTACAGTTAAAATTTAAAAAGATGCTCCTTTCTTAAGGGTTTCCTTTAAAAATCCTAGTAGAATGCACCGTTATTTACTCTTAAAATACCTGCAAATAAACTTCTTAAAACAACAAAACGATATGGTCCTGTGTTGGTAATAGTTTATTATTATTGACTATTTCACTCAATGTTATACGAACCAATAAAAATTTATCCTGTGAACGAAATTCTCTCTATTCCGGCGACTATTTTTTGTTTATAAAATTTTCCGAACTTGTTCTACCAATGAAAACGTTCAAATAAGCAACCTACCCTTTATTTCACCGACAATTTTTTTGCTATAGTAACGATCCTACAAAAATAGTAATTGTTTCCACGGTAATGTCGTAAACACTCAAACGCCATTTTGTTGATTTTGTTATAAAAGCATAAAATTGCTTAAAATGTCTCGTTTTGGTGAGAAATCTTTGACGACAATAAGAGAAGCTCTCCAAATTATCACACCACGCAATACAGTAAACACGCGTACCTCAGCATGGAATCAATTTATGGAATTTTGTAACCAAAGAAAGTACGAACTGCTTCCAACAACCCAGGTCAGTGAAATCAGTAACATTCTCGAAGATTATGCTTTTAATATGAAAAAGAAAAATGGAGAAGATTACATGGAAAGTTGCATAAAATCGATCTGGAATACTACAGCTAAACTAGTGCAAGAAAAATATTTTAACGAATTCAACATTTCATTTGATCCTTTTGCCGACATCCATTTTCAAAAAGCAAGACATGCACGAGATGCCAAAAGAAAACTTTTACAGGAAAATCCAGACAAAAGGAAACGAAGCTCCAACGCCTTGAAAATAGAAGAAATCCACGCTATGACGTCTGCTTGGGATGAGAAAAATCCAGACGGTCTACAAAGAAAGGTAAAATTGCTATATTGTTTATGAAATTTTGATTATTCTACGTATTTGTAGGTTTTCCATATATGTGCATTTGAGCTGGCATGGAGAGGCAATGAAGCGGCAAATTGTAAAATATCATACTTTAAAGAGGAAACTGACAACATGGGAAAATTGACTGGAAGAATAGAATATAATCCTATTTTTTCAAAAACTCGGCAAGGAGGAGCACATAACTGCACCGATAGTAAATGGTTAATTCCAAATTCTGAAAATACTAGTTTCTGCCCAGTTCGATTATTGAAAAAGCTTCTTGAAAAACGGTCATCTACAATTAAAACTGACAGGCTTTTTCTTACCGTTAATCCTAACTGGAAAAATGGTGCTTGGTTCAAAAACATGCCTTTGTGAATAAATTCTCTTGCAAAGTGGACAAAGATTTCTGCAGAAAAAGTTGGACTAGACATAAAGAAAGTAAAAATAACCAACCACTCACACCGATCTTCTACTGTCACTGCTCTAGCGAAAAATGGAGTGAATGAGCAAGAACTAATTAAAATCACTGGGCATTCAAATATCCAATCGATAAAGCCATATTTACAATTAGATTCAGAACACCATTCACGTTTACTTGGTAATATAAGGAACACTAAACCCAATAATACTACACAAACATTTTCGAAGTTTTCTCAAAATACTCATTTACAAGATAATAACAACAAAATAGTATACACAAACTGTACGTTTCATATTAATAATTATCATGGTAAGTAGTCAGTCAATTTTGAAATCTGAATTTTGCAAGTAGATTTGTTTAAGTTTTTGTGTGTAATATTTCTTGTAAATCAAAATGCTAAAAGTATTGAAATAAATGTTAAATATTTTTATTCTTTGTGTTGTTTATTCGCGAAATAGTCATAACGAATAACATATGTGGTAAAATTTTGTCTTGGCAAAATTTTCTTTTTGATTTACTCGTGTTTGTTGCCAATTCATCTCGTGACATTGATCAAAAACCACTCGACTGACGTCTCGTGGTTTTTAGTGACAATGTCTCTCGAGAAATTGCTATGCAACAAACGCTCGTAACAATAAGAAAATTTTGCCGACAAAATTTTACCACTTATGGTATTATATATGACAATTGTAATGCTTGGGCTAAAATTGAGTAACTTTAATACATTTAATACATAGGTTCAGTACTGAGGAATCCCCTTCAAAACATGGCAGTCAAAAGGAATGAAGAATTTTTAGGAATAATTTAAATATACGCAAACAAAAAAAAAGTTGAAAATACCAAACCTAGCACTATCAAAGAAACTTGTCGCGCTATTTAACAGACACCCCAGATGTATACATCTATTTTCCGACTTACCTTCAACCTTCTACTTACTCATCAAACCACCCCGACTTCTCTGAATTTCAAATGAGCGACCACACACATATAAAGACACGTATATTGAATTCAGATACGTACTACTTTTAGGAGTACGTGAAAATACTCTACAGCAAATACTATGAAAATAGTATAACAAGCGATGCGATTGGTGGCGGAGTAAGCAAATCGAGAGGATGTTTAGTTCGGAAACGTGACGAAGCGAACACTGTAAGTGGACAATCGGTCTTGAGCGTATTGAACTGCATTGTTTATATAAATAATTAAATTTATAAATAATTAAAAAGTCTTAGCTGGCAAATCTACAGCATAAAACATTTAACTTAAAAAATGAATCGCGAACTTCCTAACGAAGCTTAATAATTATAAATCTTTTGTTTTGAATACAAAATGCTCACTACTATAAGAATGAATAATTCCAAAATATAACTTGCGACTTTCTGTACCATATAAAAATAAATATTTTCAATTTATGATGTAGATTTTTTTAAAAAAGCTTATAGTACGTAAGCTACTCTACCTAGTTAAAGCTTCAATATCAAAAAAGAATAATGCAAATCATTCTTGTAGAACTTATAAACGACGTGCTACAAAGATGAGCCTTGTGTTTTAAATACGTATATGTAGATTTTTGTTTAATAAGATACCACCGATCGCTAATACTGAAATTTATCATTATTAATTTTTTTGTTTAATATTCTATAGCCAACTACCACTCTCCACTTTTTTTGTCGGTTTTGTCTGATTTTTTGGGAATGAGCAAAGTATCGCTTTTTGTTTCTTCAGTTATATCATTAGCGGACATTGTGTGTGTCCGTTTATTTTATACATTTTTTTGATAATTCAAGAATAATTTACTTATACGTATTTGTTGTCGTGAGTTTATCATCTGGTAGGTAAGGAATATCGTAAAATTTTCCACATAAATTCTTAATCTATACTTGTTCTTTTTTATTAAACTAATCTAATTTTCAAGGACTAGATAATTCTTTAACTCTATCGGTAGTAATATCATTTGAAAGGAATAGGCATGATTGATACTCACTAAGCAAGCAAATTTCTGGTGTCTCTAGCCTTCCAATAAAATCAGTTATACTTTGAATTTTTCCATAAATAAATCATCAAGGCTGTTTTTAAGTTGAATGTATGGAGATAAGAGAAAGGCTCGAATAACTGGCTAGTGCTGTTCTCTGACGAGTAGCTCGGAAAGAATATGGGTGGATTCTACAAAAAGAGCCATATGTCTAAGTTGGCACCAAACAACAAACGCGTCTTTAACGAAATTTGCTTTCAACAAAGTTGGCTTTATTGTCATCACGAAGCATATATTCATAAATGTTGCCTAGATATTTCCTCTTTATTATCTAAAATGGGCAACAAGTTGACAACTATTTTTAAACCGAAAGAAGCCATACTTGCACAAAATTTCTGAATATTTCTTATGTAAAATATTTACTATGTCTTTAATAATTTAAAAAACTTTATCATAAAAATATTAATAGCTTATCACGAACTCCTGAAAGGAGTACTTATCTAGATTTGGTGTGAGTATTATGTATGTACGTTTTTTCGCAATTTTTAAATTTTGACTTCAGATTCGGATATTTGATAATAAAGTATAATAGGAATGTCTAAAGAAATAATGTACTATATCTTAAGGAAAATGTCTAAAATGGTCAACAAAGCTTAGAAACTTAATATAATACTATGTAATTAGCATATTAACAGTGGCAAACTCTGTGGCGTAAGTCCATGTGTAATAAGTCGGATTGGCTGTGGGTGCGTAAGTCTGAGGTGTTGGTTGTTAGTGGTTGGGGATGCCTGAAGGCTGGGGGAGCTATAGTCGGAAGATAAGTCAGGGAGGCTGGTTAAGTAATGGGTGGCGTATCGTAGAGGTATGCCCGAGGTGTGGGAAAATCTGGTGAGGGGGGGAGGCGTTTTAAACCTCTGACGGTGTCTTCCTCTACTCCTATCAAAGATATGTAGGTGTCTTCTTAGTTTACAGTGGCCTGTCAAGATCGCTATCTGACGATTTACGGTACTTTGGCTCCTTCCCATGAGCTAGACCGAGTTGACAAGGTAAAAGTCTGTCTATTTTGACGTTTATCAGCAGAGGTACTTAAAGTATTTTATGCACAGATGCATTATAATGAGACTATTATTGCAAGACTCATCTAAACATAAACGTTTTTTTATGGCCCAAGGGCCTCTTTATGGTTGGACGGGCAATAACGAAACGTCAATTAAATGTCAGAAGTTTTTTGTAGAACTTGATTGGTTCTTAATATAATTTGTAAACTTCTCACCAATTTTGGATTTTACAATAGTAAACTATAGTAACGTACTTCGTATAAGCACATAAGTATACGCACAGCGGCTTGATGTACCTATATACTCATTTAATTATATTTTTACACAACACAAGTTTTTTACATAAAAACTTAATCTGTGCAGAAAATAGTGTATGTATAGCGGGCATAACTTGCTTTTATGGCCCTACAGCCTTTTCCTAGCCCTCGGCTAACGTCTCGGGCAAGAAATAACGCTTCTGGCCATAAAAGCTTCATTATGCCCTTAATACATAAATAACTATTATGTCCGGTCGGGCGATTTTGATCAGTTTATGGGCCTGTTTTTAGAGCGTAAGCTCTAAGGCTGTAAAACTTTTTAGAGCCCGCTAGAAAAATAGCTACCTTTTTTTTTACGTTGTCTACATAGTAATAACAGTAATTATATACCACACTGCACCTATCTACTTGAAGTTTGATCACTGCACCTACCTACATGAATTTCAGGCTTAATTAGGGTTTTAGAGCACTTTATCGTCACTGTGGGCTCTAAGACACTCAATTTAGCTCTTAATATATAATATACTATTACGTGCCACTGGTAGTGAATCAAGGCGAAGTTATACCAAAACAAAGAAATTCAGATTGCCAAAATTTTATTTTTCTTCAAACGTCAAAGACATGATATTTGAGATTCAATTCATTCTTTATGTTAAGAAGATAAAATAACATATTTTATGCGGAGCTAAACTGACTTTTTGTGCTTCGGCTGTTTTACCTGCCGCACTAACATTCGGCAGTCAAACTAATAGCTTCAGCACAAAAAGCTTCACTTAAGCTCCTTATAAAATAATATACTATTATTGTGATTCTTTGCAATGATCTGTTCTTCTTAAAAAAATAAAATTAAGTTTCCAGAGCTTGTGTCTATTACTTAATGAAATCTAGTCTATTAATTAATGAACAACATTGAAATAGACATGTTTTAGACATAACCTTCTTTTCCAAAAACTCTTAGAAGTTTTATTATAAATCTTTGTTTAAAAGACTATATATACATGTTCAAACTTTAACTACTTTATTGGTGTGATTAGATTAGTTCTAGTTCGAATACCCCAAGTTCAACAAGGCCTTTCTACTTGATAAATTGAAATTAAAAGTTACTTGAGAGACTTTTTTCTTTTTTAACTAACATTTTATTATGTTTTTAGTTTTCCGTGAGTTTTAATGTTTCAAGAAACCACAACAATATTTAAGACTATAAATAATAAATTAATGAAAATGTGATGCTCTATAACGAATTGCAAAGCTTTATTAACGTTATGCAAACATTTACTTTATTAAAGGAATAATGTTGAAAGAAGAAATTCTAATGTTTATACATCTTTATACAACTTTAGAAGTTACAAACTCGTATAAGATATCTAGAAGTACAAAGAATTATTTAGGTTAAATTTTCTAGTGTTACGAAATATATACAACTATCCAATCGATAACTCTTAGACCAGTAACACACTTTTTTCCTGAAATATTTCCTGCAGGCAATTTCTAGAATGCAGTAACCTAAAAATTTTAACTTAGAATATCGTAATGTGGCATTTTCCAGAAGGAAAACTTGCGCTTCGCCTTAAGCGTTTTACTCTAAATTCTTATATAGTGAACTAAACAAGACCATTAACAGAAAGGAGGTTCTGCTGACAATGAATATGATCATTTGTGAGTATCTTCAAATGTGCATAGAACGAGAAAATTAGGACAACATCGTTTGTTTAAATGTAAATGGGATATAATAAAAGTAATGGAAACTTAACTTGTCCTACTTTCCTTATGTAATAACCCAACATAATATAATAATTGAATAGAAGTAAGAAACAGAGTAAGAGCATATCACGTTTATGTTTAACTATAATTACGAGTATGACAGACTATAAAAGGAATCTGTATATACTATGCTAAAATTTTGCAGATCGAGTTTTAAGTTGCCAGTGCTTACAGTTATTGTTTCAAATGTACTTACAATCTGTAAACCTAGTTAGTTTTAGTAACAAAAGATTTTTAGCAAAACTTTTGAAATGACATGCAAATTGTCTGTGCTTCAGTTGGTTCATTTTATGGAAGTAAGTATTTCTTTATTTTATTAACTCCTGCATCAGGGCCACCCCTTGAAACATCAGTTTTCGATTCACAAAAACCCCACGATCATGCGTCAATGAAACAAAGTTATTTTTTGCTACTCTAAAATTCAAACTACTGGATACTTACTGTACTAAATGCTCCGGCTGTTAAGATCTCTTATTCAACAAATTTAAATTCAGGTGTGGGTGTTAACCCTAAAAGCTTCTAGTTAAGTAATAGAGTCAGAAACTAATAAAAGACATAGTGAGCGCCACCAAATTGATGTTAACAAAATCTAGGAGTCCCAATTTGGAGAGATTCCTCATTTAAAATTGACGTTAATTTAATCAAACGAAAATGAATTTTAATTGTCAAGCTATATCATACGATAATTAAATTTGAAATCTATATATTGCATAAAGTACAAAAAAAATAGAAAGACAATACACAAATGAAACATGTTAGAAAAGTTTTCTATTTCAAAAAATACAATAATAATTCATCATATTCTAAAAATATTTCGGGATCCCAAACCAACTATTAAATTAAACATAACTAAACTTACATAAACAGTAACATAATCGTAATACAAATCTCCTTAATATCTCTTCATTTTCATAAATTTCTTAGCACAAATAGAAGGCTGAAAGCATTTCACTACAACACAACAAAATGACCATAACACAAAATTATCACATAAACTGCAAACTGAAGCGAAAACATTGCGGGAACACTTAATTATTTTAAATTCTGAACTATTTTATCTTAACGAGATTCATTGAACTCTTGCCATAATTGCTATTAGTAATAAATTCTTTATTATTATTACTATTAACGAGAACGATGATTAAGTTACTTGAATGTTGCTCGAAGATAGTTATTTTACTAGTTGAGTAACAAATTACGTATTCCTATTATTAATTTTTTATTAATTAAACGAGTTAATGTGTTTAATTTAAAATTCACTGTTGATTAGCATTAAACAAATTCTAATAACCCAATCAAAGGTAAAATAAACGGGAATTAACACTGCACTCAAACTAAAGTTGTGGAATAATCCTGCACCTGATTAATTTTCTAACAAGATCGGTACTGTATAACACTTAAAGAAGTGTTGTTCTAAACTCGACTATAGTTATTTAACTGTAAAATCGCTTACACACGATACTAGCACGGGAAACAAAATGCTGGGGCAAACCCGCCAGCTTGGGATAAAACACCCGCCGTCCTACCGGACCGGACAGTACGAGACCCACTGCCCAACTGAACTTTTTATTTGTGAATCTCTACTACTTTATAAATATTGAAAAGAGAGAAGATTTTAAGCTAACCTGTGGCGGAATAGCGTGACTTTTTTAAGCCTAATGAGGAACAAGCATTTGAAAGCTTCGAAATGATTCTAGAACAAAAATTTGCCGCGTAAGAATTTACCAATAGACATGCACAGAAAGCCATAAATAAAAGCTAAATACATATTAAGAACTGATATTATTTGTAGGAAAGCCGGCATTTCTTCAAAATATTTATAAATTAAATTTTAGCAAGGTTCTTTCCTGCGAAATAACTTTTAGAACCATAGGAACACTTCAAAACTAACCTTTGATATTTTACAAGGACTGCAAATACATTAAAATTATGTCTACGAGATCTTTCTAGAAGAAATTTGATCTGTACAAAAACATAAAAAGGTGACCCTGGTATTTAAAAGACCATCAGATAAATCCTAGTATTGTTGCACTTTTAACTCGACTAAAATATACATAAAATAAAATTTTTAAAAAATGGTTCTTTTATCGTTTATGAACACAAAATAATATTTTTAATAATTCTAAAATTTCTGTCCGTTACACCCTCAAGGGGAAAGTCCTTGAAAAACCATTCGTCCTTGCAAAAAATCCAAATATTCGTCCCAATATTAAGGGTGCCTCTAAAAATGATGTAAGACTAAAAAAGAATAATTGTGTTAGAGGTTACAAAGTTTGTTATATTAGTTTGCTTATCGGACAGGGCACTTTCAAGTCTAATGCAATGATTTCAAGACAGTCTTCTAGTTCCTCACCATTTGCGTGAGCTTCTATCATAATTTTTCTTTCTTCTTCTTTAAGTGATGTGTCGAAAAAGGCTAGATCCACTAGTTTATGTTTCAAGTACTGCAAATAATTTGCTACAGTATTATTTACGGTTTTGGAAATTTCATTCTGGAGCTAGGAAATGGAGGAGAAATACACGTTTGTAGCCGAGGAAAGGGCGCGAGAAGTTTAATCGACTACATAGTCTATACAAGAAACCTTGAACAAATGGTCAAAGACATAAAAACGGAAAAAGAACCAGAGCTATCAACCCAACACAGAATGGTGACAGCAAGACTAAAGAATAAAATCATCAAAATAAGGGAAAACAAGAAATACTATAAAATAAAGATAAATAAATTTAAAAGGGATGAAATACAAGAAGTTTATAAAAGAGAAACAAATAGAAGGTTAAAATGACACGAGGAGATGAAAACAGACTGGTCAGTGGAAGAAAGATGAGCCATATTCAGAGACACTATAATTGAAGTAGCAGAAACGATTTGTGGAGTTGCATGCAAAAATGGGAAGAACAAAAGAACCAGATGGTGGAACGAAGAAGTAAGGGAGGAAGTAAAAAAGAAGAAACAGGCATGGAAAAAATATCTTGCAACCAAAAATGAACAAGATAAGAATGAATACAATAGAATGAGGAGAAGAGTAAAGGCAGCTGTCAGAAAGGCAAAAAATAAAACATGAGAAGACTACGGAGAGGAACTGCAAGATAGCTATTTAACTAATAATAGGAATTTCTAGACAAGAATAAGGGCAATGAAAGGCAAGAAAGGAAAAGAAATAATGGAAATAAAAGACAAGGAGAATAACCTACAAGTAGACATGAATAATATTGTAAAGGTATGGAAGGAATATTATGAGGACAAGTTTGATAAAATAACAGAAGAACAGGAAATAATTATTGAACAAGAGGAGGAAGGTGTTCAAGTAGAAAATATTAGTCTAGAAGAAATAGAACAGGCTATTAAAAATATAAAAACAAGGAAGGCAGGAGGGGAAGACAAAATTGAACCTGAAATGATTAAATATCTAGGAGAGGAAGGAATAGGATGGCTATGGAGGTTATGTAGGAGAGCATGGGAAACGAGAGAAATACCAACGGACTGGGAAACAAATCTGATAGTACCTATATATAAAAAAGGGAAAAGAGCACAATGTAGCAATTACAGAGCTATATGTCTATTATCGACATGCTTTAAAATCTACACAAAAATAATAGAGAAAAAAGCGAGACAATTTGTAGAGGAGGAAATAGACGAAAAGCAGGTAGCATACATGCCAGGGAGACAGACAAACGAAAATATATTCATAATAAGGAACCTGATGGAAAGGAGGCTGGAAAATGGGGAAGAACTCGTCATGACATTTATAGATCTCAGGGCAGCATTCGACTCGATAGACAGAGAAGTAGTAGGGAAATGCCTGAACGAAACCAGTATCCCGAAAACACTCATACAAATAATACGAAGTACATACAAACATGTTAAAGGAGAGGTACAGATAGGAGGGGAAAGGTCAGATGAATTTACATGGAGGAAAGGAATTAAGCAGGGGGACATCCTCAGCCCCCTACTGTTCATAATAGTAATGAGTAAATTAATTAAAAATACAAGGGAAAGAACGAAACAATTGCAAACACTAATAGGGTATAGAAACCTAGAGCCGGTAAAAGTAGACACACTATGTACACTGTATGCAGACGATATAGTGCTGATTGCGGACACAAGAAAGAAGATGCAGAAACTAGTGAACATATGGACGGAAGAAATAGAACGAATGAAAATGGAAATAAATAAAGAGAAAAGTAAAATAATGGTGATAAACAAGAAGCCTGAAGATAAAACAATAGTAAAATGCAAGGGCACAACGCTAGAGGAAGTGACAACCTATGAATACTTGGGGAGCCTAATAACAAATGATGGTAACATTGATGCAGAGTTAATAAACAGATCGACTAAGTCAACTAAACTTTATTATGCACTACAACCACTTCTATCGAAGAAGGAACTAAAACAAGAAACAAAATTAAGAATCCATAATGTAATAACCACCCCCACACTATTATATGCATGCGAAAACTGGACGATACAGAAGAAACACGAAGGGAAGATAGAAGCTATGGAGATGAAACATTTACGAAGAATAGCTGGGAAAACAAAGTGGGATGGACTTACGAACAGAACAGTAAGGGGAATGATCAAGCAGGAGTCAATAATGAGTAAGATACAAAGAAAACAACTACATTGGTTCGGTCATATGACAAGAATGAGCCCAGACAGATTGACTAAAAAAGTATGGGGAGCGAAAAACTGTAAGAAAAGGAGAAGAGGAAGACCTAGGAAAAAATGGATACAACAAATTGTGGAAATAGGAAGAGATAGAGGGAAAACAATGGTGGAAATGAAGGAGCTAGCTGAAAACAGAAAAGTGTGGAAAAAATGGACGAAGGAATAAGTAACCCAAATCCGACGCCCGCATGGGTAAATGGAAGGGGAGAAAGAAAGAAAAGAGATCTCAGTATTATTTAATTAAAAACATCTTTTACAATTACAAAAGCACCTATAAAGATGCAAACAAGAAAATTAAACTTTCAACTTTTTTTCGCGTTTAATTTGTAAAGAAATCAACTAAAGATATAATATTATAGATTATTTCTATTACTTAGCATCATTAAAATATATTTTTTTAATATTTTAATATTTTGTCTCTAATTCAAACAACACCTCGAATTGAAGAAATTTGATCAGACATATTTTCAAGTTCGGCCCTGATATATTTTAGACAACGTAGCAATTACGTGTGAGTGAAGCTAGTTTTCTAACTACCTATACGAGTCTCATTTAGTTTGTCTGACAGTTTACATAAGGTTACTAAATATAACTAAACGCAAAACCCTTTTCTTCACGTTCGGTTACAGTTTATAGGTCTCGCTACAAGAAGATCTTCATAACATAAATTAGGCAAGCCATTCAGCATGCTCTGTGTATTGCTCAAACTTTTTAAATCCCAATACCTCTAGGAGGCATCTTATGTAGAGCTCTAATTGAAAACTTCAGCAATAATTCTATGTAGTCGTCTCTAGCATAGCTGTTGCAAGCAAAAGTCAATACTACCCTGGTAATTAGAGTCACTTTGTCCAACAATAATTCCTTATTTCAAGAGCGTTTGATTTTTTTGAATACTTAGACCTGTAGATTTGTATTCTAGTATGATTTCTAAAAGTTGATGTCTTCAGTAAGTGCATACCTAGTTTCTTTTATAATAGTATACAAACTCCACGCCAGTTACCAGTGTTACTTGCAGTTTGATCAAAACACATACCTATTACATTATCATTAAGTTTCCAGCCTTTAAATAAGTCTCTTAAATAATTAATAAAAATATTTAACCTAGAATTTATACTCGCATTAATATTTTTTAAGTAAAATCTCTGGTAATAAATTTATAGATGTAATGTGAACAACTACCATTTTCCCATCATCGAATTCACTCACGATAAATCTAAAATTTCAAAAACAAGTAAATATTAAATTTTTGAAGATAATTTAATTTCAGTCAATCTAGTAAAGCCAAAAAATCATACGTTATGTACTCAAAAATTTCAAAAGTAATTTTTTATAAACACAGCCAACACAGCCTTGGTAGTGTAATGTCTAGAGTGCTGGACTTTCACCCAAGCGGCCCGAGGTCGATTCCCGGTGCCGGCAGATCTGGCAAATCTGGTTAAGGCTTTCTGCAGTCTTCCTTAGCTGTGACACAAATGTGGGATTTGCGCTGTTCCATCTGTAAGTCAGCTGCAGCCGCACATAGGGCCTACGTAATAATAATCGCCCCCTCCCTCCCGCAGTAGCTTATAGCTTCTGGGGCCTGGTTTCCAGGCTAAGGGTTGTAGCAATTATTATTATTATTATAATTGCCAATGTTATTTTTCAAAGCAAACCTTTAAAATTATAGTTTTAAAATGTAAAACAAAATAAAGCTATAACCAATATAATAGCTAAACAAGACTGAATTGTTATTCTTGAATCTTTTTCTGTCACCTACATCTGCGTTGCGCTCTCTTTCATCTAACCCTTTTCCCGTGAAACGTAAACATATTCTAGCGTGCGTGCAGGTGGAATAACAAGGAAAGGGACTTTTAAGTGCAGCCATCGCGCTTGCATTTGCAAATTATATGAATGAAATGTTGCAAATTATAATCGTCTTTATTGATATTTAGTAATAATGAATATTATTAATAGATATTAACAATTATATGATGTTGAAAATTAATAATTTATACGTTTATTTAACAGGAATTTTACCGTAACTTTATGTAGTAAAATAACTAAATCATTTTAACGCGGCTAGGTAGGAACCGATCATTTTTCTAGCTGGATTTGCATTCAAAATATAATTTAATGTAAAACATTAATTAAACAAAATAAATTAACCTTGATCTAAAATTTATAAAATTTTATCTTTCAAATAATTAATAATATTATAATATTGCAAGTGCTGACATCTATGACGTTTTAATAGAACTAAAGATTGTGCAGAATGTGTAACTTTCTATGGTGGTGGTAGATAAACGATCTTAAAACACTGGTATACGACTGTAGTTTGATTGAAATCAGTTAATGATGATGGTACTGTGGTAGTGTCAATAGTTTACTAAGTAATTCCACAATAAATATAAGCAGTGCATACATCATCATGTTTCATCACCATGTCAAACAAAATCAAGATGCATGCGAATTTTGGTCAATTTAAAGGATCACAATAACTGGAACATTTTGAAAGCTAATAAATGTAGAGAGATTACTTTAAAATATTTCACATTAGGTCACAGTTTGTTTTTAGAAATTTCTACACGCAAATGAAAATGAATTTCCGGTCACCACGACAACTCAGATTAAACTTTTGCAGGGTAGTATCCCAATGTCAGGTAGCCATGCCAAGCTTTTGCTGACGAGTTTCGAAAAAATTAATCAGGACTAGCCAATTTATAACATTATAAATTTTAAACACAAAACTTATACCTATCTAATAAAGCTCAAAGCACCGGATGAGGCTACTTCTTTAATAAAAGTGTTTAGGTGTCGTTAATCACAAACGCTCATTAAACTTAGATTAAACACAGGAATAAACCTCCACCCAAAATGTTTGTTATTATAGTATAAATAAAAATGCGACCGGAATTTACAATTTGCGAAAAGAAATCAGTCTTGATGATAGGTTGGCTACAAACAATTTCTTGTGGGAATCTATAAGAAGTGGTTTATTACGGTTATTTCTCGTTTATTAAAATAAACGGTAAAATAAATTCAAGTTCATTGGTCTCCAGTAGTTAAAAATAAAGTATAGTATAATAAACAAAGTATGGTATTCTAAATATAGAAAAGTATAATTAAAGGTTGTAGCCATAAGCACAACGGTACGGTAAGATTAGATAACTAAACACTACGACGCCGTTACGCAACTAACGGAACACAAAATACTGAAATCTCCCTTTCAAAAATCAGATTTCAGGGAAAACGTCTAAAGTCCGTTTTGGCAGATAGCAACGCAGCCTATTCGCTGCGATCTTGGGGCAAATGCCCGGAGTGGAATGGGTATTGTATCTTAAAAATTTAAAGAGGGGCGATTATATTCTAGGTGATTCTATGCATAATTCTAAAAATGCATAAACTAAAGCAGACTGCGCACGGTAATAGTTAAAGAAAGAAACAAAAAACTGATAGAAATACCTGGAAGAAGCTTAAAAAAGGAAATTTACGAGAAAGAAAAGAAGCAGTTAGTCCAAGAAGAGATATGAAAACAAGATATAATAAAACTCGAAAGTAGAATGAAACAGATACTCAAATCGCCTTTTGTAGGAAGTCTTTCAAAAGGAATCTCAAACTTTTTCAGAAGAAAGAAGAATGGGCAGCTTTTAAGCAATCAATTGGTCTTTATTAACATAGAGCAGAGAAAAGAATTATCTTTCTTCTCATGTTCAGTCTTGGTAGTGTAATGTCTAGCGTGCTGGACTTTCACCCAAGCGGTCCAGGTTCGACTCCTGTTACCGACAGATCTGATTAAGGTTTTCTGCAATTTTCCTTAGCTGTGGAACAAATGTAGGATTTGCGCTGTTCCATCTGTAAGTCGGCTGTAGCCGCACGTAGGGCCTATGTAATAATAATAATAATAATAATCGCCCCCTCGCTCCTGCACAAGCTTATAGCTTCTGGGGCCTGGTTTCCAGGTTATGGGTTGTAGCAATTATTATTATTACATTATTATGTGTCGTTAGCAGAGACTCAACGAAAATCCGTTTCCAAAATGAAATGTCTCGTAAGGAACGTAGTTTGTACGTGCTTGGTAATGGTCAAAAAAGATTACACGTATGTAGACAATTATTTTAAATTACTTTGGGCCTAATATTTTATTAACAAAAATTATTCTGTCAACCAGTTTAGCTTACAAAGAGAAGTTTTAAAGAAATTTTGATGAAATGATCTACCTAAGCACTCTAAGCAGCCATCCTGCTACGTAATAATAAACATTTACTATTTACACATTTCCGTGTAAGCATGATGATGAGCATCATTACAAAAATTGTTGGTTTATAATATATGGAAAGGTTTCCGTAAAAGCATACATGGCCTGAAGTTTGCTCGAACCTCTTAAATTAAATAAGTTAGTGGTTATGGCATAATATATTTATGATTAGAAAGTTTAGGTCTCTAGGGCTATAATATTTTAAACCATTTATATTCCTGAAAGGCATTTTTTAAAAATTTATGTACATATGTATGTTATTTTAATTTATAAAGAAAACACTTTTCTATGTAACGGTTTTAGTTATTATTTCATTCAATATCTTCACAGAATATAAACCTAGAATCTTGTGTCTTAATACGCGAACAAAATGTCCAAAGTTACAGCGATGGAAAAATTGGTCTTTCCATTTGGATGAATACCCAAATAATTGAAAACTTTCCAATTTGAAAGTCATATTACATAGAATAGAAATTCATCTCCTCTTTTTCATCTGTCATAATCTTAAACGGCACTTCCAAGTATAATATATCTCAATAGTAATTTCAGAACAACAATAGAATCAAACAGGTACTACAGTAAGTTTTTACAAATTGCACATTGTCGGATTATTACCCTCCATAATGCGTGCAATGTAGCGTGTAAATAGCTTCAATAATATTTCTAATTGCAACATATAGATATGAAAGATCATTGCAGCATACATACTTTACGTTCTTTTAAATGAAATTCAAACAAAGAAAAGTGAGAATAATAAATGTGAATTCATTATGTTTAATACTTCCTGACATTTTAGAGCTCTGTAAATTAACCCCTTTAATCCGTCTCTTTGTTATGATGACCCGCTTGTAATTACTTTTCAGACATAATTGTGGTTTTTCAGCATTTCCTTGTATTTATGAGATGGATTACCCATAAAATGTTGTAATGCTATAAATTTTAAACTTGTTGCTGCTATTTACTTTATTTCATCGAAAAGAATATTTTTATATCAAAATAAAATTTTCGTACATATCCATTTTTGCAATTATTTCTATATTAATCTTTTAAACCAGGCGACAAAAAAATTTGACAGCCCGTTCTATATAATTATTTTCTCGTTTTTCAAACAAGTTCTTTTGTGCTTTCGAAATTGACAGTGAAAGTGGCATGGATATTCGCTTTTCTCTTTTCTCTTTCCTCCATTTTTATTTTTAATCCCGATGAGGGATATCGCTTACCACTTCAATATGGCTCTGAAAGAATGCTTTGTTCCTATACTAATTCTTGATATTTTCAGGTCAACAGATTGATTGATTTTCAACACCAAATACATTGACAGACAGGATGTTTTTATAAAATAGATTTGGCTGTTTATCAATTTTATGGTTTTTATATGATTGTGTTTGTTAAAACGCAAAATGTGTTTGTTTCTTCAATTTAATTGATTTATTTTAAAAGATAAAAATATTTACAAATTCATCAAAAGCTCTATATAGTGAAAGTATATTTCTTATTTTATCTGGTAGTATCGGTTATGATCCTAATAATAAAATTAACATTTAAATTTCATTTCTAGCTAAATTCAATTCCAAATAAATCCAATAATCCAAATAAAAAAATTATTCGTCATTTAATATGTTGTCTATAAGCCGCCATTATAAAAGCAAGAGCATTTCTAGGCCTGGATTAACGCTTAGACCTACGAAGCTCGGGCTTAAGGCGCGCCACGTTTTTGGGAGGTCCAGTGCCAGACGTGAATCACAGAATCGCAAGTTCTCAGAAAGGTCTGGAATTGAACCACCGGAAGCTTTGTAATGGCTACCACAAACTACTCTGGATAGCGTTGATTTTCAGCCCGCAAAAGGTTAAAAAATTATGTTAGATCTTTTCTTGGTCTAGAGAAATGAAATGTGCTATCAATTTTATGCATTGAATCAGAAATACCTGATACTGTAGATTAAAAAATTGTATACATTCATTTACGGATTTGTCAAATTGAAATCACCTAAAAATAAGATTCATTAACTTAATTTGAGTTTAAATTTATGGTAACGGTGCATTTTTTGTTGATATTATCAAATTTATAAGAAAATTTAAAATAAACAGTTCAATATAAATAAAATACAAAATATTTGTTGACTTTGATACCTACTGTTCGCGATATTTCGAAGGACCAGAAATAAAGATCGTTTTACGTTTAAATCTTTATTTGTTGACTGATTGAATGTTGAGTCTTGACTGATAATGCTTACAGTAAATATGTACAAATGTAAGGGTAGGAGGAGGAGTAGCAACCCCTACTCGCTAAAGGCGTGAACACCTACTTCTATTCATCTAAAGTCTGGTCGCATTAGCTATTCTGAAAGCGTAAACAAACCAAATACAACGCTATTCGATAAACGTCCAGTAGTAATGTCCCTGGCGCCGTAACTTTTTTTAAGGCAATTAGAAAATATCGCGAATAAAGGTGATTGATATTTTTTACTGACGAAACTTGGGTTAAAGCTGATGATTGTTTTTATTTCTTTTTTGTTTCACCAGTTAAATATAGATTTATTTTGTAAAATATTTTAATAATAACAGCTATTTCAAGCTTGAAGTTTTATTTATTATAGTGTTCTAGCTCTACGTCGTAAAAATGTCTTTTTTATGACAAACACCTCTTTTAAACTCGACTTTGTTATTGGTAATAGTTGGTAAGTTAAAAAACTCACATGGCCACTTACAAAATTGTGAGAAATTTTTTGTATTTGGTGTAAAAAATAAATAAAATACTGAACAGGAAATCAACAATTTGTATGTAGAAATTTTATTTTAAAAAGTATCCAAAGTCAGCAGGTAAATGGTTAGCGAACAAAACCAGAAGTCATTAATACCGAATTTTATTGTCCATGGAGTTTACGGACGAAACGAGGTTTTACGGCTTAATACGAACGAATAATAAAGTTGAACATAATTAAACACGCCCTCATTGCAAGTACTTGTTAAACATTGTACCAGTTAGCACATTAGCTTAAAGACTGTATTGTATCTGATTGCTAATCAAATTTCAATAAAAAAAAGAAATTAAAACAAAATAAAAACATGGGTTCATAATTCGGTATTTAATTCAAAAACTCATATCTCTATGAAGAAACACTGCTATCAGGCTGGAATTCTGCAGTACTCACTACCCTATCCTCATCGAATTAGCACATTAAATTCATTTTAAAGCGACCTCTAGTGGTGCAAGAATTTTACTGATATTTGTTTTTGTACCTACTTCGTATTTTCTTTCAAATAAGCCCAAAACCACCCCGAAAACTATATTTTTATGTACTTTTCCAAATTTTTCAAGCCAATTAACCTAGAGCAGTGGTTCCCAAAGTGTGTTCTGTGGATCCCTGGGGTTCTGTGAAAATATTTTGGGGTTCCGTGGAACGAGTTGTCATAATATTAGGCAGATAATTTACAATAGTTTTTTGAAATAAATTTTTATATTAATTTAAGGTTGAAATATGAAATTATTATTAGGTCCAGTAATACAACAAAAGGATTGCCACTTACAAAGTGGCTAAGTGGCAAAACTTTCCTATAATAACGGCCTAATTACTAATTTATTTGTTGTTGCCTTTTACTACCACGTGTTAATTGCAATATTTCTGCTGCACCAAATATTATGCGAATTTAACTATCAAATATTAAACCAAATTTTCAGAGAATATTGAAGTCAAAAATACAACTGCATTCTTTTCATTAATCATTTACTTTGACTTTATGAAGTTTTTCTATATTTTATTCTATTTTGTTCTTTCTTTTATACAATTTGTATTGTATTTTGTATAGATATCCATATATTTAAGACAAGGGTGATTTTTGTTCCAGTTCGTTTGAGAGTTCTACTGGACCGTATTTACGTGATTCTTTTTTATATGTGTAGAGAATGAAGAGAATAAGAATATTTTTTCTGTTATGGTGAAGTTATAGAAAATTTAAACCAATAATATTTAATTTTTATGTTAGTGTACTTCAAGTAATAATTATAAAAACTACAATAAATCAATTTATAAAATAATATTTGCAACAAAATTCCTTAATTTTATGTTATAAACATATTACATATTTATTATCATTTATCATAATTAAGCAAAATTGGTTTGAAACAATAGCTTCAACTTGCATAAAAACGTACATTAATGGATTATTTGACAGCCGATTTAAAATATATATATATATATTTTGTAAGTCATTTTTTGAAATACTAATAGACGCGATTAAGAATTTTTGAAACAAGATCAATTCTAGATATTATTCTAATAATTTCTTAATTTATATTGGTGCAGTATTTAAAAGTTCTACAATAAATTAATTCCAAGTGCTAGAAATAGCCATAGCGCTTGTCGGCGGCTGCAGCCCTTAGAATATGGCCTTCCAACATCCATCACTGAGTGTTTAATATTTGAATTGTTCTGATGTATAAACAAACTCTTGCATGCGGCTATAGTTTTCTTTTACGAGTTCTACAAGACCGATTTGCTAACCCCTTTTGACTTTGGCTTTCATTTATATTTTCTTTAGTCTTTAGATTTTTAAAACCATAAACTTTAAATACTTGTCACCTTTCTTAAAAGCAGATGTGGTATTGATTTACCAATCGCGGGTAAATTCAGTAACCTCCTGAGCAAGGATCGCAATAAGGTGACAAAAGTCCCGGCAGGTACGTGGGTTCTAAATATTTAATGTCTAAGGCGCCAGTTGTCCTAAGCGGTTCGAACAGCAGAACCTCCTGGTATACTAGACGCCCTTGCTCAAGTAAGTAAAGACAGGAAACTCATGTCAAGCAAAGTCAATTATTTTTCTAACAATCCCCATAACAACCATCAAGGGAATTAATAGCCAACTATCACTTAACAAACATTCAATTTAAAACGTAACATACTTTATACCTATTTAAAACACAAGGCTTACTTTTTTATGTTTCGTTTGAGAGTTTTACTGGCCCGATCTACGCAATTCCAAATTAAAGGTTTTATGCTGTAGCATTGCCAGGTCTCTTTAGTTTTGCGATTTTTAATTTATATTTTTAAACGTTAATCGTAATCGATGTATTCTCTACGCTCGAGACCGATTGTTCACTTACAGCGCTCGCTTCGTCACGTCTAGAAATTAAATATCCTCTCTCTACTTGCATTATTCACTCAAACTTTATTCAACTCAAAGAAGTCTGGTACTCTAGGGGGAGTCCCCCCTTCTTAGCTAAGGCTAAGCCTTCTCCCAGCAAGGTTGTATGCTGGTCTATTCAACCAAGTCTACACTGTACACAAAGTATGACTCAGATACAGGTTGCATAAATCAATAGATTACATATGTGTTTTACGTGGGGTTCCTATAACAACATACCCTCACGTTCCTTCCAAAGGAGGAAGTAATTGAGATACGCTTAATCAGCGCGCAATTGCACAGTAATTGCTCCCAGTCTCTCACTAGTCGGGGCGAGGTTGCCTATCCACCCTCTACTAGCTATCCAGGCTAGTACCGGAGCGATTGACTTAACACGTGCTCACCCGCCGGCACCCTCCCGTCCTCTTTCATACGGGGCTAAGTACCTAGTCCGGCAATAGGACTATTCCTCCAACTTAGCTCAGTTAATAGAAGGAACCCTCCAGTCCTCTTTCATACCTTCATAAGTTCTTCCTCGGCCAGGGGTTGGGGCCACTGCCCGATCGAATCCAACCTCAAATGTGGCGGAACTTGGTTTTTAAATGGCCACCCCGATCTCCCAGTTATAGGCCTGGTGCGCCTATAAATCAATAGATAGCCAGTAAAGACCGTTTGACTAATATGACAGTTGTTTTGTAGATCTTTTTTTATTAATTTACAGATACTATAAAGACAAGCTAACATTGTTTCTCTTTTGCAGTGTTTAATTTATACATTCTCTAAAATGCCTTTTTTTATTCCGACCTTTATGTTTTAGGTATATTAATGCGTGACAAACAAAATTAACATGAATCATAATGTCAGAACTGTGTAGAAATTAATACTGTTTAGTGAAATAGATCAGTTGTTATCCACGAAATCGGAATTGGTAATTGGGAAACGGTAGATTTTAACAGCAGTTAAATCTGCCGGCTGCCAGCTAACTAATGTGAGGTCATGAGTCTCACAAGAGGTCTTCTGTAATGGGCGCCAGAAGTCGTTTAAATTGCTCCAGTATTTGCTGACAAAATTTGAAAATAACAACACATTTGCAACTACTTCTAATGTGGTCGATTTTTCCCAGTATGGGATATCTTGATAGCTGTAAATATAAACCCCAGATAACACTCATATAAATAATAAGCCTTCATGTATGATATACAGTGCTTTATTATCAATGAAAACAATCCGATATAGATATATGTTAGTAACCAAGGATAAATAGCCTTTAAATGTAAGTTATTAATTCTTATATACATTTGAACGGGGTGTGAATTCATGCGAGCGGGACTAATTACTCTAAACTTCAATTACTCTAAAGTTAAATTTCAAAAATGTAACCAAAAATGTAACAATGTAAATTTGATGATATACCAAATATATAATAGTAGTTTATAACTATATAAGAAATGAATACCTAGATTTAAGAATGTTAGATATAAGAAATGATTACCTAAATCTAAGTGCTACAGGCACACAGGTGAAAAACCAGTTAAAACAGAAAATTATAAAGTACAAATATATAGTAAAGTTTTATTTACAATAAAGGTTACCAAATTCAGGAGACTCACAATACAGGTGCGTGTACTTTCAATCTGAAGAGGAGCGCCACGAACCAGGTTGAAAGTAGCGTGATCCAAAGGGACAACCGGCAACCAAATAACTGTATGTGAGCAAGAAACTCAGCGTAATGGTCTTTTAACAACACAAATATACAACGGAGAGTGTATGAAGTTAAGGTAAAATAAAATGTCTGTAACAAACAAGATCAATTACCAGAATGCACCAACCAAAGTTTGAATAAGTACCTTAGATGGAATGCGACTTTGTGATAAAGTTATATCGCTTCCAAATACGGCTTAACAGCGATTAATTAACGAATTCTCAAAAAGAATTACAGTATAAGAGATTGAATATAAAAAAAGTTAAAAACTACGAACCTCAAAAACGCGCTCCTAACCTCCAAAAGAACTAATGGTAAATCCCTTACGCACTAATATAAATTGGAAATCACACCAAAAATTAATTATAAATTTGCATAAATGCAATTTCTATTTCGCAACTTAAAGGGAAGATTAATTTAACGGCGATACCACTAAAACATTCTTTTAAAGAAGTTGCTGCACGAACGAACGGACGAAGTGTAAGTCGACTTATCAACAGGAAATTACTTCCGAACCAAAATGGCAACTAAGAGGAGAGAGGATGCGAAAATCCCTAACGCTATACAATATAACACAAAAGCATAGCTATATAGGGTGATACGAAATTAGCACGTAACAATCTGATACAGTACTGCAGAGCTGATGGTAGATAATGTCACAGTTTGTTTTAACTATTATTTATTTAATTTATGAAGAGTTAAACTCAATGTACTTCATGTACTTTATTAAACTTGTTCATCACTTCTTCCAGGAAGTAAATTTTACAGTAATTTTGAATTTTGGGTTTGACGATGCAAAAAATGCTGCGGACTTAATTAAATCTATGATTAATTATTCTTCATGTTTCAAAAAATGTACGGCTATAACACAGGAGATTGATACTATGATGTTTAGTATTGTATTTTAGTATTATATTTAGGTATTTTCAAGGTAACGGTACATATTATTTATATTATTTATAGGAAATCGTGTTACAAGGCAAGCACAAGCTTATTTTAGCTTCTTTGTCCAGCACATTGTATAATTATTAAAGATATTAAAACTATTAAAAAGTAAATCATGTATATTATTAGGAATTGTTTATTATTGGAGACCTTTCCTTTATAAACAAGGTTCGTTTTAAATGTTGTAAACAAAAATGCAGACTTTTGTTACAGTGTTAAAAAGCAATAACATTATGGCAACTGTCACATCTTTGTTCGGTATCTTTTGTAGGTGGTGGTTATTTCTCTGCTGTCTTCAATAGGTTGCTGATTTGACAAGGCCATGCACTTTCGGTTTGTTATTATGTTGGCATATTCAGTTTATTGTTGATTTCTGAATTTGATAGGACTGTTTAAAGAAGTGTTTGTCGATATGAATGAATCAGGAAATTCTTAATTATGACGTTAGAGGGTTTGTAATGTACAACTTCTAGAAATTTAGTTTCTAGTATTTCTAGTATCTAGTATTTAGTTTTGAAAATAAAAGAGTAAGTCACGGTTACGTTATACTAAAGAAACTCGTCCCTAAAACGCAATAATGAACAAATATAGTAATAAAGTATTTAATGAATCTAAACATTCAATCTCTTTCTGTCATGGCTCAATCTAAAAACAACTAAAATCACAAAAAAATAAAATGTGATACCGGTAATGCGTTTAAATGCGCAAATATTGTTTTTAAACCTACTGTTTCGTTTATTAAATAAGGTATTTGATCTTAAATTTGAGGTAGTCTTTGATACGTTTTAGCAGTTCCAAAAGTTTGCTTTTTTAGCATTTTTTTTCGATGAGCGTAAAATCAAAAACGACATAAGGATTTTCTTTGTTCCTGTTGACGAATACTATAACACATTAAACTTATACGAACGTTTTGTGAAATACCCTGCAGGTTTAGGCACACCAAACATTTTTTTAATAATTGAGCCAAAATCAACGCTATTTTTAATTTAAAAAACATCATAGCCATTCAGAGGAGTAACTCTGCTAAGTTTTGCATCCCTGAAATGCAGCGTTTAAACTATCTTTTAACTTGCTGTTTTAATTTTGTATAATTAATTATGTTTATTATAACTACTTATTATTAGGTATTATTATGTACACATTGCTTTTATGATAAATAATAGGAAATAATAATAATAAATTAGTTTTTTAAATATAATCCATGTCACATGCCATATTATATATATTGAGATGATATCTTATCATCGGGTTGAAAATTGATCAATTTAATAAAACATACGGGTTTATTTAAAGGCTACTGTGGGTGTTCCGAAGCATTCAAATAATCAAATCATGTTTATATAAAGTATTCATGCAATAAAGAGAAGGATAGACATGCTAGGATACTAGTTTTATTTATTTAAAAGGTTACATGCTAGGTCACAAATAGATTTACCAAGTTAAAGCAAAATTTATAGGAATACGATTCTGAGTTTGACGTTTGTTAACGCAGATAGTATTTTCCTTTTCCCTTAAAACTAAAGCAGCTTCGAGTAGATATTTCACTGGAAATAGTTAAAAACAGATCATTACCTTGATGTATAAAAGGTTTCAATTAACTTACTGAGTTCTGTATTTGGTAGAAATCATGTCATTTAAATGAAAATATTAGCTGTGTGAATATTCATTGATTTTTGGAAATGTTTTGATTTACTCACCTGGTTGTGCTGTGTTTTGGACGAGAATGGGTATAGTTTTGATCCATTTATGTTGTTATTTATCTTAAACTTGCAGAAGCATCATTTTTGTTTTAAATCGTAAAATGTCGTAAAGGTCAGATTTTTAAGTTACTTTTTTCTTTATTATTTTGTGATGATTGGTGTGAACTCTATATGAGTGGGTTATCTGGTGTAATAATGTAAATATTCCATGTACAGAGATTGCTGGAAATTTATGTATTTCCAATGTTATTAAGTTTGAATGAGTTTAGTGACAGCTGATCGTTTTTATTGGTTTTTCCTGTAAATATAGCTTTAGACCATAAGTGTGTGATATTTTAATCGTATTTTTACCAGCTATCTTTTTATATTTTTAGAATTACGATCGGTGTTAATTTTTAACATATGTTTTTATTTACGACGTCATGACATTTTCGATGTTCAGAATTTTAGTGCGATTTCGTTGTTTTTTTCAAATGTTTTTCCGTAAACGTATAAAAGGGCTTTAAAGCTGCAAACGATACAAAGGTAGTTCGTTATTAAGATTTTGTTTCTTGATAAGAACAATTATTAGAACAATTTATTTGAAAGAATTTTTATGAATTAATCTGTAAATTTCTAGAAGTTTGTTAAGAACAAAGATTATTTGTCATTGACTGAGTTTAAAATTTTTGGTTTTGATGTTGGTTTGTTCAAATGAAACCAGTTGTAACCCACATGTCATGTTGTCAACGACCAATAATTCATTTGAGCAAACTTAAGAAAGATTTTCCTGTGTGATCTCTATTTATGAATTGATATTTTGATACAATTCTCCATTTTATAAATAAAATAAAATCGTGTTTATAATTTAGAAAGTACATATTTATTATTGATGTGGGGATACAAGTATCCAGTTATTTTCTTTATATACAAAGTTTTGGATTATTTCTCGTCCAGATGCAGGATTCAAGGTATGGTTTGTAGTACATAAGTGGTTCTTTCCAGGTACAAGAATTAATAAGATCAATATATTTTTTTATACCATGCTCAATCGAATTAAAACTGAGTTAGTCTACCGGGAAGGAGAAAAGCTATTGGGTTGTTATATTTTAATTTTTATTAAAGCTAGCCAAATCAGATTAAATATCTTGAAGTTGATTATATCATCTCATAGTTTATTGTTCGTCCGAACGTGGGACTTTCTTATAGAATCATATTTATTATCTTTATTTAAGTTTATATCATCCCAGTATAGTAATACGTTATTGACGTACTTTACGTAGCAATAGCAAAAGCGTTTATGATACAAACTATACTATATTTACACTGTTCGTAAAATTAATTCCAAAATAAACAAACATTAACTATTGTTTCAAATATATTCAAAGGGCAAATCAAATTCGAGAACAATCACTGGTATTATTGGATAAAATATTTATAGTAACTGAGAACAATATTTTGTAATTTGTGAGATATCAAAATATGCAAATTGAATGGAATTCAGTCAATTGTTAATAAATGTTTTGCTACATAATTGCTATATAACTATTTACCTTACCACAACTGCTAAAAATATACGAGAGGGTTAGAATTTTACAACATACTCAAGAAATATAATTTTGTTTTACCTGCACATACACTTTATCAACTTAACATAACCATTACCGGTTTACGTTACACGCTACAGTATAACAATATTATGCACACTTATGTCCTCAAATCCCGATTATACTAAAGTGCTTATGGACCTAACAGAAACAATATGCTTCTGCGTGTTTTGGTAATACAAATTTTACATTACATTAATAATTTCCTCCTAGCAGTTTTTAAAGTATAATTAACTACGTTTACGTAAAAGAGAAAAGAGCTTAGATTAAAACTTGAATGTTAAATAATTTACTACCCAGTAATGTAAATCTAAAACTGCTTAAAACATTTTTATCATTTATACCGTGTAGTAGTATGTATTATGTGTATCTTATTCTTATTATTGTTAGTCATAGTACCCGAAGGGAGAAAATTGAAAATGAAAATAAAGCACAAACATGCTGAATAGAATGTGCCACTCTGAGTTTTGCAGGTAGGTTTTCTTAACCGTTGAGCAACAAACTCGTTCAATAAATGTACTTAGATATTTAGTCCTCACTACTTCAAGGGTTCAGTGTGCACTTTTTATGCATTATGCTGAAAATACATTTCTAAATCTATGTCAATTCTTGTTTCTGTACTTTAAGAATATCCTTAATAATCTCATAAATCAATTTAGTTGCTGCATTGATAACTAGTAAACATACTACTGAGGTGTGTGTCGATAAGGTTCTCAAGAATTAAAAAGGTATACAGTAAGAAGCGTTTGCTTTTTTCAACACTTTTATCTCCACATATTTAGTTTTACAGTTATAGAACTATTACTAGTTTCAGTTTCATCTGAATTCAATACGAGAACATTTGTTTCTGTGTAGACTCGGTAACATTATGATTTTCTGAAAATGTCAATAATTATTTGCTTGTTTTAGTTATTGGGGTTTCTCGTCTTTTCTTAAAAGTAACAAAAATGTATTCATATATACGTTTACACGACAACCATGTAATAGTCGTATAATGGTACCTGTCTTGTCCCATGCTGATTAACTTATTGATTGACAACAGACCGAACCTTTATATTTTGTCCCAGTTTTTTGTTCAACTCCAAAGCGCAATACTAAACGGAACAACAAGCTAATATTTGAGACATATTGGGTTCGGTAACATAACAAAAACCGCTTTCGGTTAGGTTTTAACAATTCTTGTAATTTAATAATGTTTGTAATATAATTAAAAATGTACACGTCGGTTAATTTTACTTTAGGTAATCTGGTAATGTTTTAATAAAAGTTTTATTAAAATTTTTAGTGTTTTAATTTCAGTCTCATACTAAAATTTTTTTTAACAAAACCAAATCATTTTATTTTTTCGAAGCAAACTGACATTTTTATGTGTTTAGTTGTCAGGTTAATATTAGGTCTAATTAACCTTAACCATTTTAACATGTGTAACAATAATAAACCTCACTAAAAGTTTTTTACAACGCACCCTATCTTTTTTAGAATAGTTCTTGTATATAGGGTGTTTCATTCAACTTTCATATAAATTTAATGTGTGATAGTACTCGTCAATAGGAACAAAAAATCCTTATGCCATTTTCGATTTTACATCGAACACGATCGAAGCACATCGAAAAAGAAATGAAAAAAGCACACTCTTAAGAACTCCTGGAACGTATCACGACTTACATTACATATAAGGTAAAATACATTGTTTAACAAAGGAAAGAGTAGGTTTAAAAACAATATTTGGGCAATTAAAGGCATTGACGGTATCACATTTTATTTTGTTTGTGCTTCTAGTGTATGTATTGAGATTGAGCCATGCCAGAGAGAGATGGAATATTTACATTCATTTAATACTTGATTACTTTATTTGTTTATTATTGCATTTTAAGACCGAGTTTCTTTACCATAACGTAACTTTGATCTACTTTTGTTTTTTTACTAGCACCTTATGTATTTTTATTTATTTTTGTAATAGGTAAGTTTTTCTACGTATGCTTAAGAGAAATTATTAAGCGGTTACATGATGAAGTTTTCCAGAAAAATCTCATTTTCCATATCATAGTAATGGTTGTTTACATCGAAGTTTATAAGCTTTGATTTTATATATAAAGTCAATGTAAAGTCTTAAGCTAATTACGAATATAAAAACGGTACTTTTTTAAAACATTCAACATTTAGAAAATAAAGGGGATTATTATACACATATCTAGGATATTCATATCCACTTCTAAGTAAAATATATCATGTTAACTTCTAACATCATAACTTTTATTGAATTTATCAAAAATTAGAAGACGGCCAACCTTAACAACTGTATGTTGTTAGTAGCAATATGTAATTATTTTTTAGGATTACACTATATACCATATAATAAAATAATTTATTTAATTTAAAACAAAATAATTTTAAGAATTCATTTTATTATCGCGTATATTAACAGTAGGGTAAATACTGAATAGTAGAAATAGCTGCAACGAAAGAATGTGCTGTTTTCATGTCTACTACAGACCTGGAAATTGATATAGGTTCACCTAGAATGTTGATATAATTTTTGAAATATTTTTTTTGACACGTATCTTACCGTAAAACCACTTTAAAGGCTTATTTACTAAACATTTTTGTGTTCTCCTACCTTTTCAAAACATCTACATCTTTGGTACAAAAGGTAATAACAATTGAAGATAAAAGTGAAAAGTTTTAAATGTTTGTAATTTGGAAATTGAAATAAGTTCACTAATTAAAACTCACCATTTATTAAACATTAAATTATTAAAACTATAAAAGATCATTAAATTGATAATCAGTAGCACCACCATTACGGTTAATGATTTGAAAAATTCGATTGTTCATGCTTAAGACGAGATGATTAAGCTCATTGATAGTGACATTACCAAAGCCTGCAAAATGGCTCTCCTACGATCATTTACAGTGCGGAAAGGATCATTTCCACTGTAAATCTTTTGAACGATAATGTCCCACATGTTTTCCATTGGGTTAAAGTCCGGAGAGCATGATAGTCAGTCTAAGGTTGGGATTTGTGACGCTACCAACCCTGCTGTTGTGTTCTGACAGCGGTAAGCAGGTGCCTATCCTGTTGAAAAATTAGGTTTTCATACTCATGATCCTCATAATTAAGAATTCCCTTGCCATCCATTTAGAAGGATGTGCCATCCAAAGCTTGCTTAGTCCGTTAAAAGAAAGATGTTTCAATTTCAGCTGAAAACCTGATTGGACGAAACTAATAACACATATTTTATATTTCCTGTTGTTTAAATTAATAAAAAAAAGCTGTTTTTAGATATTCTGGAGCAGGTAATAGTTAGTAGCAATTATTATATATGTATTTACAGTGTTAATGTACCAATAAAAGTTTTACCTGTGAACACATATATATGTGTTCTCAGGTAAAACTTTTATTGGTACATACTGGAAAAACATTTTACCCCGAAAATGAATAAATGCCCAATAAACGACTGTATATCATCTGAGCTTTTATTTAACTTCTTGATTCTTTCAGATCAGCTAAGTTACTCCACTTATAACACATACCTTTTAACACCACTTTATTTTTTTATTCAAACCTCAGGTAGGTATAGCTACAGGTAACGATGGTAACTGCCTATAAGTACTTTCTTATACTATATATCAACTAATGTCGACTTACACCTTTAACCAGAGAGCTATCTTATTTAGTTTTGGAATGACCATTCCTGCTGCCTATTTCATATTGTTACGTGCTAATTTCGTAGCACCCTGTATAGCTATGCTTTTGTATTAAGTTGTATAGCGTTTAGGGATTTTTGCATTTTCTCTCCTTGTAGTTGCCATTTTGTTGTGGAACTCAATTTCCTGTCTTGATAAGAGATTGTCACTTGGTTTTGATTGCTCATGTGAAGAACTTCTGTTTATAGAATTTTGATAGACATCGCCGTCTAATTAATCCGTTTCCTTTGTGCTGTGTCTTGGGAAATGCCTTAGTGCAGTTTTGGGGTTAGTTTTGGAATTGATTTCCCAGTTTATTGTAACCGTTATGGGATATTTCCATCTGTTCTTTTGAGGTTATAAAAGCACACATTTTCGTAAGTTTATAAGTTAACTTTTCTATCATTCAGTCTCTTATACTTAATTCTTTCGATAGGTTTTTATGTATAATCGTCGTTATATGGAGGCGATATAAATCTCTCTTAAGGTCAAATTCCAACGAAGGTATTTATAAAGTGTTTGTGATGTGCGTTCTGGTAATTTGATACATTTGTTACAGACCTTTCTATTTTGGGTTTATCCTTTACTCATTTTATAACTTACTGTATAACAAGTATACGTTGTATATTTGGGTTGTTACAAGACCATTACGCAGACTTCGTTGCTGTTATTTGGGATCACGCTACGTTCGAGCTGGTTGGTGACGATCCTCTTCGGCTCTAAGAACAGACACCGTATCGTAAGTTGGTTATGTTGTGGCAACTATTTACAACATCTATAACGTTCGATAATCCTTCTGGTATATAAAACATATCTGTACATTTGTATATTATAAATTTATGTGTTAAATGGTTTTTCACCAGTGTGCGTGTAGCACTTATATCTTGATATGTGCTTCATATATATAAATTTTATTACATATTATTCACTGTATTATATTGTAAGGAATATTTGCGAGTAAGTACGTTTTAGCTTTGCACCGTAAGAGATGAATAGCTCACTACTGGAGTTGATGATTGCGCAATCTGACCGGTACCTGTAGACGCGTTAAATTTTACCGTGCCCTTTGCTTATTGCGTTTTTGAGACTTTAAGTCAGTTTTAGAGTAAGAAATTACGTTCGCATTAATCCTTTTGCCTTTCAATTTGTGTATAGAATTCAATAACCTATATTCAATTTACGCCAAGGTTATTTCACATTGAATAATTTGCTCTAATTGATAATTTGATTAATTAATAATAAAGCACTGTATATAACTTACTTGAAGATTTGTTATTTATATGTGTTGGTATTTGTAGTTTATATTTTCAGCTATCGAGGAGTCATTATTGGGGACCACATTGGTAGTAGTCGCAAATGTGTTGTTCTTTTCAGATTTTGTCGGCCAATACTGTAGCTATTTTAGACGATTCTTGGCGCCCATTACAGAAGACCTTTAGTGAGACCCACGACCTCCCACTAGTTAGCTGGCAGCCGACAGATTTAGCTGCGGTTAAAGGTTGTTACCGTTTCCCCATAAGCAGTCCCCATTTTGTTGGTAAAAATATGCACAAAAACATATATCTAAACAATTGGTTTTGCTTGTTTTGTATTTCTAGTGTGATGCAAGTACAATGGGCGTGCTTAAAATTTAATATTCGATTTTCTCGAAAAATAGTAAGAAGCGACCACATGTTGTTAAGGAAAATATTTTCTAAATCACTACAGCTACCCCCTATTACGACGTTTCTATTTATATTAGTTACACCCTGTATGTAGGAATACATACACTATGTAGGGATACATATTTTCTAATTTTTAGTATACAATGACTATTGTAATCTCTATATTTTAATACTGTTAGGGAAATGTTTAATAAAGCATAAGAGAATATTTAATTATAGTATAACTAGACTATTTACAGAATTCTTTTCTAGTTTTCATAGTTATCACTTGTTTATTTTTCTACAAATAAGCAGAGATCATCTTTTATATATGTCGGCTTAGTAGCGTGAAAAATTCTCAACTTAGGAGGACGGTATTCTCTCTGTGATACATTGCTGATGCCTTATTATAGAAACTTTTATGTACTACTACAACTTTAGTTACAAATCATATGAAAAATATTATAGCGATGTGGAACTTCAGCAGTGACATTAGCAATAGCAAAATTAGACGCGTCGTTTTAATTTCAGGAGCGAGTATAAAATTCTATATAATAATAATTCGATATGTGTGTGTTGATTTAAAGAGTGGTTGTGCTGAGAAATAATTCGATTTATGAACTCTTTTATAAAAGTAAAACAATACTTTTAGTTGTTAGTTGTTTGATTTATTGCTAAAATGTAAATAAATACATTTCAAACAATAACTAGATAGGCAAGTGAGTACACGGCTCGCGAAACAAAAGTCGTGGGTTCAAATTCTACTTCTCGCGGCTAGATTTGGAATTTGCTTACCTTAATTGTGGATGTGTATGATGTGCTTGCATGTTAGATACGGGACTAATGAACCCACATGCCGACATCGTGAATTTATAAAATTATTCCTAGAATAAAAACCCAGTTAAAGTAGCATTGCTAAAAGTTTTCCAGAAAGTTTTTAACGTTATCTGCAAGCACTTTTCAACTTGTCCATTTTTCCTTTTATATTAAAATAATTTATTTTATAATGTGTAAACTGAGAAACTCCAACGTCTTCAATCGGGTGGCCACATGCGAAGTGGGTGCTTTTCAAACAATGCTTAGACATATTTATGCAAGCTGCGTTTTAATGATTATTTAAGAAAGTAACTCGAAAGAATATCGTATCTTGATAAATCTGAATTTCAAATGCGATGGAATGACTTTTATACAAAAAAAGTTCATTTTATCAAATAAAAAAAATTAAAAAGATATTTCCAAAAAAGTTACAGTTTTGTAAAAGTAACTTTATTGCATCCCGTTCACACACGGCATTAGTGCTTCACGTTAAACGCGATTTCTGCAAAATGACCATTATTGAATTTCGATGCTCTTATTTGTGGGCGTCGATCTGCTTAAAAGATAGAATAGGACTAAAATGGACAAAACGAATTATCCGAACCTAATTTAACTTCAGTGTAAATTATTACTGCATCACCCATTTTTTCTCCCTTGAATATCACACAACTCCAAGTTATTTTACGGCATCTGCAGCAAAAATTGGAAATTGCTGGTAATTCTCTGTTCACTTTCGTGCTCGTTCAAAAAATGTTTCAAATTTCCTGTCGAAACAAGTAAAATTAAAGGGATAGAACGTCGAAATTGAACTTTTGGGTGTTATCACCCGGCATCCAAACGATGTAAATGTCGATCTATAGCAATAGAAGTGGTATAATCTAATCTTTGTCAACAGTGGAAATAATGTCATACATAACGTTTACAAGGGCGGAAGTTGTGTTATAACCCGGAAGGAAACAAATTGCGTTAGGGAAATCATATTGCGAGTAAATAAATAACCGCCCGCATGTTTGCATGAGATCTTTTTACAGGGTGCAGACGAGGGTGGGTAGAATATAAGTAAAGTACAGTTTTGGAAACAACGTGGGTGACTCAAATCGGTTCGATGTGATTCGTATCTATATAACGCTCCCTATATTTCCCTTGGCACTAGGGGGTTTTCGGTTATCTATAACCAATACGGACGGAATTCCGGCGACCAGTTCCGGGACAACAACGGACATGTTGCGTGCGCCACATTTAGCTAGACGCACCCCTAATTGATAGATTTTCACGTGAATCAGTTCGATACCATTAGCTGTACCGGAGATGGCAGTGAGAATGAATTATTCAAAGCCCAGTTGGCGACGGTTGCATCAGTCATGTGCGATCCTCCGGGAGTAAACAAGGCATGACTGCCAGTCCATAACTTCTTGTTTGATTCCGCATTAGTTTACGACCCTTACAAGATGAATGTAGTTAGGGCGTACATTCGCTCGCCACACGGCTTCTTCTAATACTGGGTTGCCAGGCATCTCAAGGTGTTGGGATTCAAGAAAATGTTCGCTTTTTGTCGACTCCTTGTTGGTCTACCAATTACTTATTCATGTCTTCGCGAGTTTCCTGCATTTACAGATTAATTTATAGCTTTTAGAATGTCATCGAGTATTAGATTTAATGAATTTACATTTATTGCTCTTGCTGTTTCTCATTTTGAGGTTAACAGCTTTTGTTACATGAATGACCTGAATACCGCATTTACTACCATGCAAATAATTTCTTGTATTATTGAAGTAACTGTATTGCAAGATAACAAACTGGGTCTCTAATTAAAAAGAAACATGTCAAAATCACCTTAAAACCTTCTTCATTTAAATTATCAGTTTAATACCTACCAAAAGTTACTACAAATTTCACTTGTTATGTTTGAATATAGTTTTTCGTATCGAAGTTTGTTAAGCGTTATGCTCTTTGTGAAGTATTAAAAATTCAACTTGATAACCGTAATCAAAATGATATAGCATTTTGGCTATTGCAGCGAGGATACCAACGTGCAGAGTATGTAGAAAGCTCAGGGAGACTAAAGTGATGGGCAAAGAGCTACGTTTAAGCTTACTTCAAGCTTCCTATAAGGAGTAGCATATAATGCTGTCCGACCCAGGTGAGTAGTGCTTATAACAAACTTTGGTGAAGCGACTGAGACAGTCTATTAAGTTTAACTTGCCAAGAAAGTTACTTGATGAGTAACATTCCCCAACTTATAGAGGAATAAACTTTCTTCCTGGAAATTAGCATTGACAAGATTCGCAAAAAACAGTAACCAGCAATAGAACAAGCAATTTAGAGTTTGATAGCTACAATTAAATAAAAGCAAAAATTTTAAATATTAAAAAACTCTTACAGAGAATTTTTAACTAATTATAACTACTTAAAGTTTAGATAAACTAAGTATAATTAGTAAAAAGTGAAATACTATTAAATATAGAACCTTCTAGTGGAAGATCACAGATACTAAATTATAACAAAAAAAGAGTGGTCACAAAATCAAACATTTTATTTTGAATCTTTGAGTCTTCAAGTGACGTGATCACCGCATGGTAAGAGCCAGAACCTGCATAAATGACAAAAGAGAGAGAAAAAAGTAAATCACAAATAGACACACAAAAGTTACAACTAAACACCGGTAAATTCCCAGAAGAGTTAAAAAATGGTTTAATACAGAACAAGAAAACCTAAGTGATCTAAATAGAATTAATAAAGACATGAACAAAAAGCTACTAGAAACGGCAATGAGTGTAGCAAAAAGAAATAACACCAAAGAAGAAAAGATCAGCGACAAAACAAGACAACTAATGAATCAAAGAAGGCAAGCAGTAACAGAGGGAAAGAACAGTACGGTAAAATATAGAGAACTAAATAAAACTATTAAAAAAAAGATTAAAGATGACCTGAAGAGATACAATGAAGCATTGGTAGAGAAAACTACGGAAAGAAATAAAGGAGCGAAATGTCTAAGACATTTGGCTTGGACATAAGACTTTTTTTGCTTGGTAGCTTTAAAATAATGGCTATAAGAGATGACAATGGAATAATAGAACAAGATGAAAATAAAATATCACTAATTGTAGAAAAGTTTTATAAAGACTTGTACAGTCCTAAGAAAATTTCAGATATCCAGACAAAGGAAAATCTTAAAAGGAATATAAAAAATGTAGGTTCCGAAGAACTAAAGGACATTGAGGAATGCGAAATTGAGAAAGCTATCAAACAACTTAAAAAACAATAAAGCGCCTAGAGAATATCGAATAATATTGCAGAATTACTAAACGAGGTAGAGAAATCATAATGCCAACTTTAAAGAAATTATTTAATCAATGCTTACAAGAAGGTAGAGTCCCGGATGAATGGAACAGTAGCCTAGTAATATTACTTTTCAAAAAAGACAGAAATGACATCAAAAATTATCGACCTATATCCCTATTATCACAAACATACAAACTTTACATAAAGATCATTAATAATAGGTTAACTAGTAAGATGGATAAATGTCAACCAGTCGAGCAAGCCGGATTCCGCAAGGGGCACGGCACATCTGATCACCTATTGACCATAAAAACACTAATCGAAAAAGCGAACGAGTATAACCTCCCCCTGTTCTTGGCTTTCACAGATTATGAGAAAGCATTCGATAGTGTCGAACTCTGAGTAATAGAACAAGGACTGAACAATTGTGGAATTGATTCCCGATATAGAATATTGATACATAACATATATGAAAATGCAAGTATAACAGTGCAACTAGAAGAAAATACAAATCCCATCCCAATTAAGAGGGGTGTTCAACAAGGGGATGTGATGTCGCCAAAGCTATTTGCGTCGGCAATGGAAGACATATTCAAAACATTAGACTGGTCAAAATACGGGATCAACATAAATGGAAGAAAACTCACTCACCTGAGATACGCAAACGACATCGCATCGTCTTGATCTCTAGTACATTTGAAGAACTACAAAAAATGGTCAACCAGTTGGTTCAGGCATCTAGAAATATTGGTCTGGAAACCAAACTTCTAGAAAACAAAAATTATGACAAATACCAATGAGGGAAGAGACATCAGACAACAGTTAATGGCACCATACTTCAAAAGGTAGAGGAATATGTATATCTTGGACAAACCTTGAAGCCAAACAAAGAAAATCAAACAGCTGAAATAGCCAGGCGATGTAGACTTAAATGGGTAGGATTTGGAAGACTACCATGGATATTGAAAAATCGTAAGATACCACAATACCTAAGAAGTATAGTTTTCATTCAATCTATTTTACCAATTATGACATATGGCTATCAAACCTGGAGGTTCACGAGGGCCAACATAGACAAACTCTCTAAAATAGAAAGAGCCATGGAGAGAATAATGTTGGGCATAAAGCTAAGGGATAAGAAAAGAAATACATGGATACGAGCCGTAACGAAAGTTGAGGATGTAGCAACTAAAGCAACTAAACTAAAATGGAGCTTCGCAGGACACACTATTAGACAACAAGATAAACGATGGAACACCGAAATCCAGTATTGGAGATCGTACCTAGGCCATAGAGGGAGAGGGCGACCACAAATGAGGTGGAGTGATGAATTTAAAAGACCTGTTGGATTACAATGGAAACAAGTCGCCCAAAACAGAATACGATGGAAAGAATTGGGAGAGGCCTATGTCCAAAATTGGATTTCAGGAAGCTAAAAAGAAGAAGAAGAAGAAGAATTTTCAAGGTTTAGTGTTGGGCAAAATTCAATCTGATTAACAACTAACAATTACAATTGATGTGAACAGTTAATCCTAATAATTAATGGCGAAGAAATCTCTATAATATGCAAAAGTTTGTTACACGCCTATTTGCTTGTAAGAGATTCTGCTCAATTCTCTTTAGGATAGATCCCACCTTGTTTTATCTTATTTATTTATTCTTGAGCGAGGAACCGGGATGGTAGAGCATCCTTCGTACCTCATGGTACCGATTACTATGATCATTTAGCCGACTCTACTAGAATTTATCCGTGCAATGAATGGTGCATCTGAAGATAATTTCTCATTTTGTAAGTACTATTGAATATGATTAATACATTTTCTCTTTTAGTTAATAGTTTATAGAGACAATTTTTGTTCGATTTAGTTTTTAATAGCTTGCCACAGTCCGCTAATGTTTTCGTTCGTAAATGTAATATTTTTATTGCATGTAGACGATAAATTTAGAAACCGTTATTAAACTTCTTGTCTTACTTGTTTATAATTGTTTGCTAATTGTTTGCATTTTACAGGTATTTGTTACTCTTTAAATATTTATTAACTTGTTTTAAAAGGTTAGAGCAATCTGGATAGTTTACTAACCCCACTCAGACCATCGACTCCTTATAGGGTAGCTAGCGCTTCGTCGGAGTATTACACCTTACTTAAGTAAGGTGTAATTTTTAAGTTAATTTTTTAAAACGGAACTAATTTTTTGCTTCAAAAAAGGCATTATTAGTTTATATTCTATTAAGTAAAATAATTCATTTGTAAAATAATATAAAAAACAACCTCCATAAACAGATTATTTTAAGTAATACAAATTTTTCCATTTCACAAGTAATTTTTAGTAAACGTTGTGTTTGTTCTTTGAAAAAGGAGTAATCTTGAAACTACTTTGGAGTAATACCAAATACAAAAGTAATTTATTTAAACTAGATGGTTAATTATATATCAATAATGTCAATAATTTATCATTTGCTAAATTATGTTAACTATGTGTTGCAATTTACTAACTGCTAGTTATTCTCTTATAAATTTTATCTTATTAATGAAATAGTAGTAATATCAATTATAATTAAGTTGTATTATTTTTCTCGGAATGATCTTTCTTACAGAATTTAAAGAATTTCAACAAACAATCTAAAATTCACTATCTTGTATATTTTATGGTAACTAATCTTAAGTTTACAGTTTAGTAAGTATAAAGTTACATATATCCGTATAGAAGCACGTGGAGCTAAGTTAGCAATATTCGACATAGAACAGAGTGAGTTCATACTTAAACAAAACAATCGCTATTGGAGAGTTTAAAATGTTCTTTTTTTGTTTAAAATTTGTGAAAGTGAAACTATTTTTGGCTATACAGTGTGTTATGTAAAAGATGCTAAAGGTCAATTTTTATTTAGTATTAAAACCTCCTAAAAATTTTCATATGATTTCTTTTTATTATTACAGAATAGATTATTGCAGTTGATGTTATGATTTTTATGAAACTATGCCTCATAATGGACAAAATATTTTTAATATAAATATCGTAATTATATAATATACATATAACTGTCATTCGCAATTATTATAGAATTAAAGTCGTATTTATTTGCGTCAGCTGATATTTAAAATATTTAAATAATATTTAAATAAATATTTAAAATATAATATTTACGTGCATTAAAAGTGAAAATTAATTTTGTATCATTTTACCTATTCTGAGATTCTCTTTGTTAGCTTCAGCAATGAAATAACATTTGACAATGAATACAATTTATAGTACAATCAAAAACTCAAGACTTTGCATTAATATTATTATTAAAACAAGAGGAATATTATGTCAAAGAAAACTGAGCAATGTTTAAATGGGAAGGGTTCACTCATAGACTGTTCAAAGGTGGGTTTAAGCAATCGTAGTGATCTATAAAACAAAATTTGATGTTAAACTTCTATCTCTGTTTAAATTCCATTTACGTACATTATTAACGCCACATTTAGTAACAAGATAAGTAAATATTTAGTTAATTAATATCAAGCTGCTTTTCATGAAAAGTAATATTGTGATTTGTCGCTAATGGAACCATAATGTAAATAAAAGTCGATGTATGTGCACAATATTATGAAAATATATATATGCGATGATTTTCCAAGAATAGTATTTAAAAGATATGATTTTGTAGCAATCTGTCATCTAAGGTATATCGCTATAACGGTAGGTACTAAAAAATACGAATTTCAATCTGTTAAAGAATATTAAAGTCTCGTTGAAGCTTTCTGAGTTGATAAATGCGTGATAATTAGTACCTATAATAATTAAGACAGTTAAGACTGCACACCTGGCCACTCCGTTTCGGCGTATGCGCATGACATTCCATTTAGTACACTTGCAAAAAAAAGACCTTCTCTTGACGCACGCGACCTCGCCACGTATAGCTGAGTCGCTGACCTTGTGACCTTTAAAGATGTTTCTTCAAATTGCCATATACGTATAAAGATGCTTTGTCAGCATGTAAAAGTCGTGTTTAAACGGCCTCGTCCCAAGCTGCCAGTTAGTTTTCCTTTAGGGCAGGGGTTCCCAAAGTGCGGCCCGCGGGACAAATGCGGCCCTCAAACCGTAGAAATGTGGCCCCCGATGTCAGATCATCCGCGATTTAGAATTCATAAAGATAATTTAAAAAATAAATAAATTTTATCATATTATAATTAAAAATTGCTCAGTTAACAAATACTAAATTTTATATGTAATATATTTTGTTATTATATAGGTTGTATATATTTTATTGTCGTAACGGTCACCCTCAGCTAATTAAATCTTGATGTTGTTCCATATGTTTCAGTTAAATTGAAAAAGAAATGAAAAACTCATAGTCTTCTCTACCTTTATTAGTAATAAAAGTGGAGACTAATAAAAACTAATAATAAAGACTCGTAATAATGACTATGAGTTTTTCATTTAATTCTCAGCTGATTAGCTGATGAGTATTAATAAGTCCAAATTGAGATCAAATTTAACTGATGAATATTTGCAAGCGGTGTTGAGCATACATTCAACTCGACCAAGACTCAATGATATTATTAAAAGAAAACAACTGCACAAGTCACAAAGTACCTATATTATTCATAAAATTAGGATGTGTAAAGTTATTTAATATTAAATTTTTATAAATAAGCAAATATGTGAAACATAATAGGTTTAGGAACCACATTGTTTGTAATGTTATATATTACTATGTATATTATTTCAGTTTATTTTAAAAGAACATAACAGACATCTAAGACATCTTAAAGACATCTTCAAAAAGATGTCTTTAAGACGTCATTTCTTGATCTTCAGGCGTTCAGACATAATACGGACGTAAGAAAAACGTCTTTAAGACAAAGTGTGCTGTCTGGGACACTTATGATTGAGGAATTTATTATTTTTTCTTTTTTTATATGAAATTATTTATTTTTGTTTAATTATTTTTGAAATATGTTAATAAAAATTTTGTAATAAAAAGTAATTATTGTCATAAAAAATTAGTATAAATTTCCTGTTGTTGTGTCTAACTTTTTATCGATTTGAACGTATTTTTTCACAAAAGTTTTTTTGGCCCGCCAAATATTTACAATTTGGCCCACCTAGGCAAAACTTTGGGAACCCCTGCTTTAGGGGCTAATTCGACGACATTCTTTTCACCTCTTATACACCCATTGCTGAATATAAAGATAAAAACAAGACAAATGCAAATGTATCTCATTCACATAAACACATTAAAAAATAGTGAAGAAATTTATGAGGTCTTCCCGTAGTTTGTAAAGTGTAAAATAGTGGCTATATCAGTATGGTTTACTGTTTATGGAATGAATCCACAGTTCTAACACCCTTATTTTTAGTTACCAAACCTGATAGCAGATCGATATCTTTCCCTATTGCAAGACAAAGTCATGCCGCAGCTAAGGGAAGTTTCCCGAATTTTGATAAGCAAGAGCAACAGTTGTAACAGAATGAAGTCCCACCGAACTATAATCATTTTAATTATGGGATATCGCGCAATAAAGATAAATGAAAAAGTGAGTTGCAGTCGGCTACACGTGTTTCGCACTTATTAGTGCTCGTCAGGACGGCATGGCAAATGAAATAAAAGCAACAAGCTCAAAAAATGTACAACACAAGGTCTCACAGTTAGCCGCCAACCGCAAATTTGTAGCATCATTGTTTCAGTAAAACAACAAACGTCAGTTGGTAGTCATAAACACTGAAGAATTTGTAGAAACAATCCGCAATATACGAGTAAAACGGAATCAAAATGGCATTCTTGCAGACTTTAACCTAGTCTAGTTAGTCGCAAATGTAGCCTAAGTGGCAATTGCGGTTTAAAAATAGATGAGCAATAATCCCACGCTAGGGGAACCAACTTCGCTAAAAATCAACACAATAATGATCACAATATTATACAGAGCAAATCTTAAATCTCTGAACATGCAAATTTCCCGCGTGTATGTTCAATTATTAAAGTAACACGTCAAACGCATCAACACACCTGACAATTATGCAACCAGCCTTACATGACAGCTGCGGTTTACACTGAAATTTTAAGTTTAGGTCATTTGCTGAGAATGCAGATGTGATCAGGCAACTATAAAAGTATTTTACTTATGAAAACTATTTATTTAACAAAATAATGGTGAATAGGGTTAGTAAATGTTGTTTAAGAAGTAAGTCATTTGTTTTATTGAGCTGTAGAACTAATTAAACTTGTTGCATAACTGTCAAGGGTGTCAATGCATTTGACGTGTTATTTTAATAATTGAACATATAAATTTTATATGCATAAAATCTGCATATTCAGAAATAGAAAATTCGCACTATATGTATTGAGATGATATCGAATCATCAGGTTGAAAATTTATTTAACGAATTGCAATTTCAGAATATTTTAGATGCTACGATTATGCCCGGGAAATACAATTATAGAAATATCATGCATTAAATAGAAAAACAGACATGCCAGGATATTTATTTTATTCAATTGCTAGGATACATGCGAGGTTATATGAAAATCTTTAGTATAGAACAGAAATGTAGGAGTATATTAGGTATGGTTTGTCCTTAACCACACTTTTTATGAGAGCATGTTGAATTTATAAAAAGGATATAAAGTATTTAGGTTGGTTTATAGTAATACATGTTTTATGCAATCCAGATCACATGTTAGGATGGTTTTTAATTTTTCTGGAAGGTTTTGTCTTCTTGTTAGAGTTGAGTTTTATGAGTTTTCATCGTAGAACATAGTTTTCTATCTCCCAGGAAACTAAGTCAGTTTCGGGTACATGTTTTACTGGAAATAGTCATATTAAATCAGTAATTTGATACTTATAATGTTACAATTTGCTTACGGAGTCTTGCATTTAAAAGATTTAAGTTCATAAGAATGAAGGTATCAGCTTTGTAGATATCCATTGATTTTTCAAATGTTGGTTTATCTTAATGATTTGCATTATTGTTTGGATGCAGGAACATGGAGTATTGTATTCTGGACAAGATTAATTCATATTTGGATTCATTTATGTTTGTATGTTTATTGTACTTGCAAAAGCATCAGATGATGTCTAAAACCGAAGATTATTTTTTTGGTTAAGTTTTTCTTTGGTAATTTGTTGTGTAAACCTTGGTAAACCTTGAGTAATTATATAAATATTGTATATACAAGTATAGCTGGAAAGTGTTGAGTTTCAATGTAATTAATTTTTAAGGAGATCGGTGACTGTTGATCGATTTTATTGATTTTCTTAGTTATTGTTCAATTTAGGCCATAAGTGTCTGATGTCATTTTAATCGCCTTTTTGTCAGCTACATTTTTGTATTTTTAGATTTAAGATTAACGTTAATTATAACAAGTGAATTTGTTAGTGACGTCATGACGAAGTTTGATGTTCCGTTGGTTTGTGTCATTTCACTGTGTTTTTCAATTGTTTTGTGAAATCATATAAATGGACCACGGAAAAAGAACAATTACAGTCGATAAAAGTCATAGGGTGAATCTATGCTCAACTCGTGGTCGAAACCTAAAAATAAGGTGAGGTTATGACGAATCATATGTTTTTCCGAATATAAATAAAAGTCGATAAAGCGCATTGGAAGGATTCACGCTCGGCTCATATTCAAAAATCCTAAAATAAAGTTAGGTTATGATTAACCATGTGTTTTCAATGTAAACAAACGCCATAATAATATGGAATTGGATTGTTACCTGTTATCAAAATGAAGATTTGTTTTTAATTTAATAAGCATTTTGATTTGAAATAATAATGTTAGATTATCACTACAAGATTATTTCAAGAATAAATTATCAACGGATTTGGTTTGAGAACCATATACAATGTGGGTCAAAATAAAGGATTTGTTTCACATTAGGAACAATAAATGATAAAGAGAATCAGAAAATAAATTTAAATTCATTTTTAATTTGAATGGTTCTTTGAGAACAATGTAACATTTTTGTAATTTTCAATCTATGTATTGAGTTTAACATTTTCATTTTATTGACAATTTTACGTTTGGCTTAGTTTGTTCAAATGGATACCTGTTACAACCCCCATGTCAGGTTGGTAACTAATACACAACACATTTGAGCAAGCTCAAGGAAGATTTTACTTTTTTTCCATTTAAACAATGTTTTTATTTCTCTTGGATAAATATTCTTATTTATTTATAATAAAATGAAAAACTGTGTTTGATCTATATATGTGCTTATTTGTGTTGATCTTTATGCAAGCATACATTTATTTTCTTCACATCGGCGTCTAAGTTGGCTGCTTGTCCAGTTGCAGAATTCCAAGTGCATTTGTAATAAGTTTTTTTCTTTCAGGTGCAAGAATTAATAAGATTTTTATAATTTGTTTATCTCATGCTCAATCAACATATACCTGAGTTACTCGATGGAGAGAACGAAACGCTATTGGGATGTTATATTTAGTTTTCACTAAAGCTAGCCAATTTCAATTAAAATCAAAGTTTTTAATTATTACTCCATTTTAGAATATAACATCACAATACTTCAAACTGAGTAGTAAGATTTACCAGCATGAGATTGGTAGGCGATAAATTTCCTACTATAGATTTCTTCCTATAATGAGTAATATTTTCATGAAAGAGTTTGACGAAGTAATAGACAATTTCCAATAGCTTAAGTTGTAGCTAAAATATGTCGTCAACATTTTCGATATAGGACCGAAATACTCGATAGCTTTTAAATTTTTTTGACGAACACGTCTTGATCCGCAAAAATGAGGCAAGCTTCTAAACGGAAGTCTGCAGAAAAGCTACCTACCTCTTCAGGTAGACACATTACGACTGAAACTATACCAAAAGTATAAAGATAGGCATCACCAGATGTATATACAAAAGAGTGCAAGCCATCTCCTCGCAAGAAGGGAGTTCGGCTAGGATAATATTAGGAATAGCTCAGACATTGGGTAGGAACAGCTGTCTCCAACCATTAACTAGGTCACTTGGATCACACCTATTCAACGCCTTGTTCTGAGTTCCACATGTTACCAATTAAAATACCAATTTCAATTTATAAGTTGCAATTTTAGAACTCTGAACTAGAACACTGACGGATGGATGTTAGGTATGGGGTACCTTAGGTCCTATGAAAATCAGTCACGGTTGATGAAAGCAATGTCGGACACTTTCTTTGCAGTTTTTACTCATCATCACGGTATGTATGTACTCTTATGCTTTTTGCAAAAAAAATACCGAATTACTTATGTAGAATTGCTGCGTGTTTTAACTTATTGTTATAGTCTTAGCGTCTTCTTTTGTTTAGCTGTTAAAGCAAATGCATCTCCAAGTAAGATATATGTGAACGGAAAGTTCTTTTCTTCTCAATAGATGCGTGAAAAATCCGGAAATCATTTGTCCATTTAGCTACTGTGGTTGAGGAAGTCCGTGAAATTCGTTGAATTGCAGTAAATAATAGTTATTGAGGAAACAGTACTTCAATACGAATCGCATACTCAATTGGTAATAACAACGATACCGCAGGAAACGCTTTTTTCCTCTTTGTTTTCTGAATTATCTGAAAAAAAGTTTGTAAATAATTTATTTTAACCGTAACAGTCTATTATTATGCCTGTCTATTGTATTCTGCATATAAAATTATTTCCTACAGCTTTGTCACTAGGTTAATGACTAATAAAACTCTATTGCAACTATGAATTAGAGCAATATTAAATTCTAATGGGTCAATAATGGTGCTTTAGTCATATAAACGTTTGTTTGATAACCAAACACGTTTTGCTGTTATCGATTAGCCTAGTGGCTAATATCAGTGCTTGCTGATTAGTTAGTGAATAGCATTCCAATCGTATTTCTGATATATTTGATCGTTTAGCATTTTACAGGTTTCCTGAAAAATAGACATTGTACAACAAAACTAGCTGTTCCCTTACAACTGCGTATCCTCTCAAAAACAAAAACATGTACTTAATTACAACAAAGCTTTTTGCAAATTAACTGATTAAATAACATAAATAAAAAATATTAATTAAAATTAGAACTTTTACAACCTTTTTATCGTACAATTTACAACGTAAACTTTGTAGCAAAACTACTGTTCGTGAATGTTTCAGCGTCGTTTCGTTAAAGTAATTGTGTTGTAAAGAAACTGGACATATTTATGGAGAGACATTTTCACCAGCTTTCTGGTTTAGATAGTGCAGGATAATTTTAGAGCTATCTTGGCATGTAGTATGTATGAATACTCTTAGTCTTTATTAAAGTTTCTAGTTAAATGCTTGTAATTTGTAAAGTTTCTTGAGATTACTAATTAAACTTTAGCCATTGATATTCCATGTAACTTGTCGATACTGCATGGTATAAAAGATAGCTTCATTAATATTCCTTGCACTTGAAGGGAAGCTTAAGTAAAATTCGGTATAGGGAACACAATGTTAAATGCGACCACCTTTTTAAAGGTAATTTTTAAAGGTTAATTTAAAAAGGTAAATTTGTAACTGTTGGACTTGACCATCAACGGAATTTTTGGAGATTGTCAAAATTGTAGATTATAGCTAGATTAATATCTGAAATATGTAAGTTTGGTGTAAAATCGGTTCCATAAAGAAAGTGTGTTATTATTAAATCGTGCAAACCGATTACTACAACATTCAAACTCTTTCCAACTATGAAATTATTTAGCAACACCTCAAAAATCCTTTTCGAGGGTCTTTTACTTAATTTGACGAAATGATTGATATACTTATCCTAATTTAATAATAACATAAATTATAAAATTTAAAAAAATTAGCTTCTTTCAATATTTCTTTAGATACTTTTAACAATTTACTTGATTAAAATGGAGTTTTTTACCCAACTAACAACTCGAGGTGTATCTTTTCAATGGGCACCAAAAATAACTAATCAACAGTACCTATAAAATTAAAAACACATCTGCGACTACTACTAATATGATGTGCTGTTTCCCTATAAAACTGAAAGCTTCCTGATCGAGAACAAAACCTTTAAAAGTAGATATACGCATAAGTAATAGGCCAGAAATAAGGTACATAATACAAAATAATTAAATAATTTGAATTAGAGCACAATCTCAAAATCAGATATACTGATATCATAATGTTTCAGCGTGATTTTAAAGAAATATATCAGCTAGATTATCATTCAACGACAGCAGTCATTAGTTAACTTAATCAAAAAATCTTTATTTAATTATTTAGTAAAACGCCGATCAGAAAAATGCAACTAGCAGTGACAGAGTGGCCAACCCCAAATGATACCAATAGATTTTAAAATTGTTAAATGCGTAGGCATTACTAAGTAAACATGTTAGTTTGTATAGTAATTCTAACGTAGTATACATTAATTTATAGCAGGTTCAACAAATTTCGGAAGCATGAATCGAACAAAATATTCTGAAACGCTAGTAATAATAATTTGCAATGGAGTGGTATTGTTGTGTAAAATCACACAATTGATGAATAAATTGAATAATAGTAGGTATGTTACTGCACCAATTATGTTTTTCATAAAGATATGTAATTTAAAAAATAAACAAATAGACACCAAGTAAAAATTATACCAAATAAACAGTATACAAATAAATAATAGGTACATTATTTTCTTTATTAACCTTAAATAAAAAAATAACAATAGATTTTTTTTATAAGATGAACAGAAAGACTATATATTATATAGATTATATTTTTAAACTAAATTTAAATTAAATTTCTGCGTTTTTAAAATTCTTGTGTGATAAGGAATGATCAGTTTCATTAATTTAAATAAAATAATTAAATTATAAGAAAAATGAAAAAATTACAAATTAATAATCTTTTTTTTGTTTGAAATTTATAAACGTTAACTAGTTAATAAAAGTTAATCGCAAATCGAGTTCTATTTATAAATTATCTCTTTTCATAAAAATATATTAAATATTTAATACTAATTAACTTTTAATTAATTAAATTACTTTTTTATATTTGCGTATCCTAATGGCTTCATTAGGACACGCATTTTGCGTGTCCTTATGAAATTTTTTAGAATACTGGAAACAGTAACTATTTATTTTTTAAAGTTGATATCACTGTTAGACATCTGTTCTTAGAATGTCAAACTTATGTTATTTACGCATTGAACTCTTATAACTGGAATGCAACACTTGCGAGTTTTGATTATATTCTGTGGCCGAAGCTTTTTTTAAAGCTTTATTTATTGAATATAATAAAACACATTTATATATTTCGTTTGCAGTCATAGAATATATTTTATTATTTTTAATCAAGAGAAAACTTTATCTGTTTTTATCATTTAGAATACAAATGTATTAATATTACTTTGTCAGTAATTATTTAACGAGTTTAAGACGAGTTTAAATAATTAGAGTTGAATTAACACACTTAACAGAACAATTTTAGAATTCACATTTAAATGACATTAAGCAAAATAATTAATTAAAAACTCCAATGAGCCTTTATGTTTTTACTAGCAAGACAATTTTAAAATCCACAGCTAGTTTTAATACTCGCTCTGGATAAACACTTGTTGTGAGTTATAAATACTTAATAAAGACTAAAGACTTAAGATTAAAACAGAGGTATTGATACCTTATCAGTTATTGATACCTTGTCCTCATTAGAAAACTCCCCGCTACGCGGGTCGTTTTCTAAACTCGGACACGTGCGCTAAAAACGTATCTTATGAAACTAATACTTTCATATACTATAGTTAAACACTTTTATTTTAATTAAGTTTTTAAACTTCGATAGTTGACAAAATACGTAAATCAATGTTTGTGTATAAATTTTGACGTTTTAAACTAGAGTTGCACCGATGCTTCGGGTTTACTTCGGTATTCAGCCGATTCAGACAATTTTTAACCGATTCGATTCTGGCCGATTCGGTATTCGGCCGGCCGAAGTGGATTTTTTTTATTTTTTCTATCGCAATCTGACTTATTTGAATGTATTTTAAGTAAAAAACTCATTATTTAGTGTTTAACCAAAAACTATTCTAAATTTTTAAAATATCTATTAGCATTTATTTAATTTTTAGCATTTTAAGTCCAGTCTAAACGATGACGTAATGGAAGCATACATATACGTATTGTTTCGGCTAAAAGTTCAACAATAAATTGAAAAATCTGGATCATAGAAATCACGATGGTGAAATTGCAACATGCATGAATCACGCGGCGATCACGTGCTCGACTTAAATTGTTCCCGGAAAATGCCTAAAACCTACTTTTTATCTACCACAATCTTCTTAAATTAAATTTTAAATACTGAAATGTTTTTTAATGCTGTTATAGTTATTTAATTAACTTTTTGACATCGTGTTTTTTATAATCCATTACGGTTTATTTTCTTATTAATTTTTCTTAGTTATATTTTGTATTAAATATTTTATTATAGCAAAATGCGTCGTAGGAAACGTATTTTTTGGACATCAATTACTTCTTTTTGTGACATAATTTTGTATTCAATAAAACTATTTAAAACTGAGATTCATATTGTGCTTCGGCCGGATATTCGGCGTTTCGGCAAATTTTAATGGCCGAATATTCGGTATTCGGTGATTCGACCAAAAGCCGCTTCGGTGCATCACTATTTTAAACTAACTCACATTAAATGTGCTGTATAATTTCAAATTTAAAATTTAAAAGCAGCCAATAAATACGTATTATTCCTTGAATGAGATAAACCTACCTTACTGTTTTCAAGTCGATCTTATTTATAGTTTAAGTAAGAACAAATTAATTTTCTTTTAAAACAAATTTTTTCTAACTTTCACAACTTGCATAATCAAATTATTTTATAATTTTTTTATTAATCGCAAAACTAAAACGACAAAGTTTTTCCCCCTCTTTCATAGATTCTAAAGATATATAACACTTTATGTTAATTCTGTATGTTAAGTCCCTTATACAATGTCGATCACAAAACTTAACTATTTCTATTATGTAAGTTTGTTTTTTAAAAAACACTTTTGCAAACTGCACAAACAAAACATTCAATATGGCTTTATTAAAATATTTAAACATTTTTAGTTGCATCTAAACAAAGCTGCAACCCATTTTACATTTATTTCGATGTCAACACAGCTCTTTAAAAATGTTTTATCAACTAAGTACATCAAACAAGCTCAACTTTATCACAAAAATCTATACAAATCTTGCAATCAAGATAATATTACATAATTTTCAAGTAATATAATCAATTACAACGATACAATTGCAATAAACCCATCTTACATTGATGGCGTTATAATGTCGTTATTATGTGTTAAATAAAGTCTTAGGAAACAACACAATTTCTCCAGGTAAGTCAGTTTATTTGTGGCTACATGTTAATAACGCATTGCTTTTTAGTATTCTAAAGAATTCTACCAAAATACAATATATTGTGTTTCTATGTTGGAAAATACATCAATATAATGTATTTCGTTAATATAATGATACAAACTAATTTTTTTAAAGAAAATCTGATAACTACAGTATCCTTCAATTTGCTTTACATATATGTGTATGTGTGTGCATGTTTCTTTTACGTGTAATCTATTATGCCATTTAGGAAACCACCTTTTCAAAACATGCTTTAATAAATTGAGGTTATGTAATCTCTAAATCGGGAAGTCGAGAATGTTCTTGTTATATGCTTATTAAATGTAATTGTACGTATGATATCTCTCTAGAACAATCAAATATCATGAGAATATGTAGTCACTGTCACTACAAAGCATGAAATATTTATTTCTTATATATTTTCTGTGTATAATATGTGTATGAGAGTGTGTATAAAATAATATATGTACTATAAGATATTTTTTCTACTCTTCATATTTCACACAATGGAAAAGTATTCAATTCCAGCAAGCTGTACGGATATAATTTCATATCCACAGAGTGTATTAATTAAAATTGTGTAATATTAAAATGTTCATTTATATTTTTCTATTCTAATTGTTTGGGATTCACTGCTTGAATTCCTACTGAGAAGTTTAACAGCGCAGATTTGCATCGTTCCGCCGAGGTTCCCACATCCTAGGATGCGGAGAATTTAACCTATACATGGTCCGGTGGAAAGCTATGCGAAAAGGTGCAGTACTTCTTACCTTATCATTATTAGCATTTAGTGAGAAAATGTACAATATTTCAGGACAATTTATTAAATTATTAAATTATTTTAAATAGTGGACGTAAATCAAAGTAACTACGACGGGTATGAAGTAAAGAAATGCCAAAATAGTGGAAAAGATCCAGGTAATCGTAATCATAATAATTGATCCGATATTTAAAACATAAATTTAAAAAATCTTTTTTGAACTACTTCAAGTCGATCAATAAACATTTTAAGATAAGGAGTCCAGATAACCGTGCAGTATTCTTCAATGCAAGGTATTTTTGATGTAAATAACAGTATTAATAAGAAAATCCATACTTAAACGAACAGTAACTCCTAACAGCCAGTTACCTCTATTTACTAGATCAGTAATATGTTGCGCATAAGTTGTTATCCATAATAATACCAAGATCTTTGTAATAACTTATATTTTCTATTGAACTACCGTCTATCGAATAAGAATATGAAGATACTTTTCTTGTAATCGCAACACTATACATTTAGATATATTTAAACTGAGGTTGTTTTCTTTACACCAGAGAGCAAGGCTATTCAAATTGTCCTGCAGTAGAGGATCTAAACCATTGGCTTCATTACTGAGAAACAATTTTAGATCATCCGCATAAAGCAGAAAGCTGCTTTGCTTAATGGCATAGTGAGTGTCATTAATAAAAAGTAAAAAAAGGATTGGTCTCAAATGAGACCATTGCGGAACTCCAGATATAACTGTGAACCAATCAAATTTGGAATAATTAATTACAACTCAATGCTGCCTCTTAACTGAATAGGAATTGACCCATGAAAGTAGGGGATCTCGAAAACCAAGTCTGTCTATACTGTGACCAAAGTGACAAGAAATGAGTCATCACAAACACGTGGGCGAAAATGTAAAATGCATCTACAATTACCCGAAGGTCACGCTGTAATCTAAATGATAAAATAAACAATAAATGAGCTAGAAAGATTCATTAGCGGAACAACCCCCTTTTTAATTAAAAGTAAATGTGAACGAAGCAATGAAAATGTGTTAGTTCTAGCGTACGTCACTGAATTCTTAGCAACGTGAAATTTGCATTCTTATCTTATCTCACCTCGGGTCGTATTTCTTTATTCCGGTGTGATTACGAAAATGACTCATTTCGTGCATTTTTGGCTGGAGTATAACTTGTAAATTAAACGTTTTATATTTACTTTGTCAAATGCTTTACTACTATCAGTGTAAATACAATCAACATTATGAAAGGTATCTGGTTCAATACAGAGTGATTTTTTAATTTTTACTCCTATTGTTTTTATATAAGAAGCTTTAACTCTTTAAACAAGTAGACAAAGAAAGAAAATAAACAAAGTAATTTGTAATATTTAAAATGTTACAGGGTTTTAAAGGTTTATCTAATCTAATTACATTCTCAAACTTCTTCGATTATAATTTTTTAATCAATTTGTTTCCAATTAATCGATGTAAGTAGTAATCGTTAGCCTACATGCTATAGTTGTTAGCTTTCCCAGAAGAAAAACCTGCCTAACAATGTAAAATAAACTTTTAAAAGAAGAGTATCTCAGGTTAAGCTTATTAAAAGGGTCCTGCCATTCTCTAACTTAATGAAGTCATTACTTTTAAGAAAGCCCTTACCCATACTTATATAGGTATTATAATTTAACTTATTATTTAAGGATAGCTACAGTGAATATTTGCTTTGCTTTGCTTTGCTTTAGGACAATTTAAATTATTTAACTTCTCCCATTTATAATTCCATAATTTTAGGAAAACCAGACTTCCATACCTTAAGGAGAAAAATGTACGTCTTTCTTTAATTTCAAATTTATTCATTAAACAAGAGTTTTGGAAGTTTTCTGTAATACTCTTTTTTTTCGGTAATGTTTGCCATAATTGAAAGTAACTTTGGTAAAAGTTGGCATATTTTTCCCTTGCCTTTCTGTTGATACACAAGTAAGTTCCTACTTCCTGCTCACTTTTAAAAAGTAGAAGTGATAGCTTAAGGGTTTCCTTTAGACACTTTCTTTTGTTTCTTACAAAATAAAACAGAAATGAGAGCACTTTAAGAATAAAGATTTTAATTATTACTTTCTTAACGCTTAAACTTGTTTTTAAATCTGCCCTTAGAGTGACTTCCCTTTCATATAACAAATCTTTGCCTCGGGCGTTTCTTCCATTTATTTTATTTCATTTGTTGCGGTATTTACTGCTCTGCTTAATGGGCTTTGAGGAAAAATTATTATTTTTTGTTCTCCTACTAAGCCGCGCCTTTCGAAGAAAAGTTAATTATCGTTTTCCAGACCGAACATCTCTTGAACTTTATATTTGTTTTAATTCCAACAATTTCCTGTAGTATTGTTATTCTTTCTACTTCTTAAATTAATGGTAATGTTTAACAACAAAATTGCATCATGAAAAATATTCATAATTAAGTGAATTAAATGCTTTAAACTAATTTTACAGTCCGGCTATAGTTTTAAGATTGTTAGGTAAATCTAGCTTGATCAAGCTTGAGCTGGAAAATACAAAAAATAGCTTTTATTAGGTTTGAATTAATGTTTATACAAAGGGATTTAAATTAGCGTTCCAAACTCCTAAACTGCACTCGCTTATACTACACCGTTTCATTTCATGTCATCAGTGAAGTTGTCTTTTACGCTTTGAAGACTTTGCGATTTATGAGCACTTAACGTATAGTGCGAAAAATGCAAATACTAAAATCGATTCGTTAACTTATTGATAAACAATATCTGTTTTTCGCGCTGTATAGTATCAGTTGAAAATATGAAAGACATACAAATTTCTTAAACGGCTAGAACAATCAAAACCAAATTAGGAATTAGATGTTTCTGAACGTGACGTATAGATGTATATTTTCGGACTGTTTTACTATGATTTTGTGTTTTTGAATTTCAACAATAACAGGTTTATTTTGCGATTTGTAACCTTTCATATTTCATCAAGTGTTGGAGGGTTTATTATTCACTAGAATTAATTTCTTTTTTCTTTTGACCCCACATTATCACAATAATACATAAACAAAAAGTACATTTAACTTGCCGCTGTATTAGACGAAGAATCCAGAATTACTTAACTACTGTTCAAAAATGCCAACAAAACGCAATTAAATACAAATCTATAGGTATATTATAATTCAAATGTGGAAAGTGCTAATGTTTCGTGTAAATGCTTCACATTACATGATTTCACCATTCAGGGACCATTAAACAAGAAACATATCTTCCAATATCACTACAAGAATTAGAAATATATTAGTATTACAAAAAGTAAATAATTTAAAGATTTCGTAAACATTTGCGACTGAAGCCATCATACAACCGGGTTAATGTTACATTATTTGTTTTGATCACAAAAATAACACTACATTTTTTGTAAATATTATTCCAGGAAACTCGTTCAATTATTTTATTTCTCTATTAGGAAGGTTCATACAATTCTTCCCTCATATATTTCCCTTATCCCGTCTCCCCAGCTGGGTGTATCACATCCACAACCTCTGAAATCTCCTTTCTATCGTAACTTACTTGATATTATCAGTCAGTTACGTGGGTGTATCCAAGAAAAATTCATTATGTCGGAATATCTCGTACAAACTCGGCACGTGAACGTAAAATGTCATTAGAAACATTTTCTCTTAATAAGATTTTCTCATATTTTAACAAATAAGGTCAGCTTTCGCAGATTTTTTTTAAAGTAGCGAATTTGACAGATACCTAATGTCAGCTGTCAAATTTGGCATGGCGTATTTTAAGTATTTTTGGAAGCAGAGGTAATTGTCCCGGAAAGCTTTTCTCCAATTTCCAATTTCATATATGTATCCAACTTTATGGCAGACACTGTAATAATAACCATTTCCGATGCCCGATGTCCGATGTTCACCGAAAATATCTCGAAAACTAGAATAATTTGTAAGCTGAAATTTTACAGGCAAGTAGGCCTTACCCCAAGGGGGTGCATGAGTATATTTTTAATCCTAAAAAACCCAAGGAGGCCGAAGGGGTTAGTATTTGTTAAAAAATCAGTATGGCTATGTATTGAATGACGTAAGCGACAAGCTTCAAATTTTCACAGCCGGCGTTAGCAGTTCAACTTCTGTAAATAGATCTCTTTTCTTACTTACGCGACCAGAAAGGAACCGTTGATTTTTTAACGAGAGTTATGCTAGTTGAATAATAAAAAACGTGAATGCAAACACTGGTAAATAATCATAGACATGCCAGGATGCCATATTGCATAAAATTTCTACACAAATACTCATTATACGAATATTGTGTACTTTTTGGATGAGGAGAAACGTTCAGTCTGTAACATGCGGAAGGAAATGAAAAATGTATATATACATTCAAATGCAATTTATTTTGGTCATACGCATAATTTACTTGATAAGAAATTTTTATCAGTATCTCTTGTGTGGATGTGTTTCTTAAAAATGTACCTATCCTTTCCAGGGCCTAATATACCGTATTTCCATCGGTCGCGTTTCTTTTAAATTTTCTAAAACGCTTTTTTACGCTATCAATGAAATCGTTTGAAAAGATAAAAATTCTAACACGGGAACGTTTTTGCGTGGCAACAGTTGGGCTCAGTTATGCATAAAGCTTTACATATTTACCCAAGCTCGGGTTAGTGCATCGCAAACTCTTCAAAATTGAGGTTACAAGGAATCCGAGGCAGGGTTTACACCCTTGGTTTGGCATTGTAGTCGGGAACATTTGTTAAAGCGGTGGTGCGAGTGTTTGATTTCAATAATAGAGTCTGTTTGACTAAAATTATGATAATTCTGAGTTTGCAGAGGGTAGATATTAATAAAACATAAGCCGGAACTGTATAAATAATTTATGACGTCACCTAAATTTGCCAATTAGATCGAATGGCGATACAGTTGACTAATAATCTGGAGTTAATGAGGTGAATTATTTGGTTGAAACTCATCAGATCGGTTCTCAACGTTACAACCGGGAACTATTAGCCATTGTGCTGTTATCATTTATAATTCATGTTCGATTACGGCAGTCGTGGCAATCTCTTGCACGCGTTGCTGTCTCTAACGGAAATCCTGTGTAGGACAAGTGTCTAAGCTATATTAGATGACTTAATTGAGTTCCGGCATGCATTGGTTTGCTAAGCTTCCCTTTGGGGAATGGATAATTCAGGAGCATCATAATGAAGAAACCACTTACCCTCAATAAAGGACCTCGTTTTGTTTGTAGACAACTTTGTCCAGTAACCCGAAAGTATTCGTCAAATCCTGTGTTATACATTTAACCCTTTTTTCTCTTTCTTTTTCTCTCACTATTAAAAATTCATTAGTGTGCGTCTAGTAAAAACCCAACATTTGCATGTGTAAACATATGCCAAAAAAACAAGAACCACCAATTTATATATTTTTTTCGGTTGCGGTTTCACATCCCAACACGCTTTTAACCGTGAGAAGGGTAAAAATGTGTCAAATTGCCAGAGGAACAACTTTTTCAGTAAAAGTGTAACGTTTGAAGGAAAAATTTATGGTATTCAGAAGAGGCGTTGTTGTCGTAGATGAAAATAGCTTAGACAAACAAAGGTTAAAGTGTTACTAAATCTTTTATATTGTTTACGCTTTTAAAATGTTTAAGTTTTAAAACACCTTCAAACTTAAATAAAAATATAGATTTACGAAAGAAAAATGATGCCGCATGATCGATGTTTATTATTAATATAACAAAAAATTATGTGGCTCGCATCTTCAAAATCTCAATTGAGATTATTTGAGATTATAATTATTATTGAGATAATGATTATTGAGATTATAAATTAATTTAGTTTTGTAATCACTAAAGGTAGGTTCAAATAGATTTATACGGCGTGCTTATTGAGAGGAACGATTCGGAGAATATCTTCATTAGACGTATGCTAAACTATTTTCTAATTCTCGTTGCTCTTTACAATAATTTATTCTAATTGAAAAATCTAAACACAACTTTTTTGTAAATAAACTGTAAGGACACTTCTTGTAATTCTTTTCAGGTATCCAGATTCTAACACTTTTAAGAATGTTGTTCCCTAAAGTTTAATAATGATGATTTATTTTTTGTATCTTTTCATAGTATTGTCACGTTTGAGGTTGACGTAATTTGGAACGTACTTAAGGGTACAGAATAAATAAAAAGTAATTCCAATTTAACTAATAAACCAAACTAATACAAAAATAATAGGAGAACGTGATACCAGAAGTGAAACTTCCCTTAAAGACTAAATGTGCCACCAGCAACTAAAATATTCAAGACGCTTGCCGTGCTGGCCACTAAACCATTGCTGGATGAGCTCGAAGACTGAACTAACTAACGATCTGTGGCGAGTCCTTTTAAACATGGTTTCTATCGTTATAGTTTATATTATTGATTTCATCAATAAAAGTAAATTACAGTTGCATGCAACTGTAGTCATTAGAAATTCAAATTTAGGGTACTTTTGACGTATTTAGTTAGGTACTTCTTTATATAACATTTTTATCAAAGTAAAATATATTTTTAAGAAAACTCCTTGATATCGAGTTTTTGTTTTAAACAGATTTATTAATAAGTTTGGTTCTAACTTAAAGTGAAAATTCATAAAAACGTAATTTTATATGAAGGTAACCCAACAATTAATAAGGTAATTAAATAGTTTAGAAAATTTATTTGTGCTATAACATACATGCTACATATCTAAAATTCATGAAAAATTAGCACTCTTAAAAAAACAAAAATTGAAACTTTGGAGTGGATTGTAAATTAAGATAAAAAATAAACAAGCTATTTGCAAAATCTTTTATTAAAATTTTATAGGTGTTTACGCCAAGTTTTGATTATTTTATTTCGTAAAAGGAAATATTTGTTTGGTTTTATTTTCTCCATAAATGTTTTCAAATTTTTTTGGGGTATTCGACGACGTTTGCGTCGGCGTATATGTTAAATAGTATAGTTTATCTTTGTATAGTTTAAAAGGTAAAAATGAATTTTAAAATTAGTTGAATAAAAGACGCAAAAATAGCCCGACTTAACGACAAAGTGTTATTAGTTAATTTAAAATAGCAAGTTTCCATAGGGGATTAGATTCCCATTTAATAGTTAATTATAGCGGCAATTTCTCTAAATCTCATCCTTCTGCCTACTTCATTTTTTCCTTGCCATAATGTTATAGTAATGATTAAATCTCTTCAATGAAGCAACATCAGCAGCAGCACTTGTCGGTAACTCTTTTTTATATACAGTCCATTATTGTTATTATTAGCATTTTGAAATATTTTGATCAAGTATCATAGCATTCGTTAGCTTTTTTTGAGCAACCAGTTTTCATACAAAACAATAGGCATTTAGTGATTTTTTTTCTTTAGCCAGTTTGACAATCTGAATCTAATATACACTTTCAAAATGAAATGAAATCATCAATAACCCTGAATTCTAAAATTTTGAAATAGACTATTGTAGTATGCTGACTTAGGCAATTCGTAAACACGTGGCAAGATAAGGTACACTAGCAAGGTTGCGCAGACTAAATGCAGTACCATACATCGAGCAAGTGAAGATTTGCCTGCTCTAGTTTTCTGTAGGCAGCGGAGCGACCGTGATTTAATTGAAAGCATTCCAGAATGTGTAACGATTAAATTCTCTATAAACATAAAAGTTCCACGCATGTACGGTCAATTGTAACATTTAAGTAATTACTAAACACAAAACACGCCGCGCGATCGACGTCACTGCAGCCTTTAAAAATTCAATTTCTAAATACTTACTGTAAAACTCATAAATACGATACTTACGTTACTTTATAATGCCACGGCTGGAGACATCTTAAAGACAAATTACGGCTCAGGATGTAGGTATTGATTTTTGTTAGCTTATTAATTATAAAGAAGAATAAGGTATTATAGACATAATAAAAATGAATATGGGCGCCATCTGATTGCAAGTCCTTGAAGTTCAATATTCGCAAGCAGAAAAGAATATTGGCTTTATTGATTAAATTCAATTAATAATCATGTTTGATTACATTAACATTAAGCTGGTTAAAATATTTTAGACTTTATAAGCGAATGGTCCAATATTATTATTCTAGTAGGGTTTAATTCAAATATTCATTTATATAAAAATAAAGTAACTTAAAGTTAAAGTTACTCGTTTTTAATGACAACAGTAAAAGTTTTCATGGTAATACTCTTATAAGAATTCTTATTAAAGGAAAATATAGACATAAATTTATAAAACATAATTATTTAGGAAAAATGGTACAAACGGTTTTTACATTACTTTTACAAAACTTACATTAATCGAACAAGTATCCATTAGTCCTGATAATTTGGTAGAATTTTACAGTTCTTTAAACTTCCAAAAAACAACACTTTCACAATAATGCCCTAGTTTCACTTAACACTAAATATAAAGCCTTCATAAATTATAGAAGAAAAACAGAAGAAGAACTTTGAATTCTTGTAAAGATGTAGCAATAATTAACTGAACTTTGTTGACTGATGTTACGAAAATTATTTCTGTATTAATTCGGTACTACTGCACGATACTAAACTCCTAAATTGCAATAATCTATACTGAATTATTTGTGTTAATTTATTAACACCGAAAATTAAACGATAAAGTGAAACAAGTAAGCTTCCTGTGCTAGAAAGAACTACACAAAACGGTATTTACACAACTAATTCATAATTTTCAAACTGTAACTTTGTTCCATACATAAAACTATAATTTTAGGAACACCAACTAACATATAATTTCTCCAGGGGCTTCTCCAAGGAGAAAGTCCCCAGCTCGGCGCGGGAAACTGCTCTCCGCCCGGCCCGTCACTTGTACCCTTGCTGATTCTATTAAACTCTGTAATTGACTAACTGAAATTAAGGAAGGAACCCTATACTAAGCTTTAATTTAAAAAAGGAAAAATTAAACCAACCAATCCAAAGGAAGTTAACATTCCTTCTACCAATCAGGAAAATAACCGCGTAAAAAAGCTTCTAGAAAAATCCGTTTAAATTCGGAACAGTGGCCATATGATGCTCCTTTATACGTCTGCACTTATGAAAATCTGTTCATCCCAGTTAAAATAGCACGTACAGGATACATAAATTTAGGGTTTAATGCGTTTTCAGATAAATTATTCCCTTGTTAAAAAGCCGAAATTATTTTTCTACCTTATAATCTGAATTTTCGTCTGCATTTTCGTTACTAAAAACAATTTTTAACCGTGGGAAGGCTTTGCAATGAACTTCAAGCAAAGCAAAGCAAAGACGTCAGTATGTTTATTCTAGAAGCAATGTTATCTGTCATTTTATTCTAGAAAGAGTCTCATCCTATATGAGAAAATTTTAGGGTGACCCTTGGCATTAAAAGAACACCAGTTAATTCAAAATACCGTCTACATTTTTAATCCAACTATAATATGATGGAATATGCAGGGCCGAACTAAGGTTTTTTACCCTTTATGCATATAAAATTGCATGTATATAAAATTGGGAATTTGAGCACGTTACAAATGTGATGCAAGTGTTTATTTCTGTCATCTTCAGAGCAGCATCCGGCAGATGTTTGTTTGCTGATGCGGCAGATTTGCTATTTTAGTACCAGGTTTGAAAGATAATGTTAGGTAAAGCGCTGCTTATTCTCTGATTCTTAAACTGTAATGGGTATTATTATTAGTAACCAAATGTTATTACGTTAATAAATTCCAGATATCTAGTGGATATTCTATTCAAAATAATATAAAGACATTGAAACTGCATTTTATGTAGCAGTCGTCGCTGCTTTTAGTCTTTGACTAAAACTATATTTCCGATCTTCAATTTGCTAGACTCTATTAATAACCTTAATACAGTACAGTACAGTACAGTTCAGTAGTACAGGTAGTTTTTTATTCATAGCCATTCCAACTTTGTTTTAACCAATCAGGCACTTAGAAGGGCTTAAAATGGTTAAATTTGAAGATTATAGGCAATATAAGTCCCTGTAAAGTCAATACCAGTCATTTTGAAGGGATTTGTCGTCGTTGGTTGTTGGTTGGTCGGTTGTTAGATTTACTTCTTTGATCTTACGCATTTATCGTTAAGAAACTGTATTCGTTGTCTATCTCTGATTACCTAGTATTTTGCCCTAATATTATCAAGAGTAGCATTAATGCAACTGTGATTAGTCGATTAACCTTTTGAAAGTTATATCAGTAAAAGTTGATTTATTTGGTAAAATGGCGGATGTCTTACTTCGTAGGGTTAGTTAGCTTTGTCTAATCTTGTGCCTAGTTGCAAAACTTTATTTTTGTGCAAGAACGGGCTTAACATTAAAATGAAAAACTAAACTGCAATCTAAAATCTAACCTTATATACCCACGGAACTTTCGTTCGCTCGACTTCCGTTCAAGCTTGACTGATTACTGGGGCAATTTTAAAAGAATTGAATTAATAGGGCTTAAATCAGAGTTCATTAGCATGTTGCTGTTCTTAATCGTTTCTAAGCTTTAAAATAATTAAGTTCTGTTGGGTTGTTTACATTTCTAATTAATTCTACGCCTTTTACCTTATGATTTTGTTTAAGCATATGTAGGGCGACGCTAGATTTGTTATGTTTTTTAAATTTTAAGTGAGCAAATGCTTTTTGTACCAAACTTTTAAACATTTCTTAGCTTGCCTTACATATAGTTGATTACAGTTATTACTTATCATTATCTTTTTCTTAAATCCAACTGTTTTAACTATCCATAACTGCCTACATACTTACACATTTCTGTGTGAGGATTACTTTTTCTTTGTTAAGAACTACATTTATAATACACGTCTTTATTACAGTTGTCAAAGCACTTATCTTAGTCTAGCATAACATATAACATTTTCTAAATGGATGCAGTTGCAGATTTTAAAACTAAAGCTTAGATTATTGAGATGTATTGTTTGATTCAAAAGTATATAGTAGCTTAAAATGCGCAAAGGAAGACAAATGGAGCTTTAGAGCGTTTTCGTGTATTCTAACGTGGATTTATCATATTTTCCTTTTCCTCAAATAAGCAGAAGTTTCGTTTTAGCGATACAGGAAAGTCTAAGTATATATATTTTAAAATTCCCTACTAAAGGTGTTCCTAGGTAAATATTCGTAAGAAGTATTAAATTTAACAATAATTATTAGATTACTCTTCTTGTAGACCAACAAAGTACTAACCACTAATGAAATATTTTTCAGAGTAGTACATAATTATTTGTAGTTCAGAGTAAAGATCTGAGAATGACTAAGCGAAAAACATTTCTAATTTGCTGTAAGTATTGCTTCGAGAGTAATTTGTTATTAAAACTATTTATGCACAGATACATAATATTTAGACTATTATTGCTAGACTCGTCATAACATAAACGTCTCTTTATGGCCCAGGAGCCTCTTTATGGCCCGACAGGCAATAAAAAGCGCCAATTAAACGTCAGAGCTGTTTCCTGTAAAACTTGATTTGTTCTTTATATAATTTGTCAACTTATTAACAATAACATAAGCTAAAACTAAATATTTTGGAATATTTACTATACTAACATACTTCAAGTTGTAAGCACGGCTGCTTGATACACCTAGAGGATGTCCCATAATTTTTCGTCAGTCTTTTCTTTGAAAAAAAATTTACAAATTAAACATGTTTTATTAATTTTTCCTTAAATTACATTATTTTCACAAATAATTAATACGAATAATTAGTAATATATTGAATATGACCCTTCCTTAAATATTGTTTTAAGATTTTCTAACCCTCCTCAATTGAAGACTTTACACTTGAATCGGACACACTTTCAGAATCAGTTCGGTTATTGCTTTTGGAGGAATTAATTTTTTTTTGTTTTTAGCTTACACCTTGCATATTATGTATTTCACTAACACCCAATACTTTTTGATTCACCTTGCAGCTAGAACACAGGAGGATTTCTTCTTCAGGTACCACCTAAATACCTTCATTGAGAAAAGTATCCAGAACTGACCTGGTGTAATGACAGATGGCTTTGTCTGACCAGAATATATTATCTTCTATTTTATAATACTTTTTTAAGAAGGTAACCAGTCTGACTTTAATCCATTATTTTAAATTAATGCTATTGTTCATAGTATCGGTGCAGATAAATGAATCTGAGAGCCTTCCATCACTACTCAGAGCCTGCCACACTAAATACTTTTTGAGAATTTCTTCTTTGGGTTTGACTTTAATTTCTTGTTTGCAGTCTGTTTTGTCTGAGCAGTGATAGGACTTTAATCTAGGAACTTGAATATGATCGTTTACAAAATAGGATTCATCATCTATTACTAGAATCTTTCCAGATTTTAACGAACGCAGTGTTCTTACCAAAAACTTTGCTCTACTTTGAACTTTCAGTAACTGCTTTTCGATATATTTTGGAATAGATATTTTTCATCGAAGTCGTATGCCTAGGACGTCTTTGTTAATCTTACCCACAGTGGTTTGTGGAATTCCTAATTTTTGGCAGCAGAACAATCCAAATACTTATCTGAATGTTTAAACATTGCCTTAACGATACAAATTCTTTGAATGGTAGTTGTATAGCGACGGTGCCCTGTGAGTTTCTGTAGTACTCAAGTACTCAAATAACAGTTGATTATTCCTGTAGTAGGAGTTCTGGGAATTCCCATTTTTAGAAAGTACTTCCATACATTTATTACATTACATTTATCTTTACAACCTTCATTTTGATAAAATGAAATTTTTTCGGCGCAAACTTACATGAGTTTCTTTCCCCACGATTTATTGCTCAATACAAATAAATAATTTTTATTTTGACAAGAGTCAACTACACCAGGTAACAAAACAAAGAAAGTTTTTTATTACTAGGCTGCTCATTTTACAGATATAGAATTAAAATAAAAGTGACAAAAAATTATTGGACATCCTCTACGTACTCATTTAATTATATTTTCTGCACAATAATATATTTGAGATGAAAACTTAATCTGTGCGTAAAATAGTGTATGTGTAGCGGCCACACAGCCTTTTCCTAGCACACGGCTAACGCCTCGGACTAAAAATAACGCTTCGGACCATAAAAGCCTATTCACACCTATAACTAATACATAAATAACTATTATAGTATATACTGTTGTTATCTCTGACTAAGATTACAGAAATGCGCCGGCTGAGCTTCTCAGAACAAGAGACAATAGACTGTTTCAGGGTCTTTTAAAATTGTAATGGTTCGAAATAATTAAATTATAGTTAAATTATCGCTCTGCAACACCTCTGTAATTTTTCCTTTGCTTTGGAAACACAGTAAAACAAAATGATAATCTGGTATAGATTATTGATTACTTACACTACGGATGATATGAAGACGTCCCTGCTTATATTTTGTCGCCTCTGCATACAATCTCCATGTGAACAATGGCTTCAGGATGATCTCCTTTTTGGTAAGTATCTTTTTTTAAATTTCTTTTTAATCACTTATTCAGGATTCCCTACTTCCAATAACAAAACTCTTTACAACCGAAATTAATTTTTATTTCATTTGCTTATTTTTCACAAACAAAATACCCTTTCATAAAAATTTTCCAAAATTTTATAAAACTTATCAATTTTCCATTTTTCGTTGACCCTTCTAATTTCTTATAGTACATCAAAACTTAAATTTAATTACAAATTCGATATGGGAACAATGATTAACTTATTCATTATCCACTATCACTTTCTACTTTATCAACTTTTATCCACTTTTTCTCTTATCACCACATAACTTTTCAACTCACTTATTTAATTTTTAAACACAATTATATCTTTGCCATTATTTTACTTGTAATTTGCTCCTTACAATAACTAATTAATCAATTTTAATTTATAAATTCATCCAAATACCTTTTCATTCTCCCATTTACGAAAGTGTAACTTTCTATCTTAATAAGGAATCCGAAAGGGAAAGTAAAACATGCGAGGTGGTTGCTAGGTATGAATAACTTTCGGTCCCTGGACAACGAAGTAAAACTGCCAATTTTTTTTAAATTTAAAATCTGGCTGTTGTCAAATTACCTTGGTAACAATACGGTTGTATATACAAACATTATTTTATAATAATCACTGAATCATCATTTTATTTATTTATTTACGGGGGTTAACAAATGTCAAGGGGAGAATGAGAAGTTTAATACATTACACGCTGCGAAAGCCCTTTCAGGTGCTCGGTGTTTTTAGCTAACCTCAGCTACGCTTACGCTTCGCCTCGGCCAATCAAAAACACCTTGCACCTAAAAGTAAACTTTCGCAGTTTGTAATGTAAATAACTATTGTTACATTTTTACGGGCATGTCTTTCCCATTTGACGTGCACCACCTATCTCTCCACACTATCCTTTTTAAAACTCTCCAAACATTTCTGGATAACAATTTTCATTTTATTGTATTTCTATTCTTATCCAGTCTATTTGTACATGTCAACAACCACATTATAAAGAAGAAATTTAACAACTTAACTAAAGCAATGTAAAGTACCCTTCTTACATAAATAATGTAATCAATAACCATACTCTGTACAAACTTATTTAAATTAAATATCATAATTTCTTAAATTCTATTAAAACAAAAATGTTATTAGAGCTTATAATTCAATGTTTTTCAATCAATATAATAATAATAATTATAAAAATAATCTTGTCTAAAAAAAAGAGAAATAAATAACTTCATCAAAGTTTTATTATTTGTACAAACCTAACAGAACAAATAATACAACAGTACATACTTTTGGAAGTACGTACTACTAACTATGTGGCTTTTTGTTATACTATGATATCAAGCATGGTGTAGGAAAGGTCATGAATAACGCTGCAGATGGACTTCTAGTCAAAAACAGACAAATTAACTGCAGAACCGAAGTTTTCAAATAATAACACTACGGGATTGATTCTCCAGTACACGATCGATTGCTGATGAATGGATTGGTAATTAAGATCGTTTTGTAATACTCCGAACAGTTTACCGTTTTATCCATTCTTTTGGCTTATCGTATCAGCCACATCTTATGTTTCCATCAACTTCTCAACATCGTCAGCAAGCAGTGATGAATCTCGATTGAGGAACTTAGCTAACTCTTCCAGACGCTAGAAGCTCTTCTTGATTACTTAAACATATAACTGACCCACTGTCGCTTACCATTGCCAATTTCATACCACTTCGACAATTTAAATTATCTATGATGAGTAAGGTCACACATATATTGCAGCAGTAAAGTTCTAGCTATATGCCTTTTACATCTAAGCTCTTCTGAATTATTTCTACAGTTGGGTATTTGGCAGGTTGAATGTAATTCAAAGTCTAATAAAGTAAGGTCAAGGTGCATGGTTGCTTAATAATGGCATAGCAAACTGTTTTTAGTCAATTGTTCAAACTTTGAGGTTATATTGAACCTTTTAAATAATTAATGATTATGTCACGTGAAAATGATTCACTGTACAAGTTTTGGATAAACCCAGTACAGCTCTGTTCCAGGTATATAGCTCACATTTTCCCATTCCACGCACCAACAGTTAGGTCATACGGTACCAAGAATTTGTTGTTGGGCCCGAAAAACCTTTCCTTGGATCCACGCTCGAACTGCTGGTCTGAAATGGCTTTGCTCCATAAGCTTCGTATACTCATACACCACTAGGTCAACCTGTCCAATTTCAGTGTATTAATATACATAGAGTGGTTTTGCGTTTTTTATTTCATTATGGGCGCCAACGCCAACGTTTGAGATCATGCGCCTTCGACCCCAGAGCTGAAACTTTCATGTGATTTACAGGTGTGGTTGGTTTCCCATTTTTAGAGTGAACAAGAAACCAACTTGGTGTTACTTGTTTTTAATTAAAGGGTTAAAAAAATTTAAAAATCATTTGATTGTATTTGTTTATAATGGTATTGTTAGATACGCTGGTATTTTTCATTAGCTAGTATTAATATGTCTTGATAATTGATATAATTAAACACGATATCTAACACCAAGATCTTGGGGACATACGCATTAAACAATTAATCTTTTTATGTATACATAAAGCAATAGTAGTTGCTGTTAGCTATCTGTGTAACAACTTGAGTGACTTCCTTAACAACTGTATGCTTTATATTTCTAATTAGCTCTTAGGCACGCGCTAGGATCTTGTGTATACTAGTCTGTGCGGCATGTCAATCTCCAAATGTTCATATGTTCGAATTACAAATAAAGTTTGTAATGTAACGCGTCCTGTACTCGTTATTAAACCAACACCCAGACCCCGAACTACCCTCCACCAACTAAAGTTGTTGCTTCGCTTATAATCGTTAAAGCGTAAGGTTGTTTATGATCTCTTCATTGCATTTTGCATACAAGTTTACCTGTCAATTTTGCTCGATAATTTAAATTTTATTGACTTTATTTTTTCTGTAGCATCAACTGTGTTAACGCTCTGCACAAGTCATATTTCTTTTTAGGGTACACGACCTATGTAGCGCGAAGCAGCAAAATTGTTTTGTCTTATGTAAAATAAAAGTAAAATTAAGATCGGCTGCTTATAAATTGTCCAAAGCATGAGCTAGCACTGATCATGTCAACAACCTCACTAATCAATATCGAAGGAACTTTTGTTATCTTTCAATTTAGCAATACGAGTAATGAAAGTTAAGATGTATAGACTAAAATTGTCAAGTTGCTTACGAACTTTTCTAAACTTGGCAAACGTAATGACATTTTAAAAAGTTCAAAGTTAATTGTGTACGTGTAGGTGGAGTGTCTTTTTTAAGTTATTACCCTTAGAGTACAATTTAATCAACTGTCAATACCCTTAGTGGTGTGATTTATATTTTTACCGAACAAAGTTATGATTATACTGGTTGTTATACGACCTTCGATGTTAATTTAATTTACGAGTAGGTTATGTCGCTGATGTATATCGTGCAGAGCGTTATTACAAAAGTTTGTTATTAGCAGGGTTTCAGGTGCCAGTAGGCAAATATTCCTGTATTAGTGACCTTATAAATAATCTGGAAAATATTTTAGCTTGATTAATTTTCGGGCTAATTAATTACATTTTATAGCGTCTGCTGTAAATAAAAAGTAAAGGTTAGGTAAATGCATAAATCTTTGCAAGTGAGAAACGTTTTAAACAATTTTCCCATTTAAATAATCCTTTGTCGTATATTCACCATGAAATTAAATTGCCAGGGACTGAAATTAGGTAAGGGTTAGAATTATAGGTTCCGTTTATTATAGTCCGTTCTATCCTACGTTTCTATATAGGGTTTCATTATAAAATCAAAGAGAACTGCCAACTACCACGCCATTTGAAATTGAGAGAACCGTTACAAATTAAACATCGGGATATAAATGGAAGGTACAATCAACAAATACGTATACATATGTATATTTAATTTTCACTATAAATTATAACGCTCAGAGAATACATGTATTTGTATTTTGTATAATAATTTCGTAGTTGAATAGCAATTTAGTATTAGCATATTTTATTAGACTCCATGTGAATAGATAAATTCATAATATATTGTATTACTTTATATAACGTGCACTATGAGTCAAATTAAGTTCTACACTTTTATACATGCATGGTTATTGTAGCTTTTACACTTTTAGTCCCATTAGATTAAGTTTTAAGTATTTTATAAACTCAGTATTTTTTTAGTAATTTATATTCAAAATTCTGGCATAGTTAACAGAAGTGAGTTTTGTAGATTTTTTGTAAATCACTACACTAGACTTCCAATTATACTTAAACTCAAACCGCACAAGCAATATCTAATGTAAAGATTTTCTTATCTAACAGACTATTTTAAGGTCTACTATAAGTTCTTGATATACAGAATTTGAATCTGAAGTATTTCCTATAGACAAAATGTTACGGCGAGTAAGCAAAACGAAAAATGTACCTTCAATAATAAGATAGAAAGGCATTGTCAGCTGCTTTATACGAGTGGTAAGATGTACATAATTTTATTAAAATTTGTAATAGTATTATAATCTATAAAATTATTATAAATTAAGTAAACAGAAAATTGATTAAAGTAAGATTATTAAAGTAACATTTACGTCTTTTTGTTGCTACGTGCCGTAAAAATAAAAAATAATTCGTTAAAGGAATGTATTACTCCAATATCAAAAGCACTGATAAGGTACTGGCCATAGAAGTCGCCTATATGTTGTAAATAACTTGCCATCGCTTGCCCATACCTATTGAAAGTCTATTCTATAAGAAACTATCTATTTACTATACGTGTATATATTCAGTACATCGCTAACACAGGTAACATTGCTAACAATCAAAAAGTTGAACCGATAAAAGCTTTTCACTTACTATCGGTTTCATTCTTACTTAACCGATAATACGTTTAGTGTCGTAATACTTTTGCATGGTTTCAATCGACTTTATAATAATAATGGTGAGATATAATTATCTAAGCCAGGCTGGGTTGTGATGGAAATTTGCGGGACAGTAAAAAATTCAAAAAAAAAGAAATATAAAAGAATGGGCGTTTAGGGGTAGTTACTGTAAATAAGGTTGTTGATATTTTGTTCAGAAAAGAGTAACGTAATTTTCCAAACTCTGTATAATTTAATGAAATACAAAGAAACTAAATGTTTAAAGGTGGTTAACCAGTGTTTTAAAAGTTCTACATTATTTATAAATAAAATTTAAGAAAAAAAAATAAGTAGAAAGAAAATTATTTAAAATAGTAACTTATCGAAGAAAAGAGATGATCTATGGGGGATGTTCAGTCACGAGGTGGTACAAGAGAGCTTCATGAATTAAGAAAGTGATCTAGAAAGTTTAACTGAAAAATAAAAGCAAGTAGTTTGAACTTTATCTGAAACATAAAAAGTTAAAGATAAAGTAAATAGCAACAATCTACATTAATAGTTTTAGAAGCTGGTGTATGGAGTTTATCATACGCTGAGCAGAATTCCAGAAATGCCATCCAAGAACGGTCCCTGTAAATCCTAGGGTGATTTACATTGTTCCCCATAAAGGAAACATCATTAGTACAAGACATCAGGTTTGTGTATAATAAAAGTGTCTAATACAATGAAGAGTTTGTGTTTTGTTTTACAAAAGTGAAAACATTGCTTCAAGAGTGAATATGTTTAAGGTTAAATAACTCACCTTGCGTTCTTAAAAAGGTAATCATTTGTAAAGTTGCAAGTAGAAACAAAAAATGCAAAAAAATCAAAATCAAAATTTACTTGAATCCTATAAGGCTCTGATGCACGATTTTGCGGTTATAATAACAAATGTCAAAGTTTGACGTTTCATCATAATAATTTCCAATTGAGTCACAGTATCATCAATAAATATTTTACCATTAGTTCAAATTTCTGTTTTGTATTTAGAGTGGATTTCCAATGAAGTACCCAGTTGGAAGTTTACTAGTTCCTTTTTCAAGTCTTATAGAAGGTTGAGGTATGAATCAAAGATTATAATACAATTGACGGTTTGTTAATCGGTCCGAGATACTTTTCTTCTAATATGTTTGTGTAGAATTAATAAAAACAAAGTTTCAAACAGAAATAATTATAAAAGAACTTGCAACACAACACTAGTTATTGCTTCATTATTTTTCTTAAATTAATGAAGCTTACTTAAACTTAAACAGTTTCGTATTAAACTTACTAATTATCATAATTTAACTTGTAAATGAAAATATTGTCTTTATAACATTAACTTAATAATAACATCTATCATAAATTACAGGGTTACACTTCTCTTTAAATAATATTAAAGCATGTCGATAGATAAAACTATTTACGGAAGTATGATTTTTTGTTCGAATGTATCTACTATCTTGTACACCTACAGGTTACGCGTGTCTTAATTCCATAATTCATTAATTCATCTTGAAATAATAAATTGAAGAAACCATGCAAGATGATTATTTTTCTAAAAGTATTTAGAACTCCAATGAACTTGAATCGCCCTTTGCGTTTCGTATTCGATAAAAACCTTAGATTGATTAAAACCCATATGGACTGCTATGCAATGCTTGCTATATCATGCAATATTAACCAATATTAACCGGTATAAACCAAAATACTATTAAATAGCAAGATTCTGTATTTACTAAATCGACATGAGGGTGATGACCTCATCGCTTTTATCATTTTTTTAATTACATGAGAGGTACTTTTTTACTGAAATCGATAGAGTATTGTGTTCTGTTTTCAATTATAATAAATATTTATACATGATACAAAAATTATTTGCGGCTGGTAGGCTTTGTATTCTGGCTGCTTCAATTAATAAAACAGAATTATCTAACAAGCTTAAGTAGATAACGAAACTTTAGTTATTCTTGTTGTCTTTATTCTTCAGTTAGGGACCAGAAAATGGAGAATTTTATGCCATTTCATAATATATGGTTTATACCATTTCTGGCCGAAAATAAAGTTGCTACAAAGCGGGGCGCTTTAAATCAAACAGGCTGTATATAACATTCAGAAATCTGATACTTTTGCAACTGAGGGAGGGAGAGGGAAAGGGAGAGACAGAAAGACTACAGACTACTTTCTAATGGGTTATGTTATAACTAAAAATCTGGTCTAACTGAGGGCTCGATTGTAATTACTATGGTTGGAAATTGACAAACTCCGGAAAAATTGTCGTTGGGTGTTTTTACTGATACAATACTACCAAACCATAGGTGACTCTAGGTCATTGTCAGAACAGCTTACTATCTTCATATAAGCTTAGGTAAAAAATATCAGAGATTACGAGATGTATATATTAAGCAATTAATAAAAAATACAATGCTGAAGTTACTAAAACTACAATTAGGAGTATGGAGTATGTCTTATGTAACAACTAAAAATGTTGTGTTCTCGCGATTGGACTGTCAATGTAATCTCAAAAATTCAACTACTAAATACTTACTTAGCTCATAATTACGATACTTACGTTACTGTAGAATGCCACGGCTGGAGATATCTTAAAGACAAATTGCGGCTCAAGAAGTAGGTACTGAATTTCATAGCTTACGAATTGTAAAGAAAAATAAGAGATAATAGAGACAATAAAAATATATATGGGCGCCATCTATTTGCAAATCCTTAAACCTTAGTATTCGCAAACATAAAGAGATACTGGTTTTATTGATTATATTCAAATAATAATCATGTTTAGCTACGTTAGTATTAAACTGGTTAAAATACTTTAAAGACTTTCACAAGTGAATGGTCCAATATTATCACAACAGGGTTTAATTTAAATGTTCATTTATTTATAAACAAATACTAAATACAAGGCCTACATTAATTATGTATGAAAAATAGAAGAAGAACTTTGAATTCTTGCAGAGATGCAGCAATAATTAACTGAACTTTCTTGATTGATGTTACGAAAATTATTTCGGTAATAGTTCGGTACTAAAACTCCTAAACTGCAATAATCCCAATACTACAGTTGTTAATTACAAGATATAGTTTCTATTAACTAATTTTCATTATTAGGTTATATTGTTTTAACGTAATGATTTAGTAAAGCTGGCCAAATTCTGCAAGTTTACTATTTACGATTAAAATGAAAATTCTAAAATAAGAAAAATTCGAAAATAATCCGTTTAAGTTTGGAACATTACCGCCTAAAGTTTGAGTCTGCAGTTGGTCAAATAATGCTTTTTTATACGTCTCCACTTATGAAAATCTGTTCACCCCAGTTAAAATAGCATGTACAAGATACATAAATTTAAGGTTATATGTGTTTTCAGATAAATTATTCCCTTGTGAAAAGCCGATCTTATTTGTCTACCTTTATCGACGCAATGTTATTAGTAAATTTTATTCTAGAAGAAATTTTACCTTCTACGAAAACATTTTAGAGTAACCCTTGGCATTAAAAAAACATCAGTCAATTCGAAATATTATCTGCATTTTTCATTCAACTGAAATATGATGAACAACGCAGGACCGAAGTAAGGTTTTTTACCATTTATGCATATAAGATAGCATTCCTTTAAAATTGGGAATTTGAGCACGTTACAATGATTAGCGACTACGTTAGTAAAGAGCGGAACTAAGCAAGTAAAAATGCGTAATCTCTTTCAAATATTTGTGTGTCTTTCGCCAGACTGCAAACCTATAATTTCAGGAGATCATGTTATTCATTTTTCTTGTGCTTAATATATTATTTAATATTCTAATACAGAAGTAGGTATGCATATAGTGTATCATACAGTTGACTATTCTTCTTTAATATTTGAATCCTATTTTTAGCATTTCACTTTTGCCTTTGTAGTTTATCACGGTCCTCACTTTTCTCGATAGTCTTAACTTGCAGTCTTTTTGGGATTTACGTTAATCTGCAAGTTTTTATTTTATTTAGAGTATATCATACAAGTCAAATACAAATTATATAATATCTAGTGTATAAACATGTACACTATGGAGTCAACACAAATGATAAAATGTTCATAAATTATAGATATAAAATATATAGACAAATATCGTTAATTATACCAGCAAATAATTAAAATATTATGATTAAACACTGATATCTAATTTGCTTAACCAGTCTACTGCTTCTGACGTTGCTTCGAGAATATCCTGCCAGGGCCCTGGGTAGGCTCTTAGGGAACACTCAGATGCAATATGCTGCATTGTTTGATGAGCATGGACCCAGTCACATTGTGGCGTAGTGATTTTACCCATTTATTAAGCTCGTATACCCGCACATTTACCAAATCCTGTGCGGAACCTGTTTAGGGATACCCAGGTTTTACGGTTCAGGTTGAACCCTGGAACTGGCTGATTGGTAGGGAGTGCGTTGTGAATGTGCGGCTGCGTGCTGGCTTCCCACCTCTCTTTCCATTCTTCATTAGGATCGTTGTTTCCGATAACAACGATTGGGACGTCAGTAGTGGGAGCTTTCTAGATCGTAATCTCTTCTTTGCCAAATCTGGCACGTCTTGATGAATTGGTAGAGCGAGATTGGACCTGAGCTTATGGTGCTGTTTTACTAGAGCATTTTTCTGCGGATATCAGGTGGGGGTATTCGGCTAAGAATTGGAAGCCACTGTAGTGGGGTGCATCTTAGAGAACCCGAAATGATGCGCATTGTGTTATGCAGTTGAGTATCAACATAGTGAACGTGGGGGCTGTTAATCCACACAGGTGCACAGTACTCTGCCGTTGAATAGACCAATCCAATAGCTGAGCAACGGAGGGTTGTAGCTGATGATCCCCACGACGTTCGGCATAGCTTTTGCATGATGTTAGTTCTTGAACTCAGTTTGGTCGAGACATGTTTAGATGTTTCTTGTAGGATAGAGTTAGATCAAGAGTTACCCCTGAGTATTTCGGATATTTATTATGTGGAATAAATTTGTCGTGAAGCTTAATGTTTAGATTTCTTTGGGCTTGATTGTTGTTAAGGTGAAAGCAACACGCCTCAGTTTTGGTGGAGCTTGGACATTTCTTAAAATACTCGGCCATGGTGCGTAGGTCTTCTGTGGTTTCTATAAGTTGGTCTCTAGCTGCCAGTGCTATATCGTCCGCATAGCAAAATTTGCGGAAAGTAGTTTGTGGAAAGTCCAATATGTAGAGATTAAAAAGAAGAGGAGCTAGAACAAAATCCTGAGGTAGGCTGTTGTGTAACTTTCTTTGCTTAGTTTCTCGCCCATGGTGACTTGAAATCGTCTATCACATAACATCTGGTTTATCAAGTGGGCAGTTGTTCGGCAGGGGATTACCCGTAAGAATTTGTAGATCAGGCCCTTCTGCCAGACGGTGTCATAGGCCGCAGTTAAGTCGATAAACACTACGGAGGTTTTTTGTTTATTTTGAAAACCGGCCTCGATATGCGTCGTCAGGGTCAGCACTTGATCGCAGCAATTACGGCCCGGTCTGAAGCCCGCTTGTTCTACCGGGACTGTTTCCAAAATTTTTTCATCGATTCTGTTATATATGAGCCTTTCTAGTAGCTTGTAGCCACAGCTCAGCAGGGAGATCGGCCGGTAATTTTCTGGCCGGTCGCTTGGTTTGCCAGGTTTCAATAAGGCTAGAATCTTGGATTTCTTAAATTCTTTTGGTAGTTCGCCAGTTCGGAGAACATTGGAAAACATGTTGCATAGCCACAATCTTGGGAATTAATTTCGTATTTGTTTTATTGTACCAATTTGAATAATTTTTCTTTTTATTTCTTTTTCAATTCGAATTTCTATATATTTTTTTAAATTAAATAAAGATTGTGTTTTTCAAGTTATTCATGTGTTTAATTGATGCACATGCAAACATTCATTTCTCTTTTTTTTTGCATTTAGAGTTTAGCCAGTGGTTGTCCAGTTGCAGAAGCCCAAGTGTATACAATATAAGTTTTTCTCTTCTTTCAGGTATAAGAGTCAATAAGATTTTAATAACAATTTAAACAATTCATGCTCTATCGAATAAACCCTGAGTTGGCCGATTGGGAAAAGGAAAAATATTTGGGGTGTGTTTTTATTTTGTTTTATTTTAATTCACCGTATATAATTTATGTTTACCTTGAACGTTTAGCATATTATTTATTCAAGTGAAATACACCGCAATATATAATTCGACTATACCTACTCTTTTTTAATACTTAAAATCTTTAGAGCGTCTAATAGGTTTGAATTTCGCATATAGATTTTTTTATAGTGGCACACAAGGTCTTTACTTGTTAATAAAACTCCTGTTGCATCAATCCATGCATGCAGTTTATCTGCTTTCCGTATAATATTACAAAATAATTGATGAATTTAATTACAATTCTCAAAAGAAATGTTTGCATAGGTCAATTTGTATTCTTATTATTTAAGTTAAATGAAAATAAAAAAAGATGTTACCTTAGTTTGCTGTAAAAAATAAAATTTCAATTTAGTTTTATTACTAAAGATGTTTTAAATAAAGAAGAGTCACAATTTAGCATTTTAATAGTGCCAAAGAATCTTATACCTCTATCATCATGAAAAAGTTTATTTAATTTGAATTACGAAAAAATACGCCAAAAGTAACTATTCATTATTACAAGTTATGTTGCTGTAGAATGACAATCATGCTTCGCACGTCGCGCCATCTATCAGAAATTTAGCTCACGTTAAAATTGGTTGACGAAATGACGGCGAGTTGACATACCATATGTTATATAAATCTTGGTTGCTTACTACATCCTTTAATAAATCGCCACCTATACTTATTTTTGCGCTGAAACAAGCAGAAAAAGTAGCATTAAACAGTAATTGAAGTGAGAACGAATACAAAAAATACTTACCTATTATTGTTATTGCAATTTTTTACTGTACAGTACGAGAACATTTTTCTTGTAACGTGGATTAGTAACAAAAATACTAAATAAGATACAGTTGTTAGTAAACAGCTTTATGTAGGTTATGTTATCAATGGTAACTAAAAAAATGACAAATGAATACACCAATATTTTGATCATCATCGTCAATTACTTTTTTTTCCAACTTCTCTGGAGACTACAGATGGCAATATCTACAACATCGTCGCTTGGCCCCCAATCTTAATTCTCTCTAACCTTTGGTAAAAGCTTTAATGTTAGAACGGTTGTTAATGTAGAAGAAGAACAATCTAAATATTATCACGGGAGGTAGTGCAGTTAAGAAAAGTGGAAAGGTTGGTCGCAAGGCAACAATAATAACGAAAAAGAACAGAAGGATTTAAACGTCAATTTAATACTAATACACGCTTTCGCATGCTTGCTTGAATAATAAGTTATAAAGTTTTTGACAAATAGGTATTTAAGTAACAAAGTAAGCTTTCGCTTTCTTTAACCATATTCTTCGAAACCGGAAAACAAACAGCAATTGGATGCATAATTACCCATTTTCAGACTTAAATAATCTTCTCACATTCTGAATTTGTTCCGTAGATCTTGGTTTGATAAACATAATAAAATCTCCTTTACTGTCTCGAGCCTTGCTTTGTGAAACTCTATAATTATAATATAAAGATTTCTAATTTTTTCTAATAACAAACGCAAATTAGAGATTTTAGAAGCTTTCGAGGTAAACAAACACAAACTAATTCTCTGTTACTGGAAGTGATAGATGTTTAATTCTTATTATTTTTATCTTTTTATCTAGTTATCTATTTTTTGTGTTTACGTTAGAATCCTAAGCTACGCGTTTGTTTATATTCATATTATCTTTGATAACGACAGCTTAGCTGTCGAAACAATTGTCAGGTTATAATTTAATAAGTATTGTGAAACTTTTATTAATATTTATTTATTTGATATTAAAATCCACTAAAAATACTTTCATGGAATGTTGGTACATAGGAAAGCAATATAATTACATTCTTACATATCAGCAGCACAAGTAGATATGAATCAAAACCGGCTCTTCAGTAGATCATAAATGTGATCTTATGGTTTAAGTGAAGCACTTTCTGAAATTAAACTTTAACGTAAATCAAAATCATTACCTATTTTATTGCTTGTATGAAAGGCCAATATAAAATCAATTCTACCGTGTATATGCTGCGCAACTACTGGCTACATAACAGTACTAAAATCGCAGTATTTATGTTCAACATTTCGTATAAAATCCATACAGTCCTTTTAAACATAAAATGTTACCTTACAATGTAAATACCTCTATTCTTTACTAAACTTTATGTACTTTTTAACTTTAAGAATTGCCGATACAATATTTTATCAAAACACGTTTATTACATTGTATGTCCATAATTAAAACCTTTTTTCGTTGACCGTTTGTTAATGTCAATATTAATGAATGATTTTTTCTAAAAAAGGATGTATTAATGGACGTCATTAATACACTCTTTTTTATTAAGTAACTGTTTTGTGAAAAAAGGATGCATTAATGGACCTCATTAATACACTCTTTTTCATTAATAAACCCGTTTGTGATTTTGACGTTTTGATGATGTTTTACTTTGGGCAACCAGATATACGCACAAGTTTGGATTCGGTATTATTTGAAATTTTCTATCTTAAAATCGAAGAATTTTACGGTCAACGAAAAACTGTTGTAATCAATTCGTTTGTTAATGAGCAACTAATGATCTCAACTATTAAAGGCACTCACTCCCTATCGCTCGTTCGTGCTTTAAACAGTTTCTATCATTAATCGCTTTCATTAACAAACTAATTTATTAAATAACTATTAATATCCTGATTAAATGCTTGCAACCCCGATTCGGTCTTTGCAAGCACAATTTGCTCTATACTAAAGTGCAATGTTTATTAATTATTTGAAACTAATGTTACCCTGGGTATTCATTATTTTAATTGCATAGCAATCTTACTAGCTGTAGGTAGTTATGTTAGTAATAATCCCCTAATTTACTGTATGTAAATTTAGACAGAATATCGCATTAATTAATACATAAAATTATAAATAAGGTATAATAGTTGATATAATGTAACGTCGGATGGGATAATAATGAATCTTATAAAAAGTGGGGCAAATTGAAACTACTCACGAGTTACGCAACACATGTTTTATAACAGGTATAAATATCATCAAAACATAACGAACTCAAAGTTATTGAGGAACATATTGTCTCAAAATTATTATAAGGGGTGCCTCATAAGAGGTACATCAAACACGGCAAGTAGCTATACATCGAAACGATAATACACTAGACATCGAAAAATCTCTTAAATCTCTTAAAAAGTTTTTTTCTCAGAAGCATAGTTAAAAAAAATGTAAATAAAGACGGATACATTGTTTTTCAGTATAATTCTTGAAACATGATGTTTTATGGTTTGTTATGTTTACGCTCCTAATGTTGCAACATGCAACCTAATCCTTTTACAATACAACTTTATGAGGTCAGTCAGATAATAATTCCCAGAACGTCGATAATTAATTAAAGGATATTGGCGTTGGTCAAGTCTGTGTAAAATTCGCAGCACATTAAAAATCTGGAGTTTTGATTATTAAAATGTTTAGTTTATGTAGTCAAAACAAGGCGTCACGTCATAGTCCGGGGATCCCCGTATCGCATCGCAGATCTTAGAATTCGTAAATGTATGTCGAGGGGTTTTTAAGCTTTTAAATTAAATTCAAAGCTACCCACTCAAGCAAAAGTCCCCTTTAATCTAATTAATTTACCTGTTTAGGAAATCAAATGTTCTCTTTAAAAATCAGGTAAGATATTCTCTTATAAATCAGATTTAGTTTAAAACTGTTATAAGACCTTGAATTTATTTCTAGTTGTATTTTTGTTATGTTTACGTTCTTGACCCTACAACCTGCAACATCATCCTGTTTACAATACAATTTTATGAAGTCAGTTAGCCAGATGATTTATTTTTCATTTATTTTCAATGTCATTGCTTACTCGAGCGCTTTTTATTATAATAACATAAACGCATTAACAACTGTTCAGTTTGTTATGGTACGTCGTAAAGAATATCAGTGGAGCAACGAAATTATCTATACTCATTTTTAGGATTGTTGCGCTTCATAAATTTTCATTAAACGGAAAATCGAGACGCAACTGAATGCTGCACTACCCTTGCTTGACACACTCGCTGTACGTGTAGATCGCGTGGTTTTGAATGTCTATGCTCATCTCAAGCATGTGATTTGTGATGACTCATTACTTGTATTAATGGTATATACGCACCTCTCTAAAACTTCATATGCATTTAATAAGATTGATATTAATGTGACAAGGATTTAAATATATTCGGGTTTTTACATCACGTTTTACTCTATCGAAACATTAATTAACAAAAGTGCCAAATCTACAATTTAATTAATGTAATTACATACAATTTAATTATTTAAATGTAATTTCGGTAATTTTTCAGTACCAGATATGTAAGGTCACGTTTAGATGGAATTAAATAGAATCCCGTTAGAAGCAGATGGCTTGTAAAAATAAAATTAAAAGTAAAAACTATGTCAACGAAGCGAAGAAATTTGATCTGCGGTAGTACACTGTAACAAATCGACGCTTGAAAGTGGTGGGTTAGGAGTAGAAATGCCGCAAAGTACACAGTGAAATGTGTTCTCATTATGTTTCTGTGACTTTAAATTTCAAATCTGTCAGTTATACAGTTAACCTTATGATTTATGGCGTTATAATTTTATACCAACTTTTCAAAACGTCGGTCAAAATTACTAAAAATTTTGACTTTCTATAATCAAATAACTTTATTGAGATGTTTTGTTCCAAATGCCATCAAAACTGCACGGGTCAACTATATATAGACGCATAGAACATCCTGTATAGAATGCAAGTACTAAAATAATGTTATGCTTATTACAAATGTACTCCAAATTTACCAAAAAAGATTTGGTAAAAATTAAAGCAAAATAGCATTTTCTGGCACTTTACGAACCTTCTTCTCTCTACGCTAAACCATGAAAAGCTTGCACTACTTTTCGTATACCTTCCTTGAAGTAGCTACGGGAATCAACAATTTGAGAAAATAATTCTGTCTTGTTGATATTTTTTTGAAAGAATAATAATAATAATAATACTAATAATGCATTTATTTCCAACAGGCACTGTATACAAGCACAGGATATTAATACAATGGAAACAGTACAGTAAAATTAATAGAAAAATAATAAGAATTTATTATTTTGATACGTTAGAGTTGGCTAGCGAATTCAGATAATGGTAAGTGAAGAATGTCCATGTTTTTGTAAATAATATTACGAGTATAAAACCGGCACATAGATATAATCGGTAAATGTAACACAAAAAACTTTACAATAATTACACAGAAAACTTAGTTAGGAATTCCCTTCTAAAATACAGTTTTATTACTATTTAAATAAGAAACATAAATAAAAACGTAAATGTTTTTTAAATTTAAGGGTAATTACACAACACACAAAAAAGCCTTCACACGTTGACGTTGCTGCTGGTAGAATACAAGACCGTAATTGCGGAATTCTCAACTTTCTCCATTTAATAATAAATCTTCGAACTTCACAATAATTTCTGCTTTCTAAGTTAATCACGTTTTTATTATTTATTTTGTTACTATTTGATGACAGATTGAATTATTGTCAAAACAAATTGAAGCCCATTTATCCTGTAACTTTCATATAGAAAAAAAACCGTTTATTTACGTCATGATTAAAGCTGCAGATTCAAAAAATCTGATACTTGTTAAGAAATGTTTACGCAGGGTTCACACAATACACTAAAATTTAGCGAATATTATTAGGGTAAATAATGTCACGGAAACAGTTCAATAATCTTATGCTATTCAAAAGGGCAGATTACATCAACAATTTCTGTAATTTGTTTTATATTTTTAGCATTAAATCACACAAAACACAAACGGGAAACTTTTATAGTGAATACAGGAAAGCTCAATTCCCCATAAAACTTGACAATATGATAATATTGCTAAAACTCTTTAACACAAGTTTAAGCCAAACATTTTAACTTCGCATTTGGAATTACACTATACTAGTCAAAAGTCGCTACCAAGAAAAAAGCAATCCGTTTCAACCGAGAATGTTCATCTCCTTTTTAACATTTAAAGAGGGGCGATTATATACCAGTTCAAACCAACTACACGTTGAGCCTGACACCACAACTACCAATAAAAAAATTAGACCAAACTTCCTTTCATATTTTTATCAAAAAGTGGAAACAACCAAAAAGTTAAGAACTAGAAAAGGGTTCTGCCATATTGTAACTTTATTCGAAGTATAATTATGTTTCATAAAATGTAAAATATTATTCTGAAAGCAGTATGTTGCTTGTGAACGTTTAACATCGAAGAAGTCTGCTCAAACAATTTATTTTCCTGAATAGGGTTTATAAAATGCTGAATGGTTTTGGTAAAACAAAATTATTAGTAAGCTTCGAAAATCTAACTTCTATCTAGTGCTTCTTTTTACAATACGATAAAAAAAGGGTTTAAATACGTGACCAAAAGGGGAATGTGACACTTGTGGCAACAATTATGTTCACGCGAACGGTAACTTTGTTTAAATGAGTAACATTCGCGAATTAAATATTTGAAATAATGAACTTGTTACAGTGTTATCTATGCCTAACTACTTGTCACGTTCGATGTACTTTTTATGAGACAATTCTTAATTTTATGCACTAACAATTAATACTACAAAATATTAAAGTTCAGAAGTCTTCCGCAAGGGGCGAATAAGCTTTATATAGCTAAGCATTTGATGTAAAAAGTTGAACATAGGGTCGTAAAAAAATATTTTGTTCTACACAGCACCTTTTCGAAGTGTACAAACATACAGTGTTCTTTACATATTTCCCAAAGGGAAAAACATTATGGATTGAGAGTAGTGCTCCTATGGGGCTATTGTACAGTACGCGATCGATTTTTAAGTGCTCCTGCTGAAAAAGATTCTAATTTCATCACCTAGTTTCAATTTTTTATAAGTAGTTTCAAATAAAATGCCTTTTCTTGATTTTTGCTATTACTGGTAATATTATGTAATTACCAAAACATCAATAATAATTAATGACATGCCGAAAAAGTGAAGGAATACTATAATACCATAGATTACTTATCTGTAATGCATTTTTAAAATCTATCGGATATATTTTGATAATTTCCGTTTGAAACCACTACATTAAAGTATAGCTCTATTAAAGAAGCACCACTGAAATAAGATACACGTATAACACATTTTTTTAAGGATTAAAATTCAGAAACAAGATAAGAAAGAAGGATATGAACTTGATGGTGGAACACGGTAAGAATAAAACTTTTCTCGCCTACATTATCAATAAAAGCAGCAAAATAGATTGTGGCTGAAATACATGAAAGCGCTATAAAGCTCAATTTGCTTCTTAGAGTTTTAAATAACATCATTGTTCGATTGAAGGATTTTCTTCAATTTATTGTGTACGTGTCGTATAGACTTTCGAAACTAGGTTGTTGTCTGTTCAAAAATTAAATGGCTGCGTTCAATTTTATGGAATACATATTTTATACGTACGTAAAGTTGCTGTAATATGACTTTTACATGTTGGATGAAAAATTTATTTTTATATGTGAAAATAAAAATGTTTCCAGTTGTAAGTTTTATGTCAAATGTTTGTGAAAGAGATCAATAAAAATTGGACGAAGAAAAAGGGAGTGAAAGTCAAACTGGGAGCGTTAACCTTATGTATTCGGGCCGGCACTTCACGTGTTAAAGTAACTTATAGAAGAGATAACAATAAAAATATATCTTATCGTGAATCTTTTCTACTGAACGGCGTGAGTATAGGGCGTGACAGGTAAAGGGGAAGAGAGTGTAAAAAAGTGTTATCTCCATGTTCGAGGGAATAGAAATAAGAAGCCGGACCCCAGTCTTTGGGGAACAACAACTTCGAGGAAGCACGGGAACCAATTACTAGCAGCAAGGCCATGTCTCCGTCGACAAACAGCCGCATAAATACATGTCGACCCTGATGGTGTAAGCTTTGTTATCGCGAGAATCGGAAACAACTCGAAAATTATTGCGGTGCAGTCCAGTCTACACCGTTTCAGAAAACGACAGCAGCTTCAAACTTGCCACAAACGAACGCTATAAATTCCTGTTGTACGCGACCGGTGCAAATCTAGAGCGAATACATATTTCATTTCCATTTCCATAACGAATCAGACCTGACATGCATACGTATTGTGCGTTGTAAACGGAATTATCCGCAATTTAGAATAGAAGAGGAAGAATCGCGAATTGAAACGGATTTTAACCGATTTTTAATGACGTTATTACCGGTCCGGTCGATTTTAAAACGGGCCGCGCAAATCTCGTTAAACTATGGCGCGGCATTGCGGGGGTTTATATTAATCTCTCTAAAACCCTAAATATTCCTCTTCCATAATCTGGGGCAATTTAGAATTTTCTTTTAAGCTGAGCTAAGTTAAAGTAGATGTTGTAATGTCGTTAGTTTGGTTAAAACGATCCCAGGCAACAGGAGGTTTTCGCTAGGGCGTCCGGGATCGAACGACGAAACTCCTACGCAATGCTTCCTCATCGCCATAGTGGTTGGTGTTTACTTCCGTTCACGCATCAGAACGTCGCTTGATGCGATAAGGACCTAACGCAATTGAACAATAAGACCGACGGTGACACGTCGGAAAACAGGATGACGGGGTGATGGGGGAACTGAGAACGGGGTTGGGGACGGCATCTTGTGAAATTGTGAAATTGCAAGGGCCGATGGTGCTGATGAGAGAACGGCTGGCGCCTAAGGAATGCTCGACATGATTACCGCTCACCGGATCTTCCGCTTGAGGTGCCAGGGGTGGCAGCCCTCTGCTAGGTCGAGCATCCCGCTTCCACGCGCTCGCAAATAACTTATTAACAGTATCATTAATACGGCTAATGAGTTTTCGTAATTAGATATGAGGGCTAAATCCGACTCGCGGGCATGTTGCACGCTTATCAATCGCGAAAATCGGAAAAATATGACAGGGGATACGGGTATCTATATTGCCTGTAACCCTTGTAATAGCAGCGAGGGTCAACCATTTGGGTCGTAACATCAGGTCATATCAAGCAAACGCGACACCGGGAGGATGCAATAAATGGAAAATAAAAGACTCTCGCTATGTTATTGGTCATAAGAAAGATAGAAAGAAAGACATAAAAAGCAAACATAAATTCTGTGCTTCCTTCTTTTCGCCGCTTATTGATAAATAATTAATGCAAACGAGGGATTGAATTTATATGAAAACCCCAACAAGAAATATATTTTAAAGATATTTAACTGATATTTAAAAAAAAGAGATAAGACATCCTTGCTAAACGATAAAGCTGAAATTTAACGTTGAAAAAATGTTTTCATTTAGGATGAAATTAAATATTTTGCTAAAAAAACGTCCGACAAATGAAAATCAAAAATTTGTGGATATAAGAATCTGAAATTAAATTTACGTAAAGAACAAATAATCCTGAATTTCTGGACAAGCGTTGCAAGCAAATTGCAAAACAATTTATAAAGCAAAAGGAAGATTTTAGATTTAATCTTTCAAGGAAACAAATAAAAGTCAAATTGCATTGCAAAGTGAAAAGGCATCTTAAGTCGTTAGTAGCAATCAGTCAGTGCTGTCTTTATTATTAAATGTGTTTTCATGTAAAGATTATACCAAACCCAATTTTAATTTTTCCATGAGCACTGGAGATTTTAAATGAAAGTACGCCTTTGAGAATCTGTTTATAAATATTATATGATAGGAGCTTTTTTAAATTAAATTTAGGTAATAATTATCCTGACATATATACCATTTATATTTTTTTGTTAAATTAGTGTAATTTGGAGGTTTTGAGATACATGTTTGGTTTGCGGGTTGTATGCAACGTGCATCCTTTGTTGTTTTTTATAAATATATGGGAATGTAGGGGTTACCCTTAAGGTATTTAGATTATTATTTTTAGAACAGCGGACACATTAGTAAGTTTACTAACCTAAATTATTTATTAGATGACAACTGCCGAAATTATAAATTTCATTTAAGTTTACAGCAGTACTACAATACTAGCGGTGTCTTCAATAAATAACAAATAAGAGCGTTTAGTAAGTCTTTTATTATAGAACACATTACATTCGTAGATAATTTAAAGTTGTTGCTTATTTTTTTTCATCAATGAGTTGAGGCGTTTTAAACTATTTCGTGTAAATCTGTCTACTGACGTAGCTTCGTTGTGTATCTTCTGTCTTCTGAGTACTTTTTAAGATTTTACTATCACGGATCTTTATTTTTTCATCTACTAATATTAGCACAAAGTAATCCAAAATGTATGAAATGTGGTAGCGACAATACACTTTTAAGATACTTTAATAGTGTAGCTTGTATAGCACTTCAACGTTTGCACAATAAACAAGTTTTAAAGCACGCAGGTTTTCCGTATGTCAATAATTTCAGAATGGCTCTCAATGAATGTTACCGTCCTAACATTTTAAATCTTATTAAGGATTAAGGTTAGATCATTAAATGGACAATTAAATTTATGGCATCTTTAAATAAATGCATACTTCAATTGAGAGATCGTCCCCTACAGAAGATGGGCAGTTTAATCAGCTCTGAAAAGCATATTCTAAAGTGCTGCAGCGCATTCCGTTAATAAGTCAACTGACGCGAATAATTAACAGAATCCCGAAAATAGTGCTCCGCCTACATCAGGCTAGAGCACTGACAGATCTTAAAGAAGAACTAAAAAAGTACCAAATACAAATTGCTGCTCTATAAAAGCTAGGTGGAGAGACACTGTATTGCGACGAGCAGATAGTTGACTATCATACTCCATGTAATAAATACCGAACGTTTATTTATTCACGTTATTCAGAAAGGTTATTCACATTCCTTCTAGGAGGAAGTGATTCAGATACTCCAAATCAGCGCGCATTTGCAAAGCAAATGCTATCAGTACTCCATATCATAGTGGAAACGATAACCATACGTTTGAGACTAGATTTACTCAACTGGGTTAAGTCAATTTTAACCTCTACATTGCAGGATGTGCTCGATGAAAGTCAGAGCAAAGTTTTTCAACGTCACATTAATATGTGTTCACGTAGACATCGAACAGTCAGAAGAAGAACCCTTTATGTATTATTGGCAAACATGATTCTACCTTATGAAGATAGTTCTAGAGGATTACAACGCCAGAATGAGCAGCGAAATATTTAAAGGAAACATAGGTAACGAAAGTTTCTACGAATTATCTAATAAGAACGGAACGGGGCTAATCGACTTTCTATAGGTAAAGCAATGGTCATTAGTAGCACGTGATTCCCACGCAAAACATCCATAAAACATGGCACTCTCTAGTTGTACACACAGAAACCAGATAGACCATTTATGTACTTATTGACATGCCTCATTAATTTTACCACTGTGACAATTTTTCTTTAAAGGCTTTTCCCTAGTTCAATTTCACTTAATGTTTAACCTAAAATTTTTCTTTCTTAAGAGGCTTTTCTCTAGTGTGTTTATCACATTTCTGTCATTCCATATATGGTAGTGTTTATGGGCACACCGTTCTATTGGCTTTGCCATATTTGGTAATATCTCCGTTCAGGCCACCTCATTGGTGAATTCAGCTTTATCTCGGTTTTCTCGAACGTTTTTGATAAGATAATCACTTTTATGCTTTTAAAAAGTTAGTTGTAATTTGACTTGCAAATAGAGTGTTTACTTCATTCCAGTTTTAGGAAATTTTTGATAATTTCTCTCTTTACGAGTTTATTGTGGAATGTAGTTTAGTCCTGGTGATTGTTTGGGATCACAGGAATCCAATTTATTGGTCTTTTAAGCTCTGCTGCAAGGTACACCTTTTTATTACTCTATCTTTCTGATTATCTCTAACAGCTCCATGTTTTGTACAAATACTTGTCTAAACAAATACAACAAGAGGTGATAATCCACCCGTATCTATCGTTTAAAGCCGATGAAAACATATTTTCCGGTAGGCCTGTGGTTATGTTGATAGACAGTTAATTTATACAGAATTTCTTTCTAGGTTTTTTCCCTTTTTCCCGGCAGCTTTTACCTTCGGTAACTACTTTACCTCCTTCTTCACGATCTGGTTATAGCAGCGTTCTACCTGTAATTAAAGTATTTTTACCAGCTACCTACAAGTGTAAAAGAGAACAAACCAGCACCAACATCATCACAGAACTCAACACCTAAACAAAAACACATTTTGCTCCTCTTAACTTTTAGATTATGCAAACAAAGTAAGTCATAAAGTTCATTTTAACAGATTATATTAAAAGCGCAGTTACCGCTTGCATTACTTTTCTGCAGAAAGCGTAAGTCTGATTCAAATATTCAATTAAGTTAAGATATGTAATTAAATAATTGTTATTTTGATTGTGTAAACTTATTGATTGTGGAATTGTTTAAGATTTCCGATTTCATAACGTAATATTTTTTTACTATTATTATTATTATTAAGGGTTTATTTACAAATAATTTTGTGTTCTGTATAATCATTGCATTTGGTGAGTGGTGTGTACCACACAATTTCTTTTTTTTATGTTTAGAATAAATAACCTGTTACTTTTATATCTGTGCCTTTTATTTCTATCTACGCTTGTGCTGAGTTCAAACGGTGGCTGCTATCTTAGAGCAGACGTTTGCCGCACTCAGAGATTCGTTCAGTTTAAGGTTAATGTTTTGTGTAATAAATTTTAATATAGCTGGGACTTCTCTTAACCCCGTGGGCTAGCTGGTCAGGAAGTTCCCGTTATACCACGAATGTAAAGACTGTACGTGGTGCTGATGTGGATTCGACTATTTCCTTGTAAGAATCACATACCAACAAAGAATCGGTAGGGTTAGATATCAGAGGGCTACCAGGATGCGACAGTATGATGGGAGAGAACTATCTAAAGAATCATAAGTCGCAGATGAAAATAAGGGAACAATACGGAATGCACTATTTCAGTTTCCATATGATTTAGAAGTAAATGGGAAGGCAATAAGAATAAGGAATGTTATTTAAAGAACGGTAGAATACATCAAACCTAGCAGAAAAGATGATTAGCAGAAAACTGGGAGATGGAGATGCATGGAAGATAAGGAAGCCGAAGAAAAAGTACTTTTTGAAAAAGTACTAAAGAGCACAGCATCTTCGTAAACCAGCTTTTATTATAAGTGCGCCTATAACAGTATCAACCGGAAATCGCTAAAACAAGCGGGTGTAGTAGTAAAGTTATTTGAACTTCCAAAATAATGCTTACGTCTAAACCTGCCTTTTTTGTCTTAGCTTTGTTATTAACCAATAACTGTCACATTGAAAGAGTAGCTTTATAAGAACTGTGGTTTGCTAACAACTGAGAACAATAATGTGCTAGAAATAACGGAGTAATGCGGGAAACAAGTACTTCATCGGCCTACAGCGACTGCTGAGATACAAGCAATTGTCCTGGAGATCAAAGATGTCGCTTAACAAGACAATACTCCACCTTGTTGTTATATACGGATGCGATGCCTGGATTTGACCAGACAAGAATAGTAGGTACCATCCCAATTTGGTAGCAAAAAGATTTAAGAAAAATTTATGACCCCGCCAAAATACAGTACAAAGGCAAAACTATTGCAGCTGTATAAAGAGTAGTAGTATATCAGTAAAAAGAACTAAACGGGTTTACTCCTGGTAGTGCCAACGGAAAAAGCAGAATTAGCAGGGACACCAAAGTCAAGCATTTGTTTTTTCTATCCCAACCTCTCGGTAAACATCATTTACTATAGTATAGCAAGACTAAATATGGCAGTTCGTATTACACTAAGCTAGCCGTATCTGTGAATACTTTTTATTATTGACTAATATTTAAAGTTTTTATCGACTTTTTGTTAGTTTTATAATTACCCCTTAGGGATTTATTATTAATAATAAATCCTTATTATTAAATTATAACTAAATTTTGTGTCTTGTCCTTATTAAAATAGTAACTAGTGTAGTTAGTATGGCTAGGCTACAATAATTGAGTTTTAAAGAATAAATTTAGTCCAGTGAAATTAGAAAAATAGCGGAAAGTTGAGTTAAGTCCGATGATTTTGGTATAGGCCTTCTTTGTGGGTTATTAAATAACCTCCTAAAAGTCAACGCCTGTAAGCGTTGAGTCGAAGAGGTAATGAGGGTAAACCACGCCCCCTAACGGGTTTTGTCATTTTTTTCGGAAACTCGTAATAGTTATTTATCGAGATGGAGGTAAGGTAAAATAAACTTTATTTAATTCCATACCAAAAATGTCTGAATGTTTTTTCGTACTTTACCTTCTTTTTGTGTTATTGAAGAAAGAAGATATGTCATACATTGATGAGCAATTTGCACCAGTAAATTTGCTTAAGGAACTTTCCGACGAAACTTTTTGTGGTCACATATTCGTCATGAAGCAGCTAAAAAAAATTCGTTGAGAGCCAAACGCGATTGTGGTTCAGTCATCTTTTACCTCAGGATCTCCGGCAAAATCTATCAGGTAATATCGTTATTTTTGGTGCCATTCGGATGAAGATTTCGTAATGGCGAGTTAATTCTCAGGAGAATACACTGTACTAGTTAATTTTTTAATCGAACACTATACGTACAGGGCGTTTCGCTTTTTTGAAATCCTAATTTCCTTTATTTATAAGATCTTGGTATCCAGTAAATTCTTTCCTAGTACAATGTACTCTCCTAAGAATTAATTTGCCAATTCGAAACTTTCAGCTAACTGGCACCAAGAATAACGATAATATCGACTGATGGATTTTGCCAAAGAGATACTAAGGTGAAAGGTGATTGAACCACAATCGCGTCCGACTCTCAACGAATTTTATTTAACTACTTCATGAGACCACAAAAAGTTTCGTCCGAAAGTTACTTGAGCAAATTTAATGTTCTAAACTGCTCATCTATGTATGACATATTTTCTTTCTTCGATAACACAAAAAGAGACGATGTACGAGAAAATGTTCGAACATTTTGGGTATGAAATTAAATAAACTTTATTTTACCTGGCTGCTTGATCTCTAAGATTTGCAAAAGAAAAAGTACCCACCTTTAAGACAAAAACCGGCACTTTTTTCAACTATCTAAAGAACAGAACAAACCGCCCAGCCAGGAATAAGCTATGCACAAGCCTGTAAAGAACAACAACAAGATTTGCAGGAAATGACACACAACCAGGTATCATACACCAACGGCTCCCAGTCACAAATGAAACGGTCGAACTCAAACACATGATGAAAGGCCTCATGGAGCAAATTAACACAATGTTAAATCTATTAACAACCGTGATCACTAAATTAAGTTCTTAAAACTAGCAATGTGGAATGCCAATGGGCTCGCTCAACATTCAGAAAAAGTCAAAGCTTTTATTTATAATCATGACATCGATATTATTTTCATTATTGGTGTCAGAAACTCATAATACCAAAAGAAATTATCTCAAATTCCAAATCATCTAATATATAATGCTAAACACCCATAACTGCACATGGTGGAAGCGATGTAATAGTTAAATCCAAAATAAAACATCATGAAACAATTAGCTTAAAAAAACTTTCTACAAGCAATAAGCATAATCATCGAAGATTGGCAAGACCCATTAACGATATCTGTCATCTACTGCCCACTAAGACATGCTGTTAAAAAAGAACAATTTGAGCAATATTTTGTACAACTTGGCAATAGATGGATTGCAGGTGGTGACTACAATGCCAAGCGCCCTCAGTGGGGTTCGAGGTTAATCAATCCAAAAGGTAGGCAGCTACTAATGGTCATGAGTGATAATAACAACAAACACCTGTCTACTGGAGAACCTACGTACTGGCCAACAGACAGAAACAAGACCCCAGACCTAGTTGATTTTTGCGTAACTAAAGGTATTCCCAAAGTATCACAAAAAAGCAAAATCATGTTTTGATTTTTCTTCAGACCATTCACTCGTACTAATAGAAATAAGCACATAATTCTTAACAAGAGATGTACCTCCAAAACTTGACAATAAATACACAAATTGGGATATATTTCGTGAAAAAACATGTAGAAGAAGAATTAATATTAAACGTACCACTGAAGTCAAACACGGACATAGAAAATGCAGTGCAAAATTTCAATAAAATCATTCAAGAAGCAGTGTGGAACAGTTCACCTGAAGACAGAACTACTTACTTTCGCCAGGAAATACCATCTATAATAAAACAAAAAATAGTTGAAAAACGAAGGCTACGTAAAATATGGCAGATCACAAAATGTCTACAAGACTCAATCAACTTACACGACAACTTAAAGCTCTTCTAAACAATCACAAGAATGACAGTATTCAAAATTATCTGCAGGGTCTCACAGGCACTGAAGCCACTGAATACGCGCTTTGGAAAGCCACTCAAAAATGAATCGACCACAACTGCGTAACCCACCCATACGCAAAGATAACGGCCAGTGGGCGAAGAGCGACAAAGAAAAAGCTGAAACATTCGCTTATCACCTCGATAAGGTGTTCCAACCACATCCATCAGATAATAATGACATCGAAACGGAGCTTCTAAATGACTTAGAATCCCCGTATCAGTTAGAATTACCAGCAGAAAAAATCACGGTGGCACAAGTAAATAACCTAATTAATCCAAATTCAAATCCTAGGAAAGCTCCAGGCTACGACCTAATCACGGGGAAAGTCCTCCAAGAACTACCAAGAAAAGGTATAGTACATCTAACACAAATATTTAACGCAATTCTAAGAACAGGTTACTTTCCCGTGGTGTGGAAAGTAGCCCAAATAATTTTAATCCTCAAACCTGGTAAAAGCAGTAGAAGAAGTAAAATCATCTAGGTCGATCAGCCTACTACCAGTAATGTCCAAAGTTCTAGAAAAGTTAATACTCTTACGAATAGAGCCAGTCCTAACAGCTCGTAAACTCATACCAGCTCACTAATTTGGAATTCGACCGAAACATGCAACTACTGAGCAGATTGAATGAATTTGTAAAAATATAAGTCAAGCACTAAAAGACAAGAAATATTTTTCCGCAGCTTTTCTGGATATTTTGCAGGCTTTCGATAAAGTCTGGCACATTGGCCTATTCTAAAAGTTAAAAAAATCCTTCCCATTAGCTACTTCCTAACTCTAAAATCCTACCTAGAAGATAGCCATTTTCTCGTCAAATATCAAGATGCGTACACGTCACTTTTTCCTGTCAAATCTGAAGTTCCACGGGGTAGCGTTCTCGGACCAGTGTTGTATCTACTGTAGACGGCAGATTTACCCACAGGCAATGGAGTTGTGACAGCTATATAGCCGATCAGTTCATGAAAATCCCAACCAGGCATCACAAAAACTGCAGATGAACCTGAACAATATACAAACCTGGCTTAAAAAATGGCGTATACAAGCAAATGCAACGAAATCAATGTATGTAACGTTTACAAACCGAAAAGGAAACTGCCCACCAGTGTCACTAAATAGCCATCAGCTTGATCAACAACAAGATGCGAAATATCTAGGAATGCACATAGATAGGAAACTGATCTGGAAAAAACATATTTGCACTAAAGGAAACAGCTTGGACTGAAACTTCATAGCCTACAGTGACTTATTGGTAGAAAATCACAACTTTCCTTGCAAAATAAAATACTTATTTACAAGACCATCCTAACACCCATTTGGAGCTGTGGGATACAACTATGGGGGGCTGCTTCCAACTCCAACCTAGAAATTCTGGAAAGGTTCCAATCAAAAGTTCTTCGTGTTATAACCAATGCACCCTGGTATATACCAAACAACTATATACGAAATGATTTCCAAATACCCACTGTGAAGGAAGAAGTATCAAACTTCGACCAGAAATATGAAGAGAGGATACAGCAACACCCCAACGAACTGGCAAAGACCCTCATGAGAAAACCGGCAAGGCGAAGACTAAATTATTAATGACTTACCAACAAGATTTTAAATTTAAACTAAATTAATGAACACAACTTTATAGTGACAAATAATTATTTTATATCCAATATAGAATGTTAAATAATAGAAAATGGTCACAGCACCGCTTTCTACATGGCAATATGCTATGCCTTGTTTTGTTTTGTGACAAATTATTTACTTATTGTAATTTTAACTTTGCAGATTTGCAGACTTTTAGGGGGTTATTTAACAACCACCAAGGAAGGCCTATGCAAAAATTCTATGAATTTACCTCAACTTTCCGCTATTCATGAAAATCTTGTTCTAAATTGACTGGAATATTTTATAAAATTGTTATTATTTAAACTACGAATTTAATCTTTTAAAGTATAGAAAGTAATTCCACAATTTATTTATTTATATTTAATCATAACAAACAAACAGGCTATGCCTTATTACATGTTTGTAGTAAAGAAAAAAAGTAATTAATTAATTTTAACTTGCATTAACTTAACTTAAACTTAAACTTAATGAATTAAAAGTTAATTAAATAAAATTAATTAATTAATTTAAATAACACTTAACTGAAATTGTGTTAGAGATATAAGTATATAAGAATGCATACACATGTTACAAAAGTTAGAAAATGAATAAATTATACGCAATTCAAGATATATTTCAGTCAGATTAACCGATCCCCTTACCAACTCTCATTATTTATTGTGAGGACAGATGGGTTCCATACAACATTTCCAAGATTTTACAGAAAAATGCTTAAAAGATATAGCTATATATTCGATTAATTGAATTAATTGAGATTTCGGTGTAAAATAAATAAGTTTTAGTAGGATTTGAAGACAAAATGGTAAGTAATGAAGATGTAAAAGACCTCGATAAACTTTGTAATTCAGAAGTACTCCAAAATCGCAGATATGCTACTTAGAACCTTGTGGCTCTCAAGTCACGTATTGTTAAATAAGTTATTGTTTATTAAAGTTTTAAACTGTCTCAATGATATTCCAAATATTTCAATCTTTTTATAGTTATTATTATAATATTTTAATATTGTATTCACTGGAGATAAAGTTTTATTGTCAAGATGAAAAGGTGGTCCAGGTCTTGTATTGTAATAAGGGATATGCAATCTAAAGAGAGACAAGAGAAAAGGATTAACGATGTAATTATTAAAAACTTTATACAAAAATTGCAGGAGATGCATCACGTCTTATATTTAATTTAATTACGGAAAATTATTTTCTAATGGTATCATAGGAAGCGAAATCAGGGTTTCTTTTGTGCTTTTTATAGTAAAGGTACTTAAGAAATTTATTTTGAACTTTTTCAATGTGACGTATATTACTAGCATGATTTGGATACCAGATAACTGATGCAAATTCTAAAGTTGGGCGAACAAATGCATTATAAAGTGTTTTTATTGACTGGGTATTATTAAATTCTATCGTGTTTCTTTTTATCCAACCTAGATGTTTAAAGGCAGTATTTGTTATATTATCTATATGAATTTGGAATTTTAAACTTGCCTGAAATGTAACACCTAAATACTTAACATTTGTTTTTCGGTTTATAATTGCTGAGCCCATGGTATAGCCGTTTAATATTGGAATCTTTTTCCTAGTGTAGGTCATAACTGAGCATTTTTTAATATTAAAGAATAATTTATTTTCATTGCTCCATGTCTGAATATTATTTAATCTTCTTGTAGAAGGTTGGTATCATGAATGTTTTTTATTGGGCACATAATTTTTAGGTCATCTGCATATAAAAGAGGTTTCGAATAGTTTACACAAGCAACAATATCATTAATAAGTATAAGGAATAGAAGCGGACCTAAATTACTACCTTGTGGTATACCTGACCTTGCAATAAATGGCCTTTAATGAACTCCTTTAAACGTTACACACTGATTTCTATTTTGCAAGTAAGAACTTATTAAGGCAAGCAAATTCTGCGATATATCAAAAGTCTGAATTTTTTAATAAGAATGTCATGATCTACCTTGTCGAAGGCTTTGGCAAAATCAGTGTATATCACATCGAGTTGTAGGCCGTTTTCTATTGAATTTCCTGCTTCGTTCATGAAAATTAATAAATTTGTTTCTATTGATCTGTTCTTAAAAAACCATGCTGTGCGTTTTTTTTTTAATTCTAAAATATGTTCATATACTTTTGCAATTGCATTGAGAATTGATATTGGGCGGTAATTGCTGAATTCGCTCCTATCACCTCCTTTATAGATAGGGCATATTTTTGATTGTTTAAATAAATTTGGATATGTGTTGGTTTGTAAAAATAAATTATAGATAATTTGGAGCGCAGGTGTCAAAAGCTCGGCACACCCTTTAATCACATATGGTGGTATGTCATCTACTCCTAAACTCTTTTTGGGTTACAATTTTTTTATAGCATTGAGTATTTCCAATTGAAAAATGTAATTAATATGCAAATCATCACATACACTAGCACTTTGATTAATGGACATTTGATAACTACTATTTGCTTGTGAGTACACACTATTAAAGTAACTTACAAATCCCTCTACAATTTTTGTTTTATCATTTGAATTGATCCCGTTAATATTAAAGGAATTATTGGGTTCTAGATTTTTGCGTTTGTTTTTAACATAACTCCAAAATGTATTCACGTCAATATTTATATCATTTGAAATATTATGTAAGTAATTGGCATATGCTGCTTCAGTTTTTTCTTTTAAATATCTCCGAGTTTGTTTATAGCAGTTCAAATGATATGGGGAGCGGGATTTTTGTTTTTGATGAAATTCCTTTAATTTAACGAGATCAATAGCTTCTCTATTAAACCATACTGAAAAATTCTTTACATGAGCATTTTTATTTCTATGTTTGGGTACATTTTCATCAATGTGATAATAAAGGATTTCATAGAATTTTGAAACAGCATCATTAACATCAACAAAACCATTAAGAACATGCCAATCTACATTCCTTAAGCTCAAATATAGATTATAAAAATTTCCCAGTTTGTAATTGTATTTAGAATTATTATCATTTTTATATTGGAATGAGTTTAATTTTATAGTGTTCAGAACACATTCCAGAGCTGGGTGGTAAGGATCTTCACTAATGACAGGAGAATCTGATTTATTGATTTCGATTATTGAATTGGTAAGAATTAGATCTAGAGTTTTGTTGTGAGAATTATGTATATCATTAAGGGACTTTAAACTGTACTCATCTAAAAAATTTCCCAAAGCACGAGTTGTGTTACTTCCCACAGCCAAATTGAAGTTTTTATCTGTAATGTTTGATATATTAAAATCTCCCATTATTAACAATTCATTATTCAGTATTTCCCTTTGATAACTATCAAACATTTCAAAAAAATCTGTATAAACATTTAAAGCGGTATTAGAGTAAAAATAAACTGAATTTAATAGTATTGTTTGCCTTTAAAGTTAACTTTTACAAGTAACATTTCCATGGTATTACTATGAATTATTAAGGAAGATGGAATCTTTTTTTTTGTTGCTATTAAGACTTCCCCGCCCCTTCTAGTATCCATCCCCTTGTCTCTTCTATAATCAACATACCTATCATCGAAGTATTCAGAATCATATTGATGATCAGTTAGCCATGTTTCTACTAATATGATGACGTCATAAGAGCAAATAAGAACATTTGTGTAAAACTCCTGAGACTTGCTTGGTACGGAGTCCTCTGACGTTTTGATAATCTATCTTCATTGACTTGAAATGCTTTGGTACTTTTTGCGTAATTATCTGAAAAGCAAAATATATGTATGTATATAAAGTATGTAAAGGCGGTATATTTATGCAAGATTTATAACATATTATGGTGTGGTATACACTTTAATAAAACAAAACCACAATACAACCGTATATCACTACAATATTTTTTTACATAACAAATTTTTGCCCCGTCACTAGCTCCAACTTTAGTTTCAGTAAAGCAATCGACAAATATCTCTTAAATTTGTAATACATCAACCTTACCTTACCAATTTCCAATATCAGTGGGTCCACCTGTAATACTAACACCCGGGCTGGGAAAATTGTAACACTCTGTAAATCACAAATTATTTCCACACAAGGAAGAAACATGAACAATAAATAAAATTTAAATATATCGATAGAAACACAATTTTTTTCCTGCACACATAAATAATAAATAAACAATTAACAAAACTACTAATCAGCCTTTTATTTTATTTATGTTATGTTAGGAATTTCTACGTCAATTTTTTTTATATATACCTTATAACTAAACTACTAAACAAAATAATTTAAATAAAAATCAATGTAGCAAATTTTCTAAATTCTTATTTTTTTAATATTTAAACAAATATGTTAAGTTCTCTCAAATGTTACGTTTTATTCTTTTCTTTAATAAAATATTTGTCCGAAATGATATATTTTACTGGCCAGTATAAAATTCAAATTAACGTCACTTACGATTTTTCCGCACACTCGACACTTCCTTAAAATTGGTCTCGTGAAAAAAATACCGCTATAATATCCACAACCAACCTCTTGCCTGGTGGCGATATTTCAAAATTGCAAGTTTGCAGAAAATTAATTCTTCTTGAAATATTTTCCAAACTAATAAGTTCTATAAGTTGTGAAATTATCCAAATCAATTCAATAAATTATTATTTTCTTGATATATCGACAAACAGGTAAGTTATATTCATTTATATGCACAAATTTCTTCTATTCAAAAATTTGTAACCTTACTTTATTTTTCTAAATTATTCAAATGCATGTTTTTTATAGGTTAATAATTATGCAAACAACACGTCCTCCTCTCAATACGTTCTGGAGATTACTGATTGTTTTTCACAATACAAATTACATAAAAACATATAGAAACAACAACTATGTAACATTATCAAGTAAACCATGGACAAAAATTGACATTTAAAATTTTATAATTAAAATATTAATTTCTTTAAATTTTAGATTTAAACACATAAAAAGAATCCCCAACACTACCTTAAACTAATAAAATAACATATTTATCTCTAAAACCCAACAATAACTCACAATTTGAGTCGAACAAACAAATTTTCACGCTTGACTAAAATTGTCATAATTTCGATTTAAATCTGTCCAACCACCAATTTTACCCTTTACTCTTTACACACTTAAATAGTATCCTTTTGTTGAAATATAAAACTTTTTATGCATGTTAACATAATATGAATAAATTATTCCTCTAAAGAAATCCATTTTGAAAATTATTTTCAAAAATTGAGGTTATGTAATGAATAGATCGGATCGTTAAATAATCTTGCATGAAATGCAACTTTAACAAGAAATTATCGCGAATAGGATGTATTTAACTTAATTCCTGTATATAGCTAGCTTCAACCGTACTTCTGAAACTATTAAATAAACCTTTTAACAAAGATTCAATTAAGAACGCCTGAAAGATAGGCAACCCAAATTACCTATTTAACATTTCTACCTGCAAATAACACAGCAATATGTATGCATATATACGGTTAGTTTTGTTAGAAAAATTGCTTACTTAAATATTTAATTCTGAAACGAGAACAAAAAATTAATATAAACTATTTTAGTGACCAATCTTCGTCAAACTAAAAAGAAATATTATTAAAAAAACATATTATTTTAATATGTAAAAAATAATGCAATGAAAAAATTGCTTACTTAAATATTTAATTCTAACCTTATTTAGTGACCAAACTATGTCACCTAAAAAGAAATTAATGAAAGTAGTTAAAGACATATCATTTTAAAACGTAAAAAATAATGTAGTGAAAACATTCTGAATCATAAATATTGTTGAAAACATATTATTTTAATACTTAATACGTAAAAAATGGCATAATTTATTGCTGACTTTGATTTGTTTTTCTTGTATTGTAAGGGTGTTGCTTCGGGCATTTTTGGAAATTTTAAGTAGTGCGTTGAGGTCACTGGCATGGACATCTTCTTGTTCCATTAGGGAAGGCAACGTATATTCTTCCATCCAGGGTCCAGGTATTGGCTATTCCACATTTACTTTGTACGTTTTTATACAGGGTTGCACGTGCCTTTATTAGAGATTCGGTAATGGTTATTCCTGTACCTTTGAGTTGCTTTTTGAACATCCAAATTTGATTTCGTTGTCCGTAACTTCTAAATTTAATTATTATTGGCCTAGGCCTAAGAGATGCATTTCTATCCTTCTTTAGTGGACCCAAACGATGGCATCGATCTATTATGTGTTTCGTAATTTCGAAGTCAGGTATTTGAAGTTGTTATTTACGGTATTTGTGACTACACGTTCGATTTCTTCATTTCTTGATTCTTCGATTCCATGAATTAATAGACAATTTCGCCTTGTATATTGTTCTTGGTCGTTGAGTCTTTCAGATACGTTGTTTATTAGATTTTCTATGTTATCAATACACAACAGAATATTGTTCTTAAAAGCATCAAATTCGCTTTGTAACGTGTCCAGATCAGATTTTGGAGGGATTGGTGTTTTGTTTTTAATTATATTTAATTTTTCTTCAAATTCTGCCATGGTGTTTCTAAACTTTTGTTTCAAACTATTAAAAGTTGATTCATTTACTTCCATTGTATATATTGAATTTATAGTTATTGAGTGCGACGTGTTATCAACTGTGATAAATTTAAATGTGCACAATATGCTTGTATGTTATTTTTATTATAAATAATCGTACTTTGAAATTTACTACTTTATTTTATTTTAATTACTAAAGTACTGTCTTGATCACTTTGATTAATTTCACAAAATTCTGTCGATTATTATTTCCCATAATAATACACGCTTTAACGTGAAGATTATACATAGATTTACTTGTGGTGAATGCGTTGCGTTATCATTTATGATAAATTGAGTTTAGAAAAGGTGTGCATGTACAATTTAAACGTTCTTTAAAATAACTTTATTTTATTTTATATTAATTACCAAAATTCTGTCCTTAACGCTTAGATTTTATATTGTAATTTGTCACAACACTAATAACTGCTCATGTTCTAAGTTTCACCAAATTATGTTCATTATTTCCCGTAATAATAAACGTTTTATGGCAGACGAAGACAGAGCAACTGTTACTCTTTACGCCACATTCGACCAAGAATAATGAAAGATATACAACGGTAACTTCTTGATCTCCTAGCTCGGTTAGTAGAGCATGAGATTTTTAAATTAAGGAACGTGGGTGCCCCACGTTGGGCGCCAAATTATAACGGGAACTTGACCGGCTAGCTCGCACTGTTAATACAGAAAGACCCGCTATATTTAAATTCATAAAAGGTTATTGTTTTGAATAACCTAAAGCTATTATTAATTTAGGCTACAAGCGTTATTTAGGCAAACATCTGCTACAAACTAGACAGCCGCCATGCAAACTCGGCTTAAGCAAAATAGAAATAAAACTGAAAATTGATATATTAATGTAAACCAGTTATAAACCAGTAAGGAATAAATCTTAAGACATAAGTAATTAAATAATAGTTAATTAATTAAGCTAGAGCTAAATCGGTAAATTAATTAACTAAAGCATACCAAATAAGTGGCTTTAGGTTATTAAAAACAGAGGTCTCCCACAGCTTGTAAATGTAACACTGTAGAGAAAAACCTTTTAAAGAAAATTTGTAGGTTAAGGTGAAATCGAACTGGAGAAAAAACGTAATAGATAATAAAATACATAAGCAGCATTCATAAAACACACATGTTCTATTATTTAATAAAAGAATCTTAAAAACGGAAATAAAAGTAAAAAATAAATAATTAAACAGTGTCCATTAATTTTTATTTTATGCTAATTTTAGATTAAAGAAATTAAAAGAAACCCTAAAATGAATTATTAATAATATGTATCAAATAAACTATTAAGCCAAGTAAACTGTTTTAGTAGTATTTAACCTTCCGAAAATAAAAATGTTTGTCATATAATTTATTTGATTAGAAGATACAGTCGGTACTAGTAATTAATCAAAGAATATCTTCCAACACAAAACAAATGTGTTTAAGAAGTTTTATGTACTTTATAAAAAAATACATCGTAGTAGAACAAAAATATTAAGGGTGAAACATTGATCTAGAAGCAAAATTTATGATCGGAGGACAGGACATAATTTTTATTTTATTTATTTGTTCGCATTTTGGCAAAACAACAGGTAGTACGAATAAGGAAAGAATTCCCTCAACTTGTTAAAGCTATTTTTCATTACTATTACCATTTTTCTTTTAATATAAGTAAAGAAAAAGCAAAAACGCATATTTTACAAAGGAAAATTTAATAAAGTATAATGTGAAATAATTTTCCTGAAATTATAGAAGACAGGCATTATTATTTGTGCCGGTAGTTTTAGTACTAATGATACTACATTACCAGATTTCTCCCTAGGGTATAATTAACCCTCGAGAAACAACAGCATCAGGAGTGATGTTTCTTGATATGGAAATGCGATTAATTTCAATAAAACATTAAACATTAAGGTAGGTACTCCATATTTAGTAAATTAGAAAATTTGAATTTAGGGAGAGTTCAGAAATTTTCTACTTAATTAATGTTAATTCGGCAATAAATCATTTTTAGTACGAAACGGAGATATAACGAAGGAGAATTGTGGACGAAATAAGGAACGTTTTTTAAACTTATGATTTTATTTGAATAATCTATATATACGGGTAATGTCAAAATGTTATTAAGCCTTGTAATTTATGATATTATGTTGACATAACATTAATTTACATGATGTTATCAATATTTTAGACAAGAATGACTGAAATCTCTGCAGGAAAATGACAAAAGGAAGTCGTTTTTTTTTGTAAATATGTTAGGAACTGTGAAAGCTGCTTCTGTATGAGTGGAAGTCACGAATGTTTATATAAATAAAAAATATATATTTATAGAGTAAAATTCAAATTGGTTCGGTAAAACTATTGATGCCATCGGTTTTACGATGACGAATAAAACGGGTGCTCGAATTTTTATTATTTATTTTATTTTATTAGGGTCTTTTATACCTAAAATAAACTCAGTATGAATTTTGTTATGTACAAGTACGTACGTTTCGATTTTTAAGTAGGTTATAAAAATTGATTTTCTGAAAAGTGAATGTGGCATTAATGTTCTAACGGTTTATAAAAATGTTTATGTTTCATACGTGAGCCGATTTACATTCTCCAAGTGTTCTTATGTGTGTGTATATTGGAAGCCAATAAATTCTGATTTCAGACATATTGACATTTAAAATATAGAGATTTCGAAAACAAGGTTTGCAGCGAAGAGAATAACCGTCTTTAAATATAAAATAGGGAAAAAAGGAAACAGAAGATAAATCATGTACAAGATGTATCATTTACATTCTTGTCATAACATGCCAGATGCAAAAAAATACGGTATCAAATTCTTTCGAATGGTTCCGCAGTTACAGCACGAAGTGGAAAATAAATAGCTTCGAAGAAACTCTTCGGCATGTTGCTGTCGAGTGCGATAAGGAAGCGAATAAAATTGTTTAGAAAATTCTTTTACGTTTCGCAATCTCCAAAACTTTTGCAGGACAATAAAGCGAGTGCAAACAATTCATCGGCACGTCGTCGTGATAGACTTCAGCTTAATTCATTTTCCTTCGTAAAATTTTAAGCCCAGGTAGGGCTGTTACGAAGAGGACTTTACGAACTTGTGATAAGCCTAAGGGGTGGCTGTAAGGCAAGGACAAGAATAAAAACCGCGAAGAAACGGTTCGTCAAGCGAGCGGTCATATAAAGCAACGTTGATCCTAGATTAAGTAACGTCACAATATGTCTACCGAGCATGTTAGGAGCTTGTTTGTGCTCTAGACTGGAGTAACGAACAATATACGACGGTATTTGTTGACTCCGGGCAACGTATCTCCCCGGAGCGGTGGAAAGCGCCGCAATGCGGAGTCGCTTCGAACTACCACAATAAGGCGCAGTCCGAACCGCACCACTACACCCCGTGAACACAATGTTACACTTAGTTCAACTTTAAAGGTTACCACTTATAGTTTCGCAATTAAATCCCTGTTCTCCGGCTCCGGACATGGAATTTATGTAACTGCTCCTTCTTGATAATTACGCGAGATTAAGGATTTGATGGCTTACCATCATATCAGCATACGATCCTATTTTGTAAGGAAAAATAATTCCACCAATTTGCTTTTAGTATTCCTTTAGGCTAGTTTAATCATTGTGTATAGTTCAAGTTTATTTGACCAAATATAAACGGACGCACCCTGCTATAAAAGTATATCGGGTGATAGAAAAAAGACCACTAAAGTGGAAAACGACCACTTTATTTCCCGAAACAGAAAAAGGTCGACATTTGACCAGTGCTTTATTTCATACAGACTCCCCTCACGACAAAGCACCGGCTTTAAAAAATATTTTGTTAGGTTGAAGGCTTACTTCTTCAAACATCTTTTTAAATTATATGTTTGAGGATATAGTATTTCAGAGTTAAAGGTAATGCAGGACCCAAACAATGTCCTCTATAACATCAACAATTTAAGGTTATTCATGAAGTCTTATATGCACATATCCATAAAAGAAATGGTTTACTCGTAAACACTTTTTATATGCTTTAAAATTAGTAAAAACGTAGTATTACTATTCAAACTAAAAAAGCTATACTCATAATAATAAACAACATTTCTTAATTATAGTCCCTGTATCGATAACAATCCATTTATAATTTAAACAGTTAGAACTTTTCAAAACAAAGTAACGCTCAAAGAACTAGTTTAGTAAATTACTCGTAGTTTACTAAGCTGTTAAATTTTTAATAAGAGTAAAGTAATTTGCGTCAACTTATCTACTGCAACTAAGCAAATGATAAAATTAGTCTTACAACCACTTTGGCGATTTATCAAGTGTATATAAGCCGATATGTATATGCACATGCACTGTCAGTAGTTGTTATTTTCACTCGGTATTATTAGGAGAAACTTAGTACTAACCGGATATTGCAATAAGTTGTAACAGCTACAGCAAAGAAGCCGTTGCCAAGAGTTCTGCATATAGTATAATTACATAGCAATTCGACCTGTATTCAAGAGGCATGTATACTACACTAAACAATTGGTCACTGGTGTTAAATTCATACCCATTGTCCGTGAATTATATCACTAACCCCCATAGTGAGGTAACCTTTCTATGTACAATAACGCATTCCCCAGTAGCAGGCGATGTTTAATAGATTTGGTAAATGTATTTTACATTTAAATTTTTTTAAAATAAAGAATATGTACTAAATCGTAAATCTAAAAAAATTATGAAACTTAATTACTTTATATTTTATACATATTTGGACAAATAGACAAAAATTTAACATATACTGAATTACAGTGCGTTTTATGCATTTAAACATTTAACATATAAACATAACATTTAGCATGATTATAAATTGATTTATTTCGAGAAAAAGAAATATATTTAAATATTCACATTTTATAAATACTTAACATACATTTTGAAAAAAAAATCTAATTTAAGATAAATTATGTAAATATTACATACATCATCAATGTTTAACTTAAAATATAATATAAAGGTGTTAAAATCTATTCATTTCTTTTTAAATTTAAAGTTTTACGAGTACATTATGTAATGGCACAGTGTGCAGTACTAAGTTTTTCAGGTCCTTAAAAGATCCAAACAACAAACATTTAACAATATGCAACTGCCTCTGCGATTTTGAGTGAGTCATGGTTTAACACTGAATTAAACTTTCAAAGAATACTACACTGCAACACAACAGTACCCCTTCACACTGTTGGGGAGTGGATGTGCACGTGTAGCGTCTTTGATAGCTTCCGTAGCTTCTTTCAGTTGTTGCCCTGGCAATTTTTATGGGCTTGGGCGCTTTCAAAACAAGTGGTCAGCACGCGCGCATAACGCTATCTTGTGGTTCATTCTAGAAACATTCCGATCTATCCGAGGATAGATGAAGAAACAATTGAAAAAGTCTATGAATCGTGATGAAGGATCGCGGAATAAAGTTGAGATAGATAGCAGAGAAAGTAAGGATTTCATACGACCCTGTACATTGCATCTTACATCAACATTTGGACATGAAAAAGTTTAGTGCTAGATGGGTGCCGCGTCAGCTGACAATCGACTAAAAGCGAGTGACCATTTATCAGCAATGTCTATACATTACTGACATATTTTGACACATTTTGTCTAGACACATCTAGACAAAGAAAATTCTGTACGACGTTTTATAACTGTTGACGAAACGTGGATTCGCCACTACACTCCGGAGACCAAAGAGCAGTCAAAGCAATGGACAAAACGTAGTGAGCCAACTCCAAAAAAGGCAAAGGCGATTCCGTTTGCTGGGAAAGTCATGGCTATCGTATTTTGGGATTCCCGGGGAATAATTTTTATTGATTACTTGAAACACGGGAGGACAATAACGGGCGAGTATTATGCGTTGTTATTAGACAGACTGAACAAAGAAATCAAAGCTAAAAGGCCTTATTTGGCAAAAAAAAGGTTTTGTACCACCAGGGTAACGCCCCATCCCTCAAGTCGGCAATTACGATGTCGAAACTGTACGGAACTACAATTCCAGTTAATTGAACATGCACCCTATTCGCCACACTTGGCTCCGTCGGATTGCTTCTTGTTCCCAAATCTCAAGAAATGGTTGGCTGGAAAGAAATTTTCATTGAATGCTGTAATCATCGAAGCTGTAAATGTATATTTTGAAGGTTTGGATAGTTCTTATTTTTGTGAAGGATCTTGAAAAGCGTTGGACTAAATGTATAGAGCTGAAAGGAGACTACGTAGAAAAATAAATACGATTATCCCCAAAAAGTTGTTTTTTCCGTCTTGTTCTAGAAATTTCTCGTTCTATCCTCTATTGTCAAAAATTAATAAGCAATATTTATATTATTAATAGTAATATTATGTTCAACCAATGTTAAAGTTTTACGTTGTATACTTGATGTGGTTTAAAACCACCACAAAAGGTATTGCTACGACCGAATAATTTTTAAAATTTTTATGAATTAATTCAAGAATTTTTATAAGAAAATATCACTTAAAATGTTTATAGCTGCTGCAGTTATCAAACATATCATTAATTTCAATAATGGCAGATGTCATTATTTATGTATCTCTATGGTCTTCTGGTCATACGTACTGTCACAAACGGAATTATTTACACTTAAATAATTCACTAAAACCGCAAGTTGCATTCCAACTAGTGCAAATATCATCCAAGGCTATATATACATTTCTTCGTAACATTGTATAGCGTTGGCTTAATGATAACCACACACGCGAGCCTGCTGCTCTTAATCCAAGTACTTCTACTCAGCACATCATGCGATCGACCTACGCTAGAATGCAGCTGCATGAAGGACAAGGAAATAACAACGGATAACGACCTGGTAAGAATCTTTTTACTTATTAATTTGTAGGGGATCTAGAAGCTGGTGTCCAGGGGCACTGCTTAACTGATTCCCTAATGATGCTTAGTCGTAGTACTTTATATAAGGAGCTTAGAAGCTGGTGTCCAAGGGCACTGCTTAACGGGTTTCCTAATGACGCTTAGCTGTAGGATATAGTTTCTCAGTCATGAAAACCCCACGTGGCAATACTATATGCGTAAATGTTTGAAACCCCTATTAAACATTGTTTTATTTTATTTATTTAATGATTCAATATCAAGTTAATATTGTTATACCTTGAATATAAATATTAATAAATAGAAATTTAGAGATGTCAAGAAAAAGTTGTTACTAAAATTTTGTGAAAATTGTATATTTTTAACCATTTAAAATATATGAGAATTAATGAATTGTATTGACCATCATGGAGATGTATTAAAGGACTACATAATAAAATATAGGTATTTTGGAAGAATTAAGTTTTAATGTGTTTATTTCATTTGGTTGAATTAATGTGGAAATAAAAAGGTACTAATAAAGAGAATTAAAGAAAGACTCTTACCATTGATAAGGCATATCCAACCTATAGTTTGGACTATTTTGGTTTATCTATAGTTAAAAATTTTACAATCAACAGTAGTCCGTGGGTTTTAGAAAAATCTAGATGAGAAAGTGATCTTAAATAAAGAAAGTATTATAATATCCTTGTTAACAAATAACGTGGAAATTAATGGTTAACTCACAGGTTAATGTTGATGTTATCTGATGAAGCAAATCTATTATCCCACATAGATTGTAAACCATATGCAAATTAATTATTTGGATAAGACTAAAATATAATTATTAAAATTATTATACTCGATAATAGTATATTATTTTATGCGGAGGAGAAGTATGACTTTTCATGGCGCGCCTGAGTTTACCCGCCGAACGTAGTGAGGCGGGTAATAGAAGGCAAGCCATGAAAAGTCACTTCTCCTCCAAATTAAATATGCTATTTTTTCTTCAAACGCTTTAAAATATGTATTATAAAGCTGCCATGTTTTTGTGTTTTTGATACTTAGCTCTAGGTTTGATTTATGCATACAATACTAGAAATGTAGTAGGCGATTAATAAATGCGAGTAGTTTCGATTGTTATACAAAAAAACGTTTTGACAGATATAAATTCAACACTTTTCCCTCCATGGAGGGAAAAGGAAAAGTAAAACTGTCGCCGGCGGAGAAGTTGCATTTTTCCGCAGCCACCTCAGTCAAAATATGACCTAATTATTTTACGTTTGAAGAAAAAAGTATTTGTAATATATACAAGTATTGGTTTTGGCGAACACTCTGTATATTTTATTATTTATATGTATTCAAAGAGGGCATGTTTGAGAAGGAAAAATGTTTAGTTTCTTTTCCGGTTGACATTGTCAAATATATGTGAAAATTATACCAAGGATGTTTTATTTCAATACATTGCAGTATTTAATAAACTTTATAAAAAAACTTACCTAATATTACAGTAAAATAACATTTTAAATTTTATTTGTTAAAGTTTTGAGGTTGGTTGTCTAACATTCAGTAAGGTAGGAGATCGCACTTGTCAATATGTAAAGATAGAGTCACTTAATCTAGTTACCTAGGCCGTGCTAGTCGATCAGAGTACCGCAAAACCCCGCCATATTGGGACAAAAGAAGCACGAAATTGTTCATTGTTTATATCTGATTGCATTTAATCAAATCCACGTTTACTTTAAAAGGTTTTTCTTATTCTGAAAGATCAAACCTCTAATATGTCAAATACGTAAAACGTGGTTTTAATTTGTCCATTATTAAAAATCGCCCTTCTCTGCCCCAATATGGCGGCATTTTGCGGTACTCTGATCGAACAGCCTGGTGACTAGATGTAGTGACTCTCCATAAAGTGTAATTGGTGTTTTTAAATTATTAAAGAGGGAAATAACTCAACTTCCCGGAACCCAAAATTATTTTATTTATTTAAAGTCTGTTATACTCGTATAGAAAACATATTCAATATCAATTAATAATAATTAAAGAGTCATAACGTAGCTATCACAGTATATACAGAAACAAATTCATATGTGTGCTTGGTGTAGTGATTATACGCATAGTAGAAATTATAAGCAGCAATTCTTCACTGCAAAGGCTACTAGCAAGTGTCAGAAGTTTCAAACAACCAGCGCTTGAAAAAATTTAGGTATTTGCAATCGATGTTAAGTTTCATTATGGGTCTCAGCACTAATTTCGAAAATGTCGCATTTCCAACTAATACATTCACAAATAAAAATGTACCGTATATATAGTGAGGTGGCTTAGAGCTGTATTTCAAGATTACCGTTACCTGGCGGATAAAAGCACCACATAATAAATGTTAGCTTAAGAGCCCTCTGGAATTTCTAAAAAAAATTTCATGTACAGCACTAAAATCCACCATGGCCGACAAATACGACAAAATATCACTTTTAACGCAATCGATAGTGGTGTAAGTTCCTCTAACTAAGACATCAACATAAAGACTAAAGTTCCTTCCCTTCTTCCCTGCGAGCTCTAATGAAAATGAGCATAAGGGTTTTATACTCCATGATCAAGTCCCAATACATGAAAGTTGGACTCCTTTTCCGCATGTCGTTTCTCCAGGCTATTTCACAGGCTTCATCTTTGAGACACTCAGAGAGTAGGAAAGCTTCATGCTGGAGATTGTGCAGGGCCATTAGAGTGATTTGATGAGCACGCCTAGTTCGCATTAAGTGTGCCGCCTTTAGGTAAGATTCAGCCTTGCCAGAGGATGTCACGTCTGCATCTGCAAGGGCAGTAGTCCAGCCAGATTCTTCCAAGACATCTCCCAATGTATTCCAGCGGGCCATTTCAGTGTGCAGTCCACCTAGCATAACCACTTAAAGTTTGTCACTATGAGTGTCCGGCCATTTTCACTGTACAAGCTTAGCCAGGGCAAACATAGGTTGATCAAATGTAATGACTGGTATTTGTTCTGGATTAAGAAATTAAATAGCTTGTCTAACGACATCCATGCCATGTTTAATCATTGCGGGTGTGGCAGCCTTCTCATAGAACATACGAAGGAGTGTACAAAGAGCTGGAGGGTCTTTTATCGGAGGTTGCATTGCGGCGTGATAGACCGCGCATATGATGTTATCGGCACTAGTGAAACTTTCTGTTTGCAGAAGTTGTAGTGCATGCTGGAGCCAGTTACATTCCTTTGATTTGACCACATCTAAACATCGCTCTATTGGAAACACAGGACACTGTGGTACAACACCATCGGTGATCTTCAAAGCTACGTATGGGATACAGGCATAGCTGTCAGGCAGAGAGTGATTTAAGTCTCCAGAACGTGGAATTGTAATAGGTGTTGGCTTTCCCCAGGTTCTGTATTTGTAGACATCTGGAAAAGACTGATTCCAGTTCTATGAAATAAGGACAATAATGTAATTGATCTTGAGTTATGGTCTAGATTATCTAGGGCACCAACATTAAACAACCCTTTACAAAGACAAGCAGGAGACACAAGAAGTGCCGATCCAGTCTTCAATCTCTAGAATTCTGTCATATGAAATACCATTAATATGACATAACTTCTGGGTGAGTTTCTTACTTCTGGTAGCTGCATGGACATTGATGCCGATGTAGATAGGGAAGGGTGGCTCACGATCCTTAGTACGATGTCGTATCTTCAGAACAGTATGATACATTTTTTTCTTTGAGTTGTAAACGATGCTCTGGTCAATGGTTGAGCGTGCTAGAGAGTCACGTTTGTCTTGATCTTGCAAGTTTGAACCATTCAGAATCATATAAACAACCGACTTAAAACTTGCAGGCAGTTAGTCTTGTTGGTATTGTGCTGGGAAGCAACCACTGAAGTCGAAACCTTTGTGACTCATGATATCTTTTCCGACTATTGCTGCTGCTTTGGCCAGGATAACAGCATCTTCTGAGAAGTCTCGAATCTTCAGAGCTTCCCTTAACATATTTCTCATACCTTCATTAAATATGATTGCAGTGTTTCTCCTATCAAACTGTTCTTGGGTTCTGGGAAATGCTCTAGCAATTGATTCTTCAGTCTTGTCTTGTTGGTTTGTTCCTTGATGGCCAGTTCCTCAAGACGATTTATATACGTACCAGACTTCACTGATTTACTAATGTAACTGGTAAGTTCTACGAATGACCGACACTCATTTATTTCCTCATCTGTGCTTTCTTCTTTTAGGTGTGCCTTACGAGTGAGGCTTCTGTAGCGATTTCTAAGCTGGACCAACATGCAAAATGGTATTTTCCCTCTGTTGCTATAATATCTCCTCCAGTTATTCTTGTCATGAGGTGTGTGTCATGGAGCTGTGTGATTATGGATCAAATATTGCTGTTGGTATCAAATGTTGAAACTTCATGGAGTGGACCTTCATCTTTGCCATTTTCGCAAAACAAGCAATCTTGAACGTCCAGTGCTACGCGTTAACTAGAACGTTTCTGTTCATCAGCACCAGTGTGTTTTCTCTTGATTGCTTTTGCCAGCTTCGAATTATTAGACTTCAGATGACAAGATTTGTGCCATAAAGCGGAATGAGAAACAAAGTTTGTAGCTGTTTCATCAATTCCGAAAGACAGTTCAACCGGGAGAGCATCAATAATGCGGAACTGTTCTACATTCTTCAGGAATGTTGTGTAAGCATCTGTTAGTCACCACTTCTCCCTGGGGTCAGTAAAGGACATTTCAAGTTTTCACCGGTGCCATGCTGGCAAATCACGCATCGATCCTAGTTCACATCCATGTTTAATTATCCTGGAAATATTATTGTAATTAGAATTTAGTCTGTGAGAAACACTACACAAATAGGAATGAAATCCAAGATGGCCAACATCTGCAACACAACATCACAAATCCCACTTTTTATGGCTTTTGCAGTAGTGGTGCCTCGAAAAGAAAGACTCATGTGATATTTTGTCGTATTTGTCGGCCATTTTGGATTTTAGTGCTGTACATGAAATTTTTTAGAAATTCCAAAGGGCTCCAAGTCTTAACATTTATTAGGATACTCTAATGTACCTTTATACCAAATTTGGTGCTTTTATCCGCCAGGTAACGGTAATTTGACTAAGCCTCCTGACTAATAACCTCACTATTGATTTTAAAAATCCAATCATTGAAATGATTTAACTATAGTTCAACCAAAACTACAAGAAATGAGTCATCACAAACACGTGGGCAAAAATGTAAAAAGTATCTAGAATTACCCGAATGCCACGCTGTAATCGAAATGATAAAATAAACAATAAATGAGCTAGTAAGATTCAGTAGCCGAATAAACCCCTTTTCAATTAAAAATAAATGTAAAATCAGCAATGAAAATCTGTTGGTTCTAGCGTACGTCACTGAATTCTTAGCAACGTGAAATTTTAACTCTTATCTTACCTCATCCGGGGTCGTAATTGTTTATTCAGGTGTGATTACGAAAATGACTCATTTCTTGTATTTACAAGAAATAAAAGAATCGATTTAAATACGTATTCTTGGATGAGCAGGTCAAAGTACAACAATGTGAAAAAACAAAGAAAACAATAATATGCAAGGTTTAATACCTAACAAATATAATATGTTTTTACTTTCCAACAAAAATGCTGTTCATTGCATAATTGAACATTATAAATTTAGAAAGTTATAGTTTGTATGAGAAGTAAAAAGCCAATATGCATCTTATTGAATGAGAAAGTAAACTTTTAAACCCTAGATGCCAAAACGATCTGTCAAACTTGTAACGATCTCATTATTTTGAACATTCAATTCGCTTTGTTTTAAATTCAAATATGGTATAAAAAGGAAAAATTTTCTTATTGGGGCGTAAGTAAATTTAAATCATTTTATGACCCCTTTTTAGGCAACTAAACTAGTTATTTGACCCAAAACTGTCTCCGATATTGAATCTTCACAAACTGAATGTACAGCTTTCGGATCAATATTTTAAATTTAATAGTATTTCACTTCAATATGACAAACCACTTTTCTAGTTCTGAATTTTGTAATTGTCTGTACTTTTTGATAAACATGTCTAATTTTGATATTGGTAAGAATGATGTTATGCTCAACTTATAGTTGATTGGAACATTATGGAATATAATCGCCCTTCTTCAAATTTAAAAAAAGGCGGTCAACATTTTAGAAATTGCAATATATATCTAGACAAAGTGGGTAGCGTTTGCTACCGTAGCGTAGACTTTTATTTCGTTACAAACTTCTAAAAATAATTTTAGCTTTTCTGTTTGGCGTTAGAGAGTTTTTCAGCTACTTTATTGTATCGTCGGGTTTATTGTTTAAACCTGTATGTGGTAATTAAACGATACCGTAGTCAATTTAAAAGTTTCCAGTTTATAGTTTAGGTTAATTTAATGACAAGTGAATTAATGGTGTAACTTGACTCTTTTCTTCAGATCTGGAAGGATCTGTAAATATGTTTTAGCGAGATTATTCTCCCTGTTAATACTTAATTAATTAAATTTGTTTTATTTTTGTCTTCTGCGTAAATATTAGTAAGCACTTAATAATATTATTAGATTTTGATAGGCTTTAGTTTTGATCGCGTTTTGACGACGAATTATGCGTTCTCGTTCTTATTAGAAATTTAGTAATAAATATGTGATTCAAGGTAATTTTGACATCAATTCAATTCGCCATGCAGTAGTAACTAAACAACAATAAACCGGTTAATAACTTAGAAAATGGTTGTGAAGTTGAAGATTTATTTAGTGCAGAAAGTTCAGAGTTCAACGATAGCTGCCTTCTACAAAGTAAATTTATTTATGTGTCTAGTCTGAAATTCGTAGGCCTTTGTGATTAACATCCACGACATCTGAGAATACCTTGGCTAACTAAGTACTAGTCTCAGCGGAAGCTTTATTACGTAAGTATACATTTTTTATGCTTTTATTCATTTATGAGAGCTTTTATTGTTAATTAATGCGCATTTGTGGGGTAATGATTACCAGATTTAGTCCGAATCGAGTACTACAAGCAAGTGCATCGCGCCAGCTGCGATCCTTGATTGTGCTAGTTTAACAGTTCCTGCTTTGCATCATCCCTATACTTCGAGATAGTGGTAACATATTTTACTTTATTTTATCAGAAACTCAGACGCTGATAAAAATACCGAAGGAAAAACTCCAAGGCAGCCGCTCGGACCGGCTTGTAGGATTACTTTATTTCCTTACGTTCTCTATTTTATCAACGTCACATGGCAAACAATAAAGATAACAACCCAATCTTAAATACTCCAACATTAATTTATCAAGGATCCAAGGCTATCATCCTGATGGATACCACAAATCAAAGCGCTAAACGGGACTTCTCTGCTATGTCTTCTCCGCTCTCTTATCACAAATAGCAAATTTCATGCGCTAAGTATAGAACTTACACCGGTAGAAAATTCCACAAGCACTACAGTAATAAAACAAGCTAAAATACCTCCAGTCTTTTTGCATGAAGCAACCAACGATCAAGAGATTTCAAAGGATATTATAAAAATAGTAACACAAAAATACACTTATGCCGGTAAAATGCTCAAAATAAATCTCAACAATTCAGACGATTATAGGGAACTAACAGCGTATTACGATCAACATAAAGTTAAATATCACACGTACCGAAATCCGGACGCAACTAAACTATCAGATATCATAAGAAATTTGCCAATATCTATAGATGAAGAAGAAATTAAAAACGAACTCTCTAAATCGTTTCAAATTATTAACGTAATTCGTTTCCATAATAAAGACAAATCTCCTTGGACAAATCTTATTGGAGTAAACTCCAATATGTGTTGTATTGCTTGAACCGGATGACAGATCAAAAGAAACGTTTAAAGTAAACCGATTATTTCACTGCATAGTAGTAGTCAAACAACGAAGGAAACAACAGAAATCCCGCAATGCCTTCGTTGCCAGCGTTATGGACAAACGCGACACAACCACCATGATGTTTTAAATGCTCAGGAAGCCACATATATACAGAGTGTCCAAGACTTTCAAACGCCAAACCCCAATGTGTGAATTGCGGCCAAATGCACCCGGCAAATTTTAAAGGGTGTGAATATTCTCTTGAACTAAAACAAAAGCGAACACAATCTCAATAACCAAGAACCAGCCCGATGAACCAACCGGAATTTAAACGCCAAGTTTTCCAAATCTCCCAAGAACGCATACTAACATAAAACAACAATACAACACAAACCTTCAGAGTCAAAGCACACATCACCCAACCCCTAGTCCCCTGACCAACTCCTTAATACAACTTGTTATTAATATCATCACTCCATATACGAAACAAATTAAATCCTTTTTATCTCAGCTCATATCCTCAATCTTTTCAAATGGCCCATAACAACCTAAGAAGTATTAATCATCTACAAATGGCCAACTGGAACGCTAATGGTATGATAAACCAAAAAGGAATACTCATAGAATTCTTACAAAGGCATAAAATAGACATAATGTGCATAAGTGAAACCCACCTTATATCGGAAATTAAATTCACACTCCATGGATGTTGCATTTTTCGCCACGATCGAACAAGAGCGCAGATTGCCTCGGGAAGAACCGCAGTACTAGTCAAAAGAAATATAAAGCATCATGAATTGCTTCTTTCGAGCCTTCAACATCTCGAGGCTTCTACCATTAAAATAACATTAACAGATAACAGTGAACTACTAATAGTTGCTGCTGTTCAACTGCCTAACAAACGACTGATGCTCCAGAACGTGCAGACATTACTATATAGTGGCATATCAACCTTATTATTAGGGGATTTAAATAGCAAACACGTAGCATGGGTTTGTGGAACAAACAACCCGAACGGTAATAGGTTATACTCAATAACGGCAGATTTTCCTATTCAAGTGTTAGCTCCTGATGAACCGACGTACTACCCTTATAGGACCAACCATCAGCCAGATATCCTCGATATTTCTCTTCAACATCGAATCTCACATCCTATTTACCAAAAAGTACTGGCGGAATTGGATTCTGATCACATACCTGTCATCCTTACATTTAACAAGCAACCATCGTTAACACAAAACACACCGCGACTAATTAATGGACCAGTCGGCTAGGAAATATTTAAATCGCAACTCAATACCAACCTAGTATCTTTTCAAAACCTCTATAGCACCGATGGAATAGATCAGGCAATTAATCATCTTACAACAACGATACAAAGAGCAGTCCGAATAGCCATTAATAAAACCTATCATAAATCAGTTCATCATCAAGCACTACCAATTAAGATTCAGAATTTAATACGCCAGAAACACCTGACTAGAAAATAGTGGAAAAGACAGTTCCGGGCGAACCCGGGAACATCAACATAAATTAGCTCTAACCCAATTAACGTGGCAAGTTAAATGGGAAATCGAAAACTATAGAATCTCATCATACAAAAGATTCAGTTCACCTATGAATCAGCCGTTTCCAGTTGGAAACGGCTGATCCAACAATGTGGCGAGCGGTTAAACGCATAACCAACCAGAAGTAAACAATGTCTTCCCTAAGACTCAACACCTTTATATATTCTAGCGACGAAGAAAAAATGCGAGGTCCTAAGCAATCACCTAGAACAAATATTAACAGTTAGAACCAGCAATGAAAACATTGATTTCAATAACCATATTGATCAAATTGTCACCCAGCACATCCACTTAAATGCAACAAACATTCAAACAACAACTCCTGAAGAAATTGCTTCTCTAATCCAGCTCTTACCAAATAAAAAAGCTCCTGACCCAGATATGATAAGAAACATGATTCTCAAAAACATCACACCAAAAAGTTATCCATACCTCACCTCTCTCCTCAATGCCTGTTTATCCACCGGATATTTTCCAAAAAAATGGAAACCGCACATGTAATGCATTTTTCCAAAAACCCAAGCCCAAGCGTTTGACTGAGTCTGGCACAATGGCCTTCTACATATATAAAATGATCCAGCTGAAAACCCCCGAATATAGTATCATCAATATAATCTCAACCTTTCTTAGTGAAAGAACATTTGCAAGTATAGTTAATATATCCGTATCTGAAATTAAGAACATCCAAGCAGGGTTACCCCAAGGATCCATTCTTGGGCCCGTACTGTTTAATATATTTATGCACGACATTCCGGTACCTCCTGACTGCTCGCTAGCGATGTTTTCGGACGTCACGGCAATAATAACGCAAAATTGCGACCTAAACGGCGCAATACAAACACTCCAAAGCGCTACTGATCATCTGTAAACTTGGTTCAACCTTTGAAACATTACCTTAAACCCAACAAAAATTGTTGCAAAAATATTCACTCTCAGGTAATTCCATAATCCAACTCCCATTGTCATAAATGGAAATGTAATCCCATGGAACCCGAAAGACGGCGCCGTGAAATATCTGGTAGTCAACTTGGACCAAAAACTGACTTGGGGAATCCACATAAACACCAAAATAAATGACTGCCACAACAAGATGAGACTATTGTATTCAATACTAAATAGAAACTCTCCGTTGAAAATTGAGTGCGCCATGTTAATATATATCCATTCTGCGATCAGCGTTTATGTATGCCTGTGTAGTATGGGGAGCTGCGTCGAAAGCACATATAAACAAACTGCAGGTATTACAAAACAAAGTCATCAGAATGCCAACTAATGTACCTTGGTATATACGTAACGATCAGCTATACCGTGAACTGAACATTGCTCATATCCAACACTTTATTAAAATCGCCACCAAAAGATTCATGGTTAACCTAAGAACATGCCCAGCTACTGATCACTATACGGTAGGACAACGATCTACAAACCTTCGCTTAAAACCACGACTTCCACAGGATGTTCTACTATGTGACAGTGACTAAAGTTTTAAAATATCTATTTAGTGTCTTTTAATTCCTTTATTAATATTTATATCCTATATGTAATGAAAACTAAATTCAATCTTACTGTATATGATCCCTGTGAGACGATCCGGTGAATAAATATAACAAAAAAAATGATTACAGATTAGTAACCAAATCGAGGGGCTTATATGAGTTTTTGATAAAATTTTTAAATTTAATTGCAAACTTTTATCGTTACAATGTACTGGCGACCCCTATCTGGAATCTTAAATTTGATCTTCTTGATTTTTAAATTGAAATACGAAATTTCTAAAATATATTGAAACTCATAGTTATTTTTTGTATTAGTTTACAGAAAAATATAGACAGCTTCAATTTATTGTAAATTTTGAACTTTGACAGATGTCAAATTAGGTACATAAGCTATAATGTACATATATATTATTTAGTTATATACTACATTATCGGTTATGTATCTGACAAAACCGATAAAAAAATTAATTACAAATAATAAGATTGATTAACAAGGTTTTTACCACACAAACAAAAACATATCCTATTTTGCACGTCCTATATATAAGGCTCTACTTTAATCCTTCAAAAGAGGGAGTAAAGTAGCACTTTTACTCCCTGAGGGAGTAAAGTGTTTCCATGACAACAACAACAAGTAAACAACAAAAAAAGTAATCGCGGTACATGTTAGGATTTATTATCCTGAAACTATGTGATTTTGGCGTTTGCAGAGTTCACTTGTCAGAATCACATGAAAAGACATTTTCGGAAAAAATTTTCGAAATTTTGAAGTACTTTAGGACGTGCAAAAAATAGCTTATATACCACTGGACTAAAGTGCCTTTTGTGTGCCTTTAAAGTCCCTCATGTGTTTATACCTTAAACTCATATTCGGGATTAAAAGATGCACTTTAGTCCCTGGGTATATAATATGCTATTAAGTTAAATGTTATGTATTAAATGATTAAAATCTAATAAGTTTCCATCACTCACTATTTAATAGAAAAACAGGAAATTAATCTTTGAAAATACTGAATGATACTTGACTATTGTCGACTGCCGCACGCGTTAAGGATCTTTAGATACTTACTAGCGAACACCGACGGTTCTTCTTTAAAAATTAAATTCACTTAATTAATATAGGAGTAAAATAATGTGAGTGCGAACCTTGAAATTGTTTTCATATCAAAAGAAATTTGTTTTTCTGTCAGGCTTTTTCGTTGCTTAAACTAACAATTTGCACCGTGTAGTGGCGCTGTCTATCAGAACAACTCTGTAGGTTATAAATCCCGAACAAGCACGTTATATTAATTATATATGGATTTTAAAAGTTTTAGGTATATTTGAACACTTTTTCTTATTATTTAAAGTATTCGGGGCAACTTTCTCACAGCAGCAAAGCAGTGACAAGTCATTTAATAAATAAATAAAGCTAAATCCTGATTTTTTAATGAAAAAATATCAGTACAATAAAATTCCTAGTAAGTAATATGAAATTACCAATTGCCATTAATTTCAAAAGGACTTCCCCATCTATCCTCTACAAATCACAAAATCGCGCTGAACTTTTATCATTGAGATACTCTAATTAAATTAGAAATTCTTTTTAACGACACCGGAAAGTTGATGTTTCGACTGTTTGAGTTGCTGTTTGCTTGACCTACAAAGTTCGTCCCCTACAAAAAGGACTGTAAAATATGTTGCTTGTTTGTGCAAATGTTCACAAAATATGTGTTCATTACTTTTGCAAAAACGTATGACTCCAGTTTACTGTTGCAGCTTAAGTGTATTTTAGCTTTGGACATTGTGGTACAGCTGAAGTTATTTTGTCCCCGTTTAGAACTGCATCTCGTTATGGATTATATGGTAGCCTGTTCTGTTTATAAAACGTAAAATTAAAGGAATTGTACACTTTATAAGTAGTAAAATATGTCTTACTAAAAGTGTAGATATTGTATACAAGGAGGTCTAATAAATAATAATCATGCTAAATGCAGTAGCTTGTGTTTCTAATAAAAACCAAAAGAGCAAATCACCTTTAACTACAAATGATTAAATCAGTACTTTTTCCCATTGTGTTGATTTTGCTCAATATTTCGTTTATATGTGAATGAATATAAACTTTAGTCCAATATCTTTTGTCGATCATACTTTCCAATACTACTTGGAGCTGGCTAGTTCAGACAGGGTGACAATTTACTGCAATGGGTTATATCTCAGGAAAAATAGATATCAAGAATCCCTCGAAACCGTTTCTATAACAGGAAGGGGGAACTAAACTCATGTATTAACTGATAGTGATCATCCAACATTACCTAACTGGGACTACATAGTGGGGAGGTGCTCCATCTTGTTGGAAATGTAGTAAATCCTCGTTTAAAAATAGATTTTTCATGCATGTCTCTCTAGTTTTTCAATTTATAAACTATTGCAGGCTTTATCTCTATAAAACAACGGGCTGATTATAGCATCCCCTTATATACCAGCCCAAACACTAATCTTAAGTACTGGGTAATGACCTTTTCTAAATATGTTTCTAAATAAACATCCATATTATACGACCATTTACCCTCGGGTTTAATTTGCATTGGAAAATTAGCAAGCAATAAGCGGCAAGTAAACATTGATGAAAAAACTGCAATGAACTTATAACTGCATTACAAAGGTTCAGGTGTAATATAATCACCAACAACTTCTTCATATTGCTACTTCTTGCTCGCATGCTGAAGTTATATAAGCTCACTCTGACGGGTGCGCTTAGGAAAAACATCCTCTATTCCGATAGACCTTCTAGCTAAACATAAAGGATCTCTTTTCTAGGAAAGTTTTGCTTTGAACAAAGCTTGTTGTACTGTATTAGGTGTCGACATTATGAGTAAAATGTTCTGCTATGGTCGCCTACGTCATCTACAATAAAAACCATGCCACGAGGTATTTGAACAAGAGGCGGAATTTTCTAAAAGAGTTATCCCGTGATGTATGTTTGCCTGCTGTGACCGCCGAAGGCTCACCAAGCCTATAATTTAATAGGACCAGGTGGTAAAATTTGATTAATTTTAGGTAATCCTAGACAAGCCAAGGATCTAAACCCAGCCACAATTAAGGTTGGACTTTACCGGTCAGTGGAAGTCCGCATGCTGGACTAGGGCTTGAAAACAATAGTAGAGGGTGGATAGCAAGCTTGTTCGCATCAGTGAGAAGTGGTAGCACTTGCTTAAGAGACTGACTCGCTAATTGAGTGCACTTGAATTCCTTGCCTAATAGGGTACCGTGGCTATAAGCTTAACGCAGGTAACATAAAAGCGCCACCAAGGACGAAAATTGTAACTGATGAAAGTTTAATACAATCAAATAAACACATAAATCACTTACGTGAACATATCTTCGAACAGAGACGTATTATTTATTCAAATTGTTTTCAGGTGTCGTGGGTGTTAATTACATTAGTTACGGGTGTACTGATTTAAGATCGGAGTCGTCATTACCTACTAATTAAGAAATTGTTTAATGTTATTTTTTATGTTTAAGAGATACCAACCAATTCAAAAAAAGGATTCTCTTTTGGTTTACGTTAATTTATTATTAATAAATGTCAATGGGTGAGTCCAACACACCGCTGGAACTGCAACGCTGCAGCAGCTTTCACAGCCGTCTTAGATTTGAAAACCACCGTTTAAAATTTTTAGTTTTTATTATGTCTCTTATCTACTGTCAAAATTGACGTTCTGACATTTTAATTATTGATATTCAATAAATCAGTCATCTAGTGTTCCTTGTCAGCGCTTCAAGCGTTTTATATGTATAAAGCGATGATGTACTTCAAACGATTTTATTGCTCTAGTGGTTTTTAAAATCTAAGATGGCTGTGAAAGCTGCTGCAGCGCTGTATTCCTACGGTGTATTGGACGGACCCATTATTTTCAATTTGTTATATATTCCCTGATTAAAACATTTAAGAGAGCGATTGTGGCTCGGTTAGTTGCGTGCGGAACTACCGACAAAGGGAGCCGGGTTCGAACCCCGGCCCATATATAACCGGATTTTTAAAAATCGCTTCTCCCTCGGAAGGCAATGGCAAACCACCGAGCTATACTTTGCCCAGGAAATTTTCCTGAAATGAATAAAAAATCCAAGTACTATGTACTTGGGGTGGTTCGGAGTCCACCTTAAGCTGTAGGTCCTCTATACTTGTGATCACTGAACACGCACAACACAAGTATAGGAGGGAAATGCCAACGCTCTGCAAGAGCACGACACGCAGAAGAAGAAGAAAACGTTTAAAAAGCAGCAATTTTTTTAAGCTGAACTACAGCAATGAGTATTAATTTTGAATTCTGTATGTGGAAGCGCCTTGTAGGTTGGAAATTCACAATTTTACATTTTAGCAGTTTTTATTAGTAGATAGCGTAGTTTGATTTTAATCTACTTTCGATGTTTGATAAAAGATTTGTTAAAAAATATTCAACGAAACTAAAATCAGTTATAACACACTGATATTTGGCCAAAATATAGTACAGATATTCAACTTGTGTCTTTTGTTTGAGCCTTAATGGGATATATTTTTTTGTAGCTAACCTACAATATTTTTTTTAATTAAGGTGTTACTCAAGTTTGGATTGCATTCATCTACCTAGTTGTTTGATGCTTGAAATCTCTTTGTTAGAATCTGGCTGAGTGAGTGAAATAGTTAAAAAAATCTCTGTGTACTCTGTGAAGCATCTATAAGCTGCTGGTTTATGTGCTTCGTAATGGCAGGATTCATTTGGGATACTTATGTTTGTGTGTGTAGATTTTCTGTATATGGCGAATTCAAATTCATTTATCCTAAAAACCACTCTCAAAACAGGCTAAAATGTCATCAACATAACGAAACCAAAAGATAATATGTTTAGATTGATTAGATGATATATGATACAACTGGTCTTGAAGGCATATTCTGTGCATATTAAGTGGTTGTGGGTTTTTATTAATGATTTGTTGCTTATCTAATACTGAAAAGCAGATATTGCAGTTTTCTAAAGTTTGTTTTACTAGCAAAATATGTTTACTTATGGGAAATTTACTCAGAATTTTGTTATTTTTTTAAATGATATTAAGGGGAATTTTGAATAATACTTGCCTAAAGCAAGGTTCCAATCCGAGGGAAATTGATTTTATTCGTGCAAGTTTTGATTTGGATTGAATTGGATACCACAATATTTACATTAACGGAGATTTTTATAAAACCCCTTTTAGAACAAAATCACACAATGACTCCTCAAAATAATATTAAATTCCTATATTTTTGTAATAACAAACGCAAATTAGACATTCTAGAAGCCTTTGAGATATACAAACACAAACTCAGGGTACCTTTAATGAATGAACAACTTGAGCTCAGTAATTCTCCGTTACTGGAAGTATTAGATGTTTAATTATGATTTTTATTATTAATTTTTATTATTATTATTATTATTTTATCTAGTTACCTATTTTTGTATCTACCTTAACGACGTGTTTGTTTATAATTATATTACCTTTGATAATGACAGCATAGCTGTCGAAACAATATTGTCAGGTTGTATTTTAATAAAACTGTGAAACTTTTAATAATCTTTATTTATTTCATGAGATTTTTATAGTTTGTTTGAATGCAGCTGCCTTTCACACCAAAAATAAAATCTTTTACGTTTTATACACCAAATTAAATTCCATACAGGGAGGAATAAATATTTGCCAGTATGAGCTTGTTAGAAGCCATTAAAAGTATTCGACGATTTTTTTCTGTTAGTTTCTCATAATCCCAATCATGTACCCGAACCGAATTTCTCTGCAGTAAAGGGCGACTAGAAAGTAGGAATCCTGGGTGCTTTCAAGCATACGGGTCATAGAGTAAACTGCCCTGCTAAGCGAAACGGTCGTATCTGCAAAACTGCAATGTATAAATGTACTATATAGAATGTTAATGTGAGCTAAGAAATGATATGGTATATTTCTGAGTTGATGTTTTGTAGATAAGACCTTTTCGCTTAGTAGGGCAGTAAAAGCGTCTTTAATGACAGAATAAATAAGTAAATGCTATTTATTATATTTGATACTTTATAATATTTAAATCACGAGAAATATAATAAATACCTAAAATATTCAAACTGCATTTTTGTTTTGTTTTCCAGTTCAAAACATATAGAGGTACCCGGGTACCACCGCCTACTAAAGTGTATTGATCTTTCTTTAGGGCAAAAACTTCTTAACTAGGGAAGCTCTAGTTAATTTGTTTTTAAAAATGGAAGTTCCTCATTTTTTACCCTGTAAGCACCCGGGTACCACATCACATCTCATAAGGATTACACACAACACATTTTCATTGAAAATAGAGGTTGTAGCTTTGCAAAAAAAAACAAAATTGCAGTACATCTGTAATTACAAATCTGTAGTTTGGTTATTAAAAATTATCTTCTTTCTTTTTTTTAACTTATGACATTAATCTTCTTGAAATTAAATTCATATTGTTTCTAAACATCACAATCACGTTTCTAAAGCGCATTTCGATTTGAAGATGGGAAATATGTAAAATAAAAACCTGCATATTTTTAAAAAGTTTTCATGTTTCATATAGATTTTATTTTATTCTATAGAATGAGAAACAATATAATCCCAGGGTTCAGTTTAGTCACTTTTGAAAAAAGTAAATCGTGCTTTTGTGCTCTATAACATAGAAATTATGCATTATATATTTAAAGTTATGCTTTGTAATACTAGTTTATAGTAAAACATAATACCCTACAACCATGGAAACTTTTAGTATTTGAGTCTGGTAGGTACATGGATTTATATTTATTGTAGTTTACTCTCAATTCTAATATCGTAAACTTTTCAAATTGTGTTGGAATACATAAAAATGCTACTAAAACAAGTAAATTTTCTATTCTAGTTTATAGCATATTGCGTCGTTGAAAACATAATACTATTGTATAAAAATGTATATTTTTAGTATTATGAGCATAAATTTAAAAATTACCTACATAAAGTATTAGATTCTTATCGATTATATTTTATGATCAAATGTAAAAACAATGTGTCTCAGATGTTTAAGCAATTTTTTAAACGGATCACATAGAAGTCTTAATAAAAAATCCAACTTTGATGAAGATTTACATTCTTTGGAAGCACATTTAACTTAAGTAAGTATTTTATTTAATAAGTCATGTACACAACACAAAACTCATACTTAATATACGCACTTAGTATGCAGTCTACGGCATAATGACACTTCGGACAAATACCTCAAATTATGAATTTAACTGTTGATTTCAGTTAAATAACGAATTCATTTGTCTTAAACCACCTATATGATTGGACTTAACATAGATCAGACAGGTGCAATAAGTGGCTCTAGTGGGTGTAACATCATGTTAGTGGTAATAGTAGATGTTTTTGTCAGGATGGTTGTTCCTTCATAAACTCGGCCCCCATACCGCATGTATGGTTGGACTAATCACGCATTAAAGGAATGTATTAAATGAGTCTGATTGTAAATAATCTAAGTTGACTTTTTTTGCTCACCAATTAAATGTGTTAAATAATTTGTTTAAATGAAGTTTTTTCGGTTCAAAGAAGGAGCTTAAACCTATTTATTTATGTTAGATAAAACGTGTGTCAAAATCGGTTTAAATGTCTCTGTTGAAGCTATCTGGTATCATTAACTATTACAGCTGTCTGGTTACCCTTTGTAATAAATCTTCTTAAAGATTTAATTACACAATTTATTTCTGAAATCTCATTTATTCAATCGAAGATCGGGAATATGTTATGGAACGATTTTTATAAGTTATATTTAATTATTTATGAATATGTCGATATGCTTGAATTGTATTATATAAATATTATTAACACTAATAATTTATGATTACGATTTTGTCCCTTTTTCTTGAAAGTTTATAAACATTTTTGGTTACTAGCTTTTCAGTCGTACTGTTGATATGGTAATGGTTGTTGATTATATAATAAGTAACATAATATAATAATATAATAAGTAAGTTATATGATAAGTAACAAATATTCAATTAAATTAATTTAAACAAATAGTTTGTTTTTGAAGAGCGAACAATTACTCCGCTGCCTGTTTGGTATAGTGATCTTATTTTAAACAGCTAAGCAAAGAAAAACTTACTCAGTTTTATGTCATATTAAAACTACCATATGAGCACAAAGTAACTCTGTCAAAGGTGCCTTTAAAATTTTGAAGCCATGTGGAGTCCTTTGACAGTGCCAGAGTGACACAGGAGATTTTAATATCGATTTATTTACTGACAACGTTTACTAAAAATAATTACAAACTAATAAGCAGTATGAAACAATTGCTAACAGAACCAACACGAGGTACTGATAACAGCTCCACATTAATAGATTTAGTAATTCCCAACGATTACTTCATTTTAGTCTCGGTATTACGTACACGAAAGAGCACAGGTCATTATTTTACAGCTAGCAATAACCGCATGGAAAGAGCAATTGACCGTAAATACTGTAACCATTGCAGAGAGATGCTATTAAAGAAATTACATTTTTATAGAATTACTAACGCAGTGATGTGAAAATTAGTAATGTAATGTAAGTCAGACATAACCTCAAAATTTTATTATTGCGTGATCTGACATGGCTTTTGCTTTACAAGAAAATTAACAAGCAAGTAACCAGATTTTCAATCTGCTTTTATATTTTTTTAAAAACAAATAACAAACATCATTTTCCCACTAACAAAACCTGAGAAGTTACTAAAAACAATTGAACAGCTAACCTAACAAGATCTACATAACCAAAATATTGTTAAAAAATTAAATTAAATGTTTAAACAAATTACATAATCGAAAAGAGGATAATTTTTCCTATATTTTGGTATATTGCATGTCTAACAAAAGGGAAATTTAACTCCAGGATTCAATGGCAACTATCTTGAATTTCCTGACGAACATGATTTTTACAACATTAAGATAATAACATTTTCACACCATATTACGTCCTCTTTTAATTATTAAATGAATCCACATATCCTATTTCACAATATTTACATCAATTTTGGCACCAAAACTTTAAATATTAACAAACTTTTACCTTATTAACAGATCAGGTTAAAACGATACAAATTTTAGGCTTCAACAGGCTAAACCTTCTCTATATAGAGCTGCCCACTTGCTAGAACCTAATTAAGGATATTGCAGCAAAACATTTTGGCTGCAAATGCATAGATTAATGAAAATTATACATTTATCATGAACTTTGATGAATCGTTAAACCAGCATGGGATTTACTTGAAATTCAACAACACAAACTGTGAGTATAGTGCTGATTGCTTGCATACACCTTTCCATCTATGCCTTTTATAATTTCCAGGTAAAACTACACCTTACAATGGCTTCAATTATGAAAAACCAAGTCCAACGACCTAACGATATGCAAATCGTAACTTGTCAAAATAATTTTTCAATTTTAAGTGAAAAATCCTTTTAAGATCTACTTCTTATTATTATCAAGTAATGCAGAGTGTATTCTTTACCTATTAAGTAACAAATTAATTTATTCAATTCAGATTTGTTTCAGTTGAGTTAAAAACCACTAAATATATAGGCAACCCAAATGACATATATTCAATTATGAGTGCTGGAATCACAGCAGTATGTGAGTAATATTTCACTGAATTTTATTTAGCAAATTTTTAAGTACTTTACATTGAATCAAGAATATTAAGATGTACAAATTGAGATGACAAACTGAGATATGGTAGTCTGTTGTTAAAGCTAGTCAATTTAATTATTGGTTCAAATAATCTAATTGATATAAAAATTAAACCAAACCACTATATGGTTAGCGTCGCACCCGTTGCAAAGGAATAACAATAGAGTTCAACAATACAGTTGACTATTCATCATCAAGGAATGATGTACATATATAGAAGATGTTGTTTTTATGTTTTCAGTGAGGCACCTCTTTGAAACCCCTTTACTAGTAACAGTGGACGATTTTAATACAGGTAACAAGTACATGTTAATAGTTACCCGTAACTATCACAAGAAATCTTTTTAGGAAACCATTTCTTGGTTATATACTGGCGGGACCTATTTTAGTTTAAAAGGTGAAATGTCAAAAAATTCTACCCAGGCACGGACGATAAATAGGACATAAGCATGAGATCATAGGAATATTAAGCATCAATTCTAGTTATAGCATGCAAGTCCACAGTGCATGGGTAAGGTTGCAGCAACCAACGACAAAAGAGTCATTTCATATTTAACATTAATCATAGTACAAAGCATCTGTGTTATTGTGACTAGATCAAGCTGGTGCAATCGACAGCTTTTATTCCATAATAATAATATGCTCAAATTTCGATAGAGAAAACATTAACCAATTGAAATCGGAATGAATTATTAACAACAACCAATAAACACTACAGTTCATCAAGAAGTTAAAGAAATACAAAAAATAAAGTAACTAATATTTAAAGAATGGGAAAAAAGTATTAATGCTAACTAAAATTAAATTAATGAAACGAACAACCACGGCCTTTTGCATGCTAGAAATAAATTATATAAAATGTCTGTAACTTAAAATGCCACATTAAAGCTCTTTCTTGTGAGTAAAGAATACTTTAACTGAAGTTCTTCCGCTTGTGACATAAATTGTACTTACAAACTAACAAGCCATTCTGAAAGGGAATATTTTTCCTCTAATTTCAGTTATTAACATAATTATTTTCTAAGATGTTGAGTTATGTTAAAACGAAAGCTTTTTAAAAGAAAATCATAAATAAATTAATATTCGTTTGTTAGCCTTTTTTGTGTTTATGTATTCTAATTTTTTATGCAAATGAAATAGGAAAGATATGTTACTGGGTTTTCTGTAGGATTCTAGGATTCTATTTAAAAATTCCGTTTCGTAACAACTGATCATTTTTTACATCTACTGCACATTAAAAGATATAAGATTCTCTACTTGAGAAGTCACTAAGGTACCCTTCGATTTATTAATATTTACTCCGATATTGATTTGCACCATACTAAGCATATTTACATTTGTTACATAGCGTAAAAGCAAACTGTACGAAAAAATACAATTTATTGAAGACGACACAAGGAAACTGATCGACAGTGAAAGTATAGTATAATTTTACTGTAATATATTGTAATTTACCAATCCCTACATAGATTAAACTCAATATTTGTGTAGCTAAAAATAGGTTTTCTAAAAAACAAAGTTGTAAATTATGTGATAATGTAACATTTTTGTACTAAATATCTTCAATTAATATATAGCTTTATGTTTTCTTTTGTTGTGAAGTATTGGAATGGCGGGACGATCATTATACCTCTTGGAACGATTACTATTATCATCCGTCGAACCCTACTGTAATTTGATTGAATATGCGGAATAGAATGCAAACATTGTAACGGACAGAAATCTTCGATCTAGTGTAAATACGATTTTATATGCACAAATATAAAACCTGAATATAGGAAACTGGAGTACGGTCCTGTTCAGTTTAAAATATTTCAATTGGCTTAAAAATGCAGATAGTATTTCGAATTAAATAAAGTGTTCTCACGGTTATGAATTTTTTTCCTAATAAGGATACAGATAATATTGAAATTATCAAGATTTAGTAATAGTATCACCTTTTTAACAAAGGAATAAAATCTTAAAAAAGGACATTTAATTAAAATTTATTAGTTCCTGTACGTGCTATTTCAATAAATTCTCCGGAGTGCAGACGTATAAAAAAACATTATCGGCACGTGTTATATGGTGAAATCCATAGAAGGTTACTTGCAAAAATATCGATTTATTCCCCTCTAAGCAGATTTCTGATGCAGGATTCACAAAGACGGTTCATCGAAGGCTATAGAAGCATTTTGTATCAGCCCCTCCATTGGTTTATAACAATTAGACTATCTTGTGCTAGGCCAGTTTTAAATTCTTTTCTTAAAAGATTATAGCGCGACCATATTCTGCATACAACCTTCCAGACAGTCTTAATTAGAACTTCATACAGTGCAGATCGAAGCTTCACTTAGAGAATCAAATGCGGGGGCTCTCTCTTCGGGGAGGTCCCCGGCAAAATTATTATGAAAATCGGCGTTCCTAAAATTATAAGTTTTATGTATGGAATAATTATCAGAATAATTTTGTGTGAAGTAAACAATTACGTTTCAATAGCGCCCAACTTGGGGCTTTTGTGTTGAGAAATTATTACGTTTCAATATCACATTGACACAGGATCTGTAGTTTCACTGTACTGCCCTTTCTGACAAAGTCCAACGATTGGGGCCGTAAATTGTAACAATTGATTTCTTCCAAGCAACTTAATAAACTAAATACAAAAACAAATGCATCATAAAACGCTATACTTACTTTAAGGTTTATGTGCGGGCAGAGACGTGTCATTAATTGAGATTATGTTCAAGGTTCATGGGTATGATCGCATACCCCAAGCCTTACTGATTAGGAATAAAATGCACGAGCAAATAAGAAAAACGGCGCCACCCAAGTTTTTTGATGTTATAAAATAGTTAGCCAAAATTGAGAAATCCATAATTTGGGAAAGGATCCCGCTTAAAATTTACGTGAAATTCACCAAAAACACCAACAATTTGTCGTGCCGGACTATAGCATTTAATTTTTTATTTTGAAGTATGTATATTAACATAATACATATTGAAATATATTAAAATAACTAAAAAATATCTCTTACGCAGTATATGGTCATAGCAGTGGTACATAATAGTGATAAATAAGAATATCTAGTTCCATTATTACTCTAAAGTACATTCTTGCTTAATTTCGAGAGCCTATTTTAAATACATTTTCCAATAAAATTGTCACTTTGTGAATTGTCACTTCCATAAAACATGTATGACAGTGCGTCATAACAGCTCTCCTTAGCAATTCTTTATTTCACAATAACCTCACAAATAGACGCTTAATTCACTAAACAAAAGCCAAATGATTACACAAAACAAACTATGACTAACGCTGCACTCTGAAGGAAACCTTGCGGGAACAATACTTGAATTCTAAACAATTCTACATTAACAACGGATATTAACTGGTTTCATTATATTATTAAATATTTTAAAACAAGAAGGATGCTTAAATGATGACTTAAAATGTTTGTTGAACTTTTAATAAGTATCCCTCAAAGGAGATGATGGACTTTAATTTATTAATGGTAAATACGTCACTTCCTGCGTATTACAAGCCCTGTCTCATTGAATTTCGTACACTTATATTTCTGTTAAACGCCGCCCCGCAATTTCCCCCCTGGACTTTTTTGGTTTTTCGAAGTAACTATTTCTTTTTCTATTTAGTTTTTCAGATTTCCTTTGGATAATCACCTGTAAATGTTATTTAATCGTACGTATTTTTTAATAAATGTTTTTTATAAGAATGCTGTTGCATTTAAAACTTGTATGATGAAATGCCACCTAATAATGAGTTATTCAGTTGGTCGGAATTATACGGAATGTTAACCGTCTTCCCTACTTCTCAAGGCAAGGTTCTCAATTTATAAAACAATTACAAAATCTCCTTCAACAGTTTTGACATTGTATTTTATGAACGAATTTTATCTTTAATTACCGACCTTTTGAAGTTTGGCACAATTTACTACCTATTATTCTTACTGTAAATCATTAAACTTAAAATGCATTTTTAAGTTGCTTCAAGTTTAATGTTACATATCCGCCTAGAAAGTAAGAAGACGCGCTTTTTAAAAATGTTTTTGTATGTCATTCAATATAGGATGGCATTTTTAATGTCATCCATTTGATGGTACAATATTTTTTATTAGTTTCTGCTACATAATGCTAAATCATGCACCAATTTAAGCTAATAAAAAAACTATTCGTTAAAAGGTGCCAATCAATTTTATTTTTACACACAATTTTATTTCCTCGCTTCAACTACCTACTTAACAAGTTTTCAGTTTTTCAAAAACGGTTAAGTTTACTTACCACTGTAATAAAATAGTACATATTGAGTGAGTCTGCTGGTTATTCTTATGCTGTCAAGTGTGGTGCTATCAAGCCTTCGTGAGACAAGCTTGTCTTCCGCACTGCAGTCAGGTGCGGATTCATTCATTCGTAGCAAAGACGAACATAAAAGTGAAGCTTTAGGCACGGGATGGTCAGATGTGGTTCAATATGTGTATGTGACTGACAGACAAGGTTATAATTTAGGTTTTTTAAAAGTTATATTTTTATTTTAGAAACTTCTGGTCATTAAAGATTCTGTATCTTTTTTAACCGAGAATTCTATTTTTAAACTCAAGAAACACACGTATATTTAATGTCGATTCTTTCTTTTCACAGGGATTGTTGAAAAAAATATTTGCTGACTGTGTAGTAGAAAATACACGATGGAGACTATTTTTAGCAAGACAGCACGAGTAGCTTAAAAAGCTTACATCTCGAAAGTGTGGTTGTAGTAAAACTATTCAAATATGCTTTTTTGTTATGAAACCAATTACATAAGCTAAGAAATACAATTCAATGTTACCTTTTATACCTATCAATCATTCACATACTATAATAATACGGCATGTTACCTCTTGAAACTTTTTGATTAATAGCGATAACAGGTAAGGTGTAAAAATACAAATTGCATTGCTGCCTTAATGTGTTTTATTGATTGTAATAAGTAAAATTAGTATTTACCACATGCAATATCAAGCTTACACAAGAGTTATTATTTCCTACCTAAGAAATATAGCAAACAAAGTTATAGATAATGATACGTTAAGGAGGTTGTGTGCAAAATGTACACGAAAAAGCTTCCCAGCAATTTATTAGTACTTATATACATACCTGCTCGAACCAAACTTCAGCTCCTCAGAATTGTTAATTGTTCATATATATTATTTATTTAGTTTAGCTTTTCATGTGGTAAAGAATAAAATAGATATTGACAAAAGCAACCTTATCTTTTACGATATAAAATTTGAATTGATGCATAAATCTTTTCCACATAACTTGTATGACTATATTTCTCATAAAGCATGATCTTATTTTAACAAATAAACACATAGACAACAACAAATAATAATTCACAAATACTAACACAATATTTCCTTTATTAAATCTTAAAATTAACATTCACAAACAAAATTGAAATATTTGGAATATTCATAAGCGCCCAGAAGGGGCGGCAAGGAGGGGCACTTGCCCCCCACCTGAAAGTTGAAATTTAAATTTTATTGAAAATTTTGTATAATATGCCGTTTATTCTAGACTTTCTCCCCCTAGCATGCCATTCATTCTAGGCTTGCCCCTCCCCCCTAGCATGTTGTTTGTTCTAGGTGTGCCACCCTTTAGACAAATTTCTGCTGTCACCTATGGGAATATTTTTAATCTTTCCTTTAGGCGAAACAAAAAGATTGGTTTATATTTTAAATTGGATTTAAATATCGATATAAGATCAATGTTTCTGCTTTCTTAAAAAATTTTTAATCTAAACAAATAATTAAATTGTGAGAAAAATAAAAAAAATAATAATCTTTTTATCCTTCTTCTTAATATTATAGTTTGATATATTTTAATATTTTATAATATTAATATTTTTAATTTCTTTAAGCGAAACAGAAAGAGTGGTTTATATTTAAAATTGGATTTAAATATCGATATAAGATCAATATTTCTGCTTTTTTAAAAAATCTTTTAATCTAAACAGATAATTAAATTGTTAGAAAAATTTAAAAAAAATGTTATTAATCTGTTTATCTTTCTTAATTATGGTTTGAAATTTATAAGTACTGTCTAACTATTTAAATTTGATCATAAATCAATTTTTTTATTTATTTAAAATAAATGGTATTTTAAACTTATTAAATAAATTAAATAAACTCACTGTATTACTATTAGTAACAGAATTACACTCTGTGAACTTGAATTGCTTGAAAAATTCAACAATTTATTTCGATTACAACTAAATATTACTTCCATTCAATAAAAGTTTAAAGTGATCAGGTTAATAGTTCATAAATCCTTCCAATAATCAGTGAGTTTCATTAAATTAGTAATTTTTATTTAATTTCTTAAATAATGTTTCTTCACAACGATGTTCTATAAATTTTCTAGTTATAAAAATTATTTTGCACTAATTAACTTTTCATTAATTAATTCATTTTAGTTAAACATTTTTTTATTAGAAATAAATTTTTAAATTGTAATTGTTGACCTATTTACAATTTTTGACGTTTCAAACTTAACCTCACATAAAATGTTTTATTTAACCTCAAATTCTAGATTTGAATCAGCCAACAGATAACTGTTGTTCCTTGCATGGAATGTTGCTTGACTGTTTTATCCAGTCGATCTTATTTCTATCGTAAGTGAAACAAATGAATTTTCTTTTTAAAACAAAAATCTTCAAAATTAACATAACCAAATCAATTTAAACAATTTTTCAATAATTAGAAAACAAAAAAGATAAACTTTCAGCCCTTTCTTCATAGATTTTTAAAAGATATAACACTTTATATTAGTGATGGGAACTTGGATGTCAGGCAAATTGTTTCGACTCTCAAGTGTCGCACTCGGGTATTATCGAGATCCCATCACTACTTTACATTAATTCTGCATGAAGAAAACGCCATACAATGTCAATCAAATGCATTTCAAACCGTATCTAGCATATAGCTTAATTCTATAAAATACCTTTGCAAACTGCTATTCATCAATATATACCTTCTTTGTAGGCTCAATTAATTTAGTTGAATATTTTTAGCTGGATCACAAGAATATCTCCAACCCATTTAATATTTATCTATCTCACGATCATAATACGCAGGTATACAAACTTGTTTTCATTAATTTATTTAAAAAAACACTTCTTTTCTAACGACATCTAGACAAACACTGTTGTCAAGAAATAATTATTACATTCTTTATAGACTCAATTAATTTAGTTGAATATTTTTAGCTGGGTCACAATATCTGTGACCCATATAACATGTATCTATCTCACGCTCGTAATACGCAGGTCTACAAACATGTTTTCATTAATTTATTAAAAAAAAACATTTCTTTTCTAACGAAATCTTGACAAATACTGTTGTCAAGAAAGAATTATTACCTTCTTTATAGGCTCAATTAATTTAGTTGAATATTTTTAGCTGGGTCACAACAATATCTGTGACCCATATAACATTTATCTATCTCACGATCATAATACGCAGGTCTACAAACATGTTTTTATTAATTTACTTAAAAAACACTACCTTTCCAACGAATTCTCTACAAATCTTGTTGTCTAGAAAGAATTATTATCTTCTTTATAGACTCAATTAATTTAGTTGAATATTTTTACCTGCATTACAACAATATCTGCAACCCATATGACATTTATCTATCTCACGATCATAATACGCAGGTGTACAAACATGTTTTCATTAATTTATTTAAAAAAAACAAACTCCCAACGAAATCTCTACACAACCTGTTGTCAAAATAGAATTATGTGAAATCACAGTAATGCTTTCTAATTTTACGTTATTCTAATTAACGCAATCTACAAGAAACCCATCTTCAATAATGTCATTACAATGATACAAACTATCTTTGTTAAAGAAAAACAGTATCCTTTATATATCTTTAGTGTATTTATACGCAGATTAATTTTAAATGCTTACTTTAAACGCCTTTATCATCATTTATGCCAAAATCATTTATACGCATCATGTCTCCAAAGGAAAACCTAAATGTAATAACAATATGTACGCTTTTCGTCACACTTCACGTTTCATGCATTTAAAAATATCGTAAAGAACTATCCAAACTCACTAAACGAAGATCAATGGTATAAAAGTTTAATTAAGTAGCTGAATAAGATGTAGCAGATACAAATTGCAAATCTTTAAAATCAGTTCACTACATTTCTGTGATTTATTGTAATGAAGAAATGTGCTCCACCACTGCTTCTGTAACACTTCATCATTCTTTATGGCTATAACTTAGTTTTATAGCACCGTGCATTTTAACGTGTGATGCAGATTTATCTCCAAGTGCATACTAGGGTTAATGGATTATCGTCCATTAGTATTTGCAAGGTTACTGCATATTGAGTAAAACTCTGGTCTTTATTGCTTCTTGTTATTTTATAATTTTATAAAGTTTAAAAATTTCTTCAGGTTTAAAAAGTTTAGAATTTGCATGCTTATGAAAATTCAATGCTTACAAGAATATTTGAGATTGTTCAGTAATAAACTTGGTGTCAATACGATGCTTGGCACGTTAAAAAATATTCACGAAGGAAAGCTAAAGTCGAGACCCTTAATTTAATAAAGAAAAATATAAAACAAATATGCAAGCAGGAATGCTAGTTTATTTAACAGCTGTTAAATAAGTTGCAATAATGTTTCAGTATCTTATCAATATATTAAACTCATACAAATTAGAAAAGAATCAGAATTCATGAGAGTTTCTGTAAATTTTGTATAGCTGTTTTGTCGTTTTCGAAATAACCATGCACTTTCTATTCATTTTTGTATGTTTTCTTTGAATAAGTTAAGTAAAATAAATGAGAAGTTATCAAGCAAATTACGAGTTTCCAGTGTTACATCATGCACCCCGTGATTAATTAGTACTAGGTGCCAACTGCTTACGCTAATGGGTAAGCTTTAGTAACTAACTCACTCTTAAAACACTGCTGTTCTTACGTATTTCTTGTAAATTGTTGAAAGAAACTCCTTACTGTGAGTTTCTTTCCTCCTAAAGTCAAAGTTGAATAAGCAACGCGTGGTGATTGCACGCCATTTGTTGCTTTTGTTGAAATACGAAAAAAGAACTCAAGCTCGGATCCTCACCTCTCTCTCTTACATCGCGTAGTTCAGTAGGGTTTGGGTCATCCAGCGCTAGGTAGCGCTGGCTGTCTCCACAGAAAAAATGTACCAAGACACATGAATGAATGAATGAAAACACAATGCATGTATTTCAAGAGTAAGACGTGTTAAGTGCAAGACTCATTAAATCGATAATTTGTATCACAGTTTTCCCAATTTAGTTATCTTTTTCTACATAGTTATATCACATTTATGGTTGTATAAACATTAGGGTGTTTCTTATTTTTCAACTTTAGTATTTTCTTGGTCTCACCCCCTTAAAAGTTTACATTAGATACAAGAACAACACACTCAAAAATTCTGCTCGATAGCTTAATTTCTTTCCGTGACGACATGAGCATATACATATGTTAAATGACATATTTTTTGAAGTAGAACCAAATCTGTTTTATTTGCTCTAGCGTAACATTTTTGTCTTCAAATGGTCAGAAGAAACGAAAATAACAATATTAACCTCTAAAAGTAACATTTATTTATACCAAACCCGGGATAAATTACATTAAATTAAATTAGCTTCTACATGCAGTACTTATTAACATAAACGTACGTATTTAAAAAAAAGGTAAAAATGTACCAACTACTTCGTATAATTGCTTTAATGTGTCTTTTTTACAGTTTGGATATTTTTCCTGTGTTCTCGGACACATTGAAAGCTATGTTGTCTTTGGTTTTCATCTTTTGTCAACAGGCCATGGTCGCCTATGGTAATCTTCAATTAACTTCACTGATCTTTACAAAAGACATTATTGACTACATAATACTAAATATTTCTAATTACAGAAAGAGATTTCAGTAGAACTTTTATTATGAACTCAATAATTTCTTTCACTTCGGTACACACGATTTAAAGAAAGACTGCTTATAACTTTATTATTTATTTATTTATTTTTGGGAGAGGAATCAGGACGGCGGAGCATCCTTCGTACCTCATGGCACCGATTGCTATGATCATTTGTCCGACCCTACTAGAATTTAGCCGAATCTGGGGGAATTCCACCCCCAGTAGGGATCTTTATCGTGCCAAACATCGCATTGGCACGGGACCTACAGTTTTACTTCCTATCCGAAAAGAAGGCATGTTTTAAATTTTTCTCCGCTATGAAAAATTACCAGCTCGGCCGGGGATCGAACCTGCGATCTTTGGATTATGAAGCAAACATGCAAACCACTATTTCACCGAGACTGGCAAACTTTATTATTGTTATCCAATAACTTTGTTTATGCAATAAGTTACAGCAAATATAAACATTCCGTCATTATAATCCTACAGTTCTAGACATTGTTTTGAAATTAATTTAGTGCAAATAAATATAAAGCAAAGTTTTGTGTTCCTATTAGTTTATAATTCGTTAATAGAGTTAATATTACTATAACCGTTTCTAATTATTGTAAGTAAATAAATGTTTGTAATTTTAGTTCATTATGCTATGTCAAAATAACTCTCCTAGTTATTTACACAAGTGTAATATGAGATTTCATATTGCAACTTGTGTAAATATGCAACAATAACTCGGTTTTCTAGATTCAAACAAATTATTCGCAATAATTAAAATTATGATTTCCTTCACAACCAAGTCCGTACCACTGTCTACTCATGATAATAAATTGTCATGCAAAAGTGAATCTGATAACATTTATTTTCTAATTTTTTTTATTATAAATTTTGAAAATTATAATATGCTATGTATGCAAAGCTACCCAAGGTGACTAGCTTTTTGCATAGGACGTGTTAGCGAGTGGTCCAATTTCCACGTCCGGTAAGAAAAACACGCTCATATTGCAATTTGATACATAAACAGCTATTTACACACGATTGGACTCTTAAAATATTACAATATAATTTATAAAAATTATATATAATTTTTTAATTATTAGAAAACCTTACATAATCGCGAACTTTAGAAAAGAAAACCTTTTTTTTAAATTTAAGCGCCTGTCGGCACAGGAAGGACTTAAGTCACTGAAATTTTTTGTGTATTGTGCTTTTACAATATGTAAACTTTTTAGGGGGTGAGACTTAGTAAATTCGAAAAATATACAAATCATGTACAAATAAGAAACACCCTAATAAACATACACAAGATTTTACATACACTCTTTATCCAACTGGTTAAATATAAGCGCAGAGAAATAAAAGGTTTGAACACGTCCTATTTCTATGCTAATACCCTTGTACCAGAGTATCAACTTTTTTAAAGTCTAATTAGTAAAATGCAAAGCATATTGTAATATATTGTTTGTGTAACGCAGTAAATCACAATTCCACAATCGTGCTTATAAATAATACCTTTCCGTCCGTACGATCATGCCGACTGGTCACGAGATATAGAACAGCATTACTTTAATAGGACTGTTATTAACAAATAACCCTAACTTTAACAAAAGTTAAGGTTACCGGAAACCTTCTGTTCCTTGGGATAAAAGCCAGTACGATTCTATATAAAACTCTATATAAATTTTTAAGTTTATAATTTAAGTTTAAGCACTAAAAATAAAACAGAAAATTCAGTTTTCTTCAGACTTCAGAACTACCTAACTAAAGTATTGAATATTCCAGAACTGCAGTCAACTGCAATATTGACATTATTAATCCAATAAATAAAAAACCTTAGATTTCTCCACAAAAAATTGCTCAGAAGACTAAGGTTTTTGTTTATTGGAATAACTTTTGTTAAAAAATATTTTAGACTGAGACGAAATACATTCTTTATTTCTCAAATGGGGTTGTAGCGTAATTTATAATATTTTATGAATAATGGTACACAAGACTATCTTGAGTTTTATTCTGACAAACCATCATTTTTTATTATTAAATTATTGCTAAGAAACGAATAAATGAATTTACAAATGTCATTAAATTATACAGGGTGATTCAGAAATAACTGATATCCTTTAAATGGTAGGTAGAGGGGAGGCAGTAGAGCTAATTTACCTTGACAAGTATAGGTCAAAAACGATGTTTTCCAGAAAATTAATTTTAAATTAGCTCTACTGCCTCCCCTCTACCTACCATTTAAAGGATATCAGTTATTTCTGAATCACCCTGTATACAATTGTCAAAACATATTTTAGGTTAACATTACAGAAAAATCTATTACTATACAGGAAGTATAAATCGAAGAATATAAAAAATATGAAAAAATCGTCAACAATTTGTTTGAAGTACTGAAAAATTTAAGTTTCGCAGTATCAATAACATCCAATTAGTACCTATATTTGAGTAGAAATGACTAAAAATCAACCTGAGAAAATAACTAGACGCGAGAAGACTCGCTACGTCTAATATAAAAAATAAAACTTTCAAAAACTTTTTCTGTACATACACGATAATAAGATACGACGACAGAGTAAGAGCACAATAAGAAGTTTTTGAGTTGTTTAATCAAAAATATCCCGATCGTCTGCCGATTTGGCAATCAACTGTATACAAAATCGAGCAGAGATTTCGTCAACTTTGTCACGTACGAGATATCCCTAGGAATAGTCGCTCTCAAGTTAGTCAAGACAAACAAGTAGATGTTTTATTAAATGTTTACATAAGATAAGAGTGTTCAGATAAGATAACCAACACTTAAGTCAGCAAATTGCAGCAGATCTACATACAGGAGAAGCAACAGTGTTAAAAACATTATTTACAAATAAGTACCGCCCATATAAAACGCAAGTCTTTCAGGAGCTTTCTGAATACGTTTTCGACATGCAAAATCAAATTTTGTTTAAAACATTGTCTAAACGGCGACGGAAACAATAAAAACTACAGATACTGGTCTCACACAAATTCACACTGCTTGAGGGAGTGGAATACTCAGTGTAATAGAAAATAAACGTGTGGGCTGACATTGTCAGAAATAATTTAATAGGGAAACACTTTTTTGAGTAAAGCTTGACCAGTGAGAGATATTTTCGATTTTCAAGTAGATCTGGTCCCAGCGTTTGCCATACTGTTTCCTGCGGAAGAAAATCCGGATTTACCTTATCAAGACGTCTGGTTTCAACAGGAGGCTGTTGGGCTGGGAAGTTCGTGCGTATTTAAAACCGTTTAAATACGCACGAACTTCCAATTTGTTTTGAAAGATTGATATCTTTCAAAACAAATGGATTGAAAGGAGGGGGTTTATTGAGTAGGTAGCAAGATCTTCTGATTTAACGCCTCTTAATTTCTTTATAGGGATACTTTGTAAAAGTTACTGTTATTTCAAAAAAACAATAGCCCACACTTGGGCGACAATTGTAAGAGGCACAATTCTCTACTTTTACTGGGTAAATTAATTTACAGTTAAATTAATCAACAAACCATAAATGCATAATATTACTTACGTTACGATACTTACTATAAATCTTAATAAATCTTAATGCTCCAGCCGAGACAACTTATTAATTCAAATTATACTCAGGCGCCGTATATGTTAATCACAAAAGCTATTGATTAGCTAATAGAACAGAGGAAGAAGTATCAAAACAACAGAGGGCGCCACCCACACTGATTAGATGTTATTACGTAATTAAGGAAAATCGGGAAGTCACAATCTGGGGAACAGACTTCAAATTGATCTAAATAAATCTGAAATACAAATTTAGGTTATGGCAAAAACTGCTAAATTTGAAATCTGTATATTGGATGAAGTATATTACACAAAACCGTATTACTTAAATTCATCATTCCTAAAAGCAATAATTATTCTTACATATTACTTAATTTCAGGATCCCCAACTAGATAAATTTTACACAAATAACTTATTTAAACTATAGATAACTTTTAATTTCGTAAATGAACAAAGATCAATTTGAACTAACCATTTTTAGAAATTTACATAAGCAACTTGAGTAACCTTAAACCACGTCGGCCAGTGGCCGGTGCAAGGCGTCGGGGCAAAACCCCTAAATCTGAGAGCCGCTGTTAGACTGATTTCAAGGGGTACGAAAAACTACATGATTTTTACTAATTTAGGAGAGGGTTTTTTTAAACGGTCCAAACAGACCAGACTTTTTTATCCAATAAGAAAAATATAGAACTAGTTATTATATTTTGTATTTAAGAAGTGCTTATCAGAACCTACCGCAATCTGAAATCATAAACACTTTCACGAAATTTATTATATTTCTCTCTGCTTAAATTTTCTGAATAAAATGTTTTACTGTAAACAATATCTTGTTCGCCACTAAAATACACAGTGATATGTCACTAAATAAAATTTTCGACGAATATATTATTTTTATATGAGTCCTGCACGTGCTTTTAAACTAAAAGAAGCTCAATATTTTTATTACTTAACAAAATTAGCATGAGTTTCTTCTGCAACTATCTGAACCATAAGGAACAATATGAATACTATATTAATTTGAACTGTTAGCATTTTCGAAGGTTTACTAAAATGCAGTTGTCCTTAAATAATTAACAAGAACGCATATTGAACGTGAGAATTGAATTTCAACTTAAAGCAAAGAAAATATCTCACTATACACAGGGCTGTACTAGGATTATTTTTTATAAAATAAAAACTCAAATTCTTGCACGTTACTAATTCAAAAATAAAATGTACGAGGTGAAACCTACAGATATAAAAGACTTTAAAATTTACATTGAATGAGAGATAAGGGTTATAACACCGGAGATAGAAATATTCAAGAGGTATTTATCAATCGCTTGTGTTATTGACAAATAATAACACAGGCTAACAAATTTTGACTTTTTGAAAGTTGATTTCGATCTGACATCTGATTTTGTATAATTTTGATCTGCTGAATTCAAATCCGAGTCATTTTGCCCTATCACGTAAGCTTTTTTATCAATGTTGAAAATAAATTAATAAAAAGTTTGGTCAAAATAAACGCTACTTTTATTGATACAGAGACAAAAACAAATTACAAATAGTAAACTGAATTGAAAAAGTCTTAAACAATCTTTAATTTCTTTTCTTTCCATCCCTCTTGGATGAAAAACTTCGTTTAGTGGATTTTCTTCTGTATTCCAGGGCCGGATTGTCCCTTTTTATTGACCAACAGTAACACTACGGAACAAAAATCGCACTTGTTTCTGCATCGGAGACCAGACTAGGTGATTCTTATACATTTTTGTGTGTAGAATTCGATGGCGTCAGAAAAGAATGCGTATCACGTCATGATTTTGAGATATTCGCACTTAACAGTGCAAAAATGGCCTATTTTGACCATTTTCAGAAGGTTATAACGCAAAATATTTAATATAAGATTAAATTTTGTCATATGCATTTGAAAGTACCAACATTCAGCTACAAATTAAGATATTTAATTTTCTTGTGAACAAATTTTTCGCAAAGATACTGCCGTGGTAGCGTAGTATTGACGTTAATTAACGTTAATACATAAAATGATTGATATGCTGTCATTCAAATACAAATATCTCTGCGAAACATTTATGCACAAGAAAAATAAATATCTTAAATTGTAGCTGAATGTTGGTACTTTCAAATGCATATGACAAAATTTAATCTTATATTAAATATTTTGCGTTATAACCTTCTGAAAATGGTCAAAATAGGCCATTTTTGCACTGTTAAGTGCGAATATCACAAAATTGACAAAATTTAAGTCATAAATAAGTAAGCAATTTTTAAATTTTAATCTGTATCAAGAAAATGATACAGATTAAAAAATCTCTATGAAAAAATGAGTTGTAGTTGGAAGTTATTTATTATTGGCTAAATGAACCTGAAACCTTAAAATGTTTTTATTTGGATTCATCCCTTAGGTGCGTTTTTAAACTTACTGTTTGAATTATTATTATGGTTAGTTTGTTCTCTTTTAGAAGATATTTAGATTATTTTTAATGGTCATGGTTTTTTTATCTTAACATACCTCAAAACATTACTTTAGGCGAGAAATGAAAGCGAGCTTGTCTAGCAAAAGCACATTAATAGCAAACATAATACACTGTTTACAGCTTTCATTAAAATACTTGTTTGTGTATTATGCTTTTTAGGGGATTTTTACTTTTTTTGATATAATTAACTGCTTTATGAAAAAGCTTGCTTATATTAAAAAAGTGAAATGCCTCCTGTTTTTGTTAAGGTTAAATTTGTGTAAAATAGACCGACCTCTCTCCTGAAATAAGCCGTTCCGTGTGAGTCAACAAGCATACAAATGCAAATAGAAAACTAGATCATTAACTTACATTTAATATGCAAATGGCATATTGTAGAGTATGCAAAAACGGACTAATTTTCTTCTGGAAGTGAGTAAATAAAGAAGTTAACAACGTACTAAACTAGCGCAATATCCTCTCTCATTTGAGGGATAACTTTTATGTATTATTACTTCGTGTTGAATTTTTTAACGAGAGCTGAAACGGTTTCGGGGTACATACATAAGATTTTTACAGGCTAATGAATGTTAAAACTGACCTACATCTGTCGAAACTTAAGTGTGCGTGATGGTTTTTCTATACGAAGTACTTATATTTAACTAAAAACACTAACCTCTCAAATATTCGAAAATCGCATGCCTTTTAATATTTATTATTAAAAACATAAATGGCGTTAATATATTTATATCCCTTTGGCAGGTACAAAAACAGTTGTTTTGCAAATAAATTAAAGGCTGTCAAAACATAAATTTAACACCTACTTAAAAACGACAAGTCTCAAATTAAGTTCAACCACGAGTTCTACTTTCGCTTATTAATAAAACATTGAACAACGAAATTAGCTACTTACATAACAAAAAGTTTTCCTTTCAGAGGAAAGTTTTCTAAGGTCTCAGCTTTCCTAAGTCGATTCTAATCCATAGGCATCAGCATTAATATTTGCGATAGGGGTATATAGGGTATTCCGGTTGAACCATTTTGCTGACATTTCCGGACAACCTAAGGGGCAAGTCGATACAGCAAACAACGAAAAAGCAACTCTGTAACTCAGTGTGAAGACTATAAACCCGGAAAGCATTTATGTGTTTACTTATCTTTATAAGTTACTGTTTACTGCTACAGCTATTATATACTGACCTGCTTACCTGCTCGAAGTAATAAAGGTCCTTTAATTACTTAGTTTTTGGTCGGTTTATTACCTTTAGATATTGACAAATACAACGAACAGCTTAGTAATGACATTTTACCTCAAAGTATTGTTAACTAGAATTACAAAGCACAAACCGAAAACAGCTAAAATCTGATAGAGAGAAGTGTATAGCCTGAAATTATTTTTTTGCCAACGTCATCATTTAATAAAATAATATCCAAATTATGATAGGTGCTGATCAGGTATTACGACATTATAATTTACGGTGTTCTTATTAATAAGTCTTGAAATAAATACGTTATTTAATTAATAGGATATCTACTTTGTTTATGTACTAAATCAGCATTAGAAATCGATTAAATAGTGAATGATAAATCAGTGGTGTAGTAGCAATTATTATTATATAATGACTAATTTATATCTGAAATCATTAAAGCTTTTGATTCTGTGCAAAACCCAAGGTGTATTTTGTTTAATATTCGTTGCTGATTGTTATTAGCAATAATGGCTGTTATAATGAGCTCAATAGATCTCAAACAGCTAGCTGCCTACCTGAAAGGCTAGAAGTCCGGCGTGACTTGTCACTTGACGTTGGGTGACAATAGAAAGTGTAACGGTACATTTTTTCAATCTAATAAATATCATTTTATATGTATAAATAATAAAGGAATCCTTAGAACGATCCTATGCAGTTTAACAAATTTAAATGCGCCAAAACTGCAAATAATTTTAAAACGTTCCAAGGTTTATAATCTTTGTTTCATAGAAAAACACATTAATAAAATCCATTTCGTTTTAATTTATGATTTCCTTGTACGTGCTTTTTAGCAGGTTTTTGATAAACAATTTTCGGTCTCAGCGTATCGTATTATTGTAATTGTATTTTAACTATGGGTAAAGTCCTTCTTTCGTGAATGTTCTTTGTTCAAAAATATAAATTTTGAGTGGTTTATGGAAGCCACGTTGCTTTGCTATTGGTTAATTTGAAGTATCCCTCTTACAATTTTTGCCACTAGGTAAAATCAAGTCTTTTCTTAGTGAAGTCCGCAATAAACACAAAAAATGCGGATCTTTTCTACTTATTATCGTATACGTACAAGGGTTGTATGCCGACGGCACTTCCCAAATATAGTAACGCGTTTAGTTGTTGTGAAAAATACAGAAATCTAATTTGATTCAATAAGAATTGTTATTATAAATACCGTATCGAAATTTAATAATTAGTTTCGTACAATTTGAAGATTTATAATTAAGGTGTAACAAGTATTTTGTTACCGTACTTCAGTTCTTTTAATAATTTCCATAGATTAATAATACTGTTATTATTAACGAAAAATTATAAATATCGATTTAAACGTAACGTGAACTAAGTTTACATATGATCTTGTTTTTAAAGTAATTCAAAAACGGAAGACCTAAAATTAAATGACTTCTAAAGCGACATATTTAAGTGTTATGTTACCTTTTAATAAAGAAAAACATTTTAATAATTAATCATATTAACCAGTAGTGGTTTAAGAAAAACTTTTACTAAATGAAAGTAATTAACAACTGAATTTATATGGTTGTTCCGGTTATTTAAAAAACTTAATAATTTAGTTGAGATCTTCAACCATGTTTTAAACGAAAATTCTTTTTTTTGTTTTTGACTATTATTTTTATTTCATTTATAAATAAACATATTTTTGAATTCAACCATACTAGATAATATTGGACCATATATTTATGAATGTCTTTAAATATATTTCAATTAATTTGATTTAAGACATAACTGAACATGACTAATAATTGAATTAAATTTAATAAATCTGTTGTCGGTTTCTGTTTACGAGTATTAAATTATTATTTTTTTATAATTCCCGGACTTTCCTGAACAGATGGCGCCCAAATATACGTATTTTTGTGTTTATAACCAGCCTTATTTCCTCCTTTTTATAATCTGTGAGCTATGAAAACAATACCCGAGTCCTGAACTTAAATTTGCTAAAGAGATGTTTCGAGCAGCCGGCACATTTATGAGTTGTACAGTAAGTATCAAATATTTTGTTTTGATAAGAGAAATTTAGTTTGTTTTAATCAATGCCTGATCGCAGGAACTTGGTTTTAATTATGTTTCAAAAGTTACACCTGGGTCTGTATTCTTGAGTTTCGCATACGAGATGACGTAAGTCTCTATTACCTTCTATACTTTGGTTAAGTTGCATCTTATGGCGGAAAAATTACGTCATCTCGTTTGCGAGACTTGTTCGTGTGAGTTCAAGAATACGGGCCCTGTGCAGTAGGTGCTTGTTCCTTCCTAGAATCGTGTATTATCTTGCGTGACGATGTGAATAACTGTGTACACATGGTTTTTCTATATTCCTCTGAAGAGGCGGCCGATGCGTCAAGCATCTGTTTCAGGCCACCATGATCAAGAAAGTGTACCAAAGAACTTCACCTAAAGGTTCAAATTGTACAGATGCAACGAGATTACACGGTGGATCCCAAATCTCACGTAAGTGTACTCGTCAATTAAATGTAAAGCCTAAGCCATTAAAGCAAAATTATCTTTTCATTTACCAACCTATTTATAAATTCTTTTTATTGATTATGTGTGGTTATTAATATTTGTTACAATTAGCCACGAGCGCAGCGAAAGTTTTATGATATGCTGGCTAGTGTAACGAATTCTGTGTAGGAATTTCCGAGGAAAGTTCCAGAGTCTCATAAACAGTAGGCATATTCCTGCGCGTGGTGAACTTCCCGAATCGCAAAAACTGTACAAAGGAACATTGATAAATCAAGACATCAGGTTTGTGATTAATTAAAAAGTGATAAATAAAAAGCAGAGCTAGTGTTTTATTTTAAAGAAAAGAGAAAAATAAATTCATCTCTTCAAGATCAGTTCAGCAACTTAAAACTAACTCACCATAATTTCTTATAAGATCTTTTGTAACACTGCAGGTTATAAGCCACATAACCTAAAAATAATAAAAGTCAATTATAATATGCAAATGCAATAAAAGAAATCGAAACTTACTTGAGCGAGTCATCACAGTGGTGTTATCCAAATTGTGGGGTTGTTATACACCAAGTGTCAAAGTAGACGTTTCAAGGTAATTAGAGATTTCATCAAACCATCATAAAAGTAAAGATAGATAAGCATGCCATTAATTCAAATCTTTTTTTATAAAAGTCGTTAATTTTCAAAAGAATCCAATTGAAAATTCATTAGCCACTGTTCGTCTCATTAAGGGGTCAAAAATTAATTAAAAGGTTATAGAATAATTTATAATCAATAAACGGCCTGAGATAGACGATATGCACATTATTATTTTATGGAGGTTTGCAGATTAATAAATCAAATAAAAATGTACTAAAATATTCAGCGAAGAGTAAGGCTACGCTGGTCAAGATGGCAGCACAGACGTGTGTTCCTCTACAACAAGACAATGACCCGAAGCATTCTTCAGCCCTTGCCCAAGAATGGTTTAAGAGGAGAAGAGTTAATGTTATGCAGTGGCCCAGCTAAAGCCCCGATTTTAACATTATCGAGCACATGTGGGAGGAACTAAAAAAGCGAAACAAGCACATGCAGGCTACAAATTTGAAGTATAAGATATATTGAATTCCTTGGATTTGATTTAATTAGTAAAACTGTTATTATAATACAAGACAAAACGAATCGTGGCCACTGTCTTATCCAAATACGGCAAGCTTATTTACTTATTGCGTTATTCATTATTCATCTGCTGATAACCTTTTTGTTGGTATTAGAGGATGTGTGTAGTTTTAAATAATAATTAATACATAGGAGAAGAAAATTATCTCAGCACTGTGTTCTGTAGAAGGCTGACCAAGGCTGTATTAGTTACGTCCTCAATAATAATATAAAACTGTCAAGTTTTTCTTGGGCATACTTGGGCATAACTCAGATACATTAGTGGATTTGAGTGCAACTTTGTTAATCATTTTCTCGGTACATACGTGGTGAAATGCATTTCTTCGGGTATCAATCAAAAGAGCAACATTGAATTTACCAAATCATACTTAAATTATGTAATTCTTGAGTTGTAAGGTGTGGGTAGCTTTCTACCTTAAACTAACTTGCCATGAATAATTGCTGTATTTAAGATTTTTCCTTGTAATGCTAGTACATTTTGCTGGAAATTTTCTTTGATTTTCTATGTGGATTGAAGTATTGGTAGAGATTCATGTGATAGCAGTTTGGTCACATGAATATTTTAATTTTCTCTTATTTAGGGTGAGTTTCTTCTTTGAAATAAAACATGCTTGCAGATCTGCGTTCACCATTGTAAAATGGATTCATGTAAACTTTGTTTACATGATCGCATAATCGGTTGCAATTGTTCTAAAAGTATTATAAAACATTAATCAAATATGTAATGCAGGTATTTATGGATAATGTTTAAAGTAAATTATTATCAATTAGTGTTAAGGTTTTGAAACTTTGCATTGAATTTTCGCATTGCAAGTTGATATTGTATTTAGCCCTATAGTGTTATATATTTTTATATTTAGGGAAATAAGGGCTTCTTTTCTATATTTTCAATTTTAGATTTTAGTATAATTTTGTGTTTATAATTACTGGTATTATATTATATTTTATTTGACGAGTCATAAGTATATTGTTTTAAAAAATTGCAATTGTTTTTTGTAATAGTATAAATAAATTTAGTAGCAAAGTATCTATGAATGCAAAATATGTATTCTTTACTGCTAGGTACTCAAAGTTTAAATCTGATGTTAAGATTAATTGAAGACTAAAGTTAAAAAATAACTTCCAAAAATAACAAGGGAGGTTAAAATTACTTGTGAATTGGTCAGAATAATTGTAAAAGTAAAATTTAAATTGTTATAGATTAACAAATTAAAATAGCGAGGTTGAGTGACATTAAGTAATAATAATTATTAAAGAAAATTTAAATAATTTTTATAAATGCTTCGACTTACCTTTTTATGAATTTCATCAAAAAAGATGTTATTAATAAGAATAAACTGGAATTATTTAAAAGAAAATCACTAAAATAAATTGATTAATAAATTTTTCCTTTATCGATCAAAAGCCAGCTATCATTTTATAATTTAATAAAGACGGGGTCATTCTCTAAACTTGTTAAGCAGTTGTGAACATAGAGATGTGATGTTTGGAGCACAAATTAAGTGACTATAAAAACATTGAGTCTAATTAAAATTGATGTTATTTATTATCTATAATAATAAGAATTGATAAAAAAAAGGTTATTAAAATATTTTTTTTATTTTTAAGTTATTATTCAGGTAATTGTTTTCTTGTGTTTAAAAAATATAATTTATCCTCTGTTGAAAAGTGAAAACTCAGCAAGATTGATTTATTATTTATCTTCTTCTTTATTAGTAGCCATAAAAAATTTATCCAATCTGTCTGAGAATCTTTTAAAATTTTGGTATCTTGTTTCTTGCGATTTTCCATTTAATTTTTGTTATTCTGCTAGAGTTAATAAATAAAACATTGTGTTTTTTATTTCTTTGTACTTTATTATATGTTTGTATTATTTTTGTTCATAAAAAGTAAATGGAAGCAAATCATTATTTTAAGAGCTATAAATACCCATACGATTTTGTCACTACAACGGGGCAAATTAATTTTTTTAAAACAAAATATCACAAGAATACGTTAAATAACTGTCAGGGTTAAAGTAAGGGTAGCCACCAAGCTCTCAAAAATAATCATAACACAGCCAACATAAAACAGCAAAAATAATCTAAACGCATTTCAAATTGCCCATGTTTATATACAAAATTTTTAAATTTCCTGGCCAGTTAGACTGGTTTGCCAAAATCTGACATAGGATAACAAATAAACAATAAACATGAAATACATAATTGTTACTAAGATATTAAATATCAATTATAAAATTGTCAATTAGTGTATATCAATTACTTATTGAGGTTACCTTGTTTTTATAAAAAGCTATAGAAGGGGTGTACGGTAGGTTCATCCGGGATTTAAAGTATTATTTAGTATTTATCAGTACCACCTGGTTCCGGGGGTGTGAATCCGTTAAATAACTTTTTTATTTACCGGTTTGTTTTTTGATAGTTTACAAGTTTTTCTAATTACCTTACTCTCCCCCAAAATAGTTTTTAGAACAGAACGACTAAACAAAACTTCGTGGCATACTTTCCACGTTCACCATTTCCACACTTGATTCTTAGAATTATTCTTGGCGGCGATATGTCAAGCAAACATTTCAGATCAATTTGATGTAATTGTCCTCAAATATGTGGTCTAAATTATTTGGTTTTTACTTTGGAGCTTTGCAATCTTTACACGCACTTTAAACTAATTACTACCCTAATGACTATTTATTAAGAAAACCATTTTTCATTACGAAAAAGTCTAATGTTCATATAAAGTAGAAAAGTCACAAAATCTTAAGTTTAATTCAAGGACACTAACAGTTTAATCAAGCGGTCGGCTGTTATTAAGCAATGTAAGTATGTATTTGTTATTATTATTAAAATATTTCTGATCGTTTATTTACATTCTCCCTTCTTACATTGCACTGTTTACAAACGGCAAGGTAAACAATATTATTCTTAGGGTAGGTTATGTTTCAGAAATCCTGCGTACTAATAAAGACTATATAGAACCACGCCATTTTGCACTAATAGAACCATATTTGTAATATTTTAGAACATAATTATATAATTTCTAGATACATTGTATCTGCAATAATACCCTATAACTTAAATCGACATTAATATTGATGTCCAAGATGCATAACAGTTTCTAAGTTTGCATGATGTACTCCTACATCAATAACTATTACTTTGAAGCTACGTATAAAAGGACGGCATTTGTGGGCTTGGCAAGTTTAAAGAAGCGGGATAAGTCTTTCATGTTCATCAAAGAAAATGAGCCTCTTTTGCGTGTCCTGAGGATTTCATTTCCCCTGAACAAATTTTATTAAAGTTTCAAGAAATTCGTTTTATATTTTATATCGTCTTCTAACTGCATTATTATTATTTGCGAAGTCTTTACATGAAATCCTAAATTGCGTATTTTATATTTGTTTTCAAATCTTCAAATCAAGAAATTGAGATTATATTTTCACTATCTTTTACAGAATTTTGTATTACCATTAATTCTACGGTTACTAAAGTTTTAGAAATTGCAAGCATCAGTGCAACACTAGTCTTCAGTAAATTATAATACGTTTACTGTGTGAAGCTGTCCAAGTAAAGCTAGATATAAGAAAAAACCTTCGACTCTGAGAGTAAACCGAAATAATTTTTTTTTTCCTCATACACCTATGGTGTCTGTCTACTAAAAACTGGTCTATAAGATCAATCATTCATTTTTTTCTGATACTCTTAAAACTAAACTAATTAAATACTTAAACTAGAGTTCATCCGACGATGTCCTTTAGTACTTTTAGCTACTATTAAACTCGCACTATGCTCTGATTTCCACTGCACTACTCAAACTCAAATGGTTTGGTCCTCTTCAGTCTTTGAACAATATGTTGATTGTCCAATAGCTGAAGAGCTTCTGCGTTTTCGTGTAGGTGGAGCCTGGCTTCGTGTTTGCCAGCAAACCTTTTGATCTCTTCCTTGACCATTGGGATGTTGAGGTCTCGGTGCAAATCGGAGTTACGTAGTACCATGGAGCGTCCACCATATTGCGTAACACCTTGTTCTGGAACGTTTGTATGATTTTTATGTTGCTATCTTTGGTACAGCCCCAAAGCTGGATGCCGTATAACCATACAGGTTTTAGAATCTGATTATGTACTGACAGTTTGGAGTTTCTTCTAAGGAGCCAATAAAGCTGTTTGTATTTGAGTCCCAGTTCTTTTCTTTTTTACCTGCTCTTTTCATCAGAGTTTGGTGTCTAGAGTCATGCCTAGGTATTTGGCGTTGTTCTCATAGGGCACAATGGTACCATTAATCTTTAAGAGCAGAGGCTTTTGTTTGTGAAGCTAACATGGGCGGATTTAACTTAATTTAGCTTAGTCTTCCATTGCTTGGTCCATTCAAGTATTGTGTTGCTAGATGCTTGTAATTTCTCAATGGATATATCTTGCTCCGGCTCTACTGCTAGTATTGCAGTGTCGTCTGCGGTACTGTAATTTCATCCAATTTTGGTATATCACTCGTGTACAACCGAAATAGCGTAGGACTAACGACACTACCCTGTGGCACACCCGCTTTCATTTCTTTCAGATCAGAATAATCATCTTCCTGATTAATTCTGAATAGTCTGTCTGAGATATACGATGTTATTATCTCTACATATTGCTTTGGTAGCATTTTGTTTAGTTTGCATATCAAGCCTTCGTGCCATACTTTGTCGAATGCAACACCAGTCTTCGATAAATTATAATACGTTTACTGTGTGAAGCTGTCCAAGTAAAGCTTGTTACCCACAAAATGGGGACTGCTTATTGAGAATCGGTAACAACCTTTAACCGCAGTTAAATCTGTCGGCTGCCAGCTTACTAGTGGGAGGTCGTGGGTCTCACTAAAGGTCTTCTGTAATGGGCGCCAAGAATCGTCTAAAATAGCTACAGTATTGGCCGACAAAATCTGAAAACAACAACACATTTGCAACTATTACCAATATGGTCAATTTTTCCCAATAATGGCTCCACGATGGCTGAAAATATAAACTACAAATACCACACTTATAAATAATAAGTCGTCAAGTAAGGGATGTACAGTGCTTTATTATAAAGTAAACAAATTATCAATGAAAACAATTTAATCAATGTGAAGTAGCCTTGGCAAAAATTAAATGTAGGTTATTGATTTCTATTACAAATTTAATCATGGTAAGGACTAATGCGAGCGATTTATTTACACAAAGTTGACTTTACCTCAAGTCACAAACATGGAACAGGCGCGGTAAATTAACACGAATACCTGTGATGTTGATTGCGCAATCGTTACCTCAGATTTTTTTAATTGTTTAACCAATTCATTACGGAGCAAAGTCATACGTATTCACTCGCAATTTGTCATTGTTTTACGTGGGGTACCCGTATAAACATAATCCCACGTTCCCTTCCAGAAGGAAGTGATTTGGATACGCCCCATCACAATAAGAAGAACAGTGGGAAAATTCCATTACGGCTTCCAAAATAACAATTGGAAAAACTATCGCCACAAATTAATCACACATCTGCACTAAGGCAATTCCCAATTCACAACATAAGAGAAGAGATTAATTAAACGGCGACGTCCACGGAAAGATTCTTCAAGGAAGTTCTAGCTTCACGAGCGGATCGCACAAAGTGACAAAATCTCTTATCGAAAACAACCGGACGTTAGTTTCATACAAAATGGCAACTACAAGGAGAGAAAATGCGAAAATCCCTAAACGATATACAACTTAACACAAAAGCATAGCTATACAGGATGCTACGAAATTAGCACCTAACAAGCTCGATAAAACAGAATGTTAAAAATGATCTAGATGTTTGATGATCTGAATAAAATTTAAATAATATTTAGACGTCTTGAAGAGAAATTTTTATAAATACGTCTTCTTTTTGTACTGACAGTTAAGCGAAAATTCCACACGACAATTCACCATATCCAATATCTAAGAAACGCTCTGTTTGCCTGTTTCCTTTTTCAGGCTTTATTGAATAAGTAAGGTTGTACTTACTACAGTTGTACAGAAAATAATCGATAAACTATGACTAGTTTTAAGAAAAACTGTAGTATTTAAATACCTAATTCAAAATATTATGTAGAGTGCTCTACACGTGTTTCGGCTTATAATAGGCCTTCGTCGGGGCTTATAGGACTTCGAAAGAGCTTGAATAAAAACGACATTCTACATAATATTTAGAAGCATTTAAAAGTTTTTCTTAAAGCCCTTTTACTAAATATAGTCTCAATTATATAGGCGTCTATCTCTTGCAATACAAGTTTTTCGCATGGTGAAAATTTTAGTGCACAAATATGACATAGTATAACAAATTTTCTCAGACAATTTTTCTCAAAACTAAATTTTAAGTAGTACTTTGCAATCTTCAACTCTGGAGCATTTTTTGAAACAACAATTAACTTTCTAGTCCCATCCAAGGCAAAGTTATGAAGATGCAAACTTTTTAGCGACAATTTTGCAACAATTTAGCGACAATAGCTTAACAAGCAATGTAAGGAGATACAAAATATTATATCCGCTTCGATTTGATGAAGAGAAGTTTCTAGAATTCTATTTATCCAACTTAACCGGGCAAACTACAGCCTAATTTGACTTATTGGATATTAAAACGGCAACCACATCGCCTGTTATGCCGAACCACAGTTTCGTGTATATTCTGTTACTTCTTGCTTGTAGCAAATATCTGCATATATTGCAACTTTGTTTTTTTTGCCTTGTTAAATTCAGATCTGATAAATGCGTGAACATATGTTGCAACTAGTACATTACTTGCTAAAGTAGTACCGATAAGTAATTATAACGATAAATTTTAATCCAGTTTTAATCGAATTTATAAATTTCAGTCAATTTTAAAATAATTTGAAGCTAATTTGAATTAAACTTTGATACTAATTGGAGCTGAATTTTGAACAAAATCAAGTTCAGATTTGTTTCCAAATTGAATTCAATTCGAGACAAACTGAATGGAAATTTATTGAAGGTTGAGTCAAATTTAAATCGAATTTGTTTAGAATTTGAGTTGAATTTAAGTTAAATTTCAGACAAAGTTGTTCAAGTTGTACTTGAGTTGAATTGGAGTCGAATTTTAATCTACACTAATCGACTCTAGACAAATTCGAGTTAAATTTAAATTGGATTTGTTTAGGATTTGACTCGAATTTGACTCACAATGAAGCCGAATGTCATACAAATTTGAACCAAATTAAGTCAAATTTTAACTAAAGTTTAGTCGAACTTGAGTTAAACTCCAATCAAATTTGTTTTGAATTTGAGTCAAGTTGAGCGAAAAAGTCGAGTTGACGGGAATTTAAGTCGAATTGGAGTAAGCTTAAACAGACTCGAATAGACTTTGTTTATAATTTTAGTTGAATTTTTAGTCGAGTTTGAGTTAAATTTGAATAAAATTTGTTTTGAATTTAAGTTGAATTTGAGCAGAATATGTTGAATCGAACTGAGTGAAAGTTGATTAGAACTTGAGTCAAATTTCAATCGAATTTCTTTAGAATTGGAGTTGAGTTTGAGTCAAAGTCGAATTTCCGACAATTTTCAGACAAATCCATAAACGGAGAATTACTGAGCTCAATTTATTTGTTCATTAAAGGTACCCTTACCTTCTCTTTGTATATATCGAAAGCTTATAAAATGTCTATAATTAGAAATTTTTATTCAACTTCGTATATGAATAAAACTAAGTAAATAAATAAAGTCTGTAAGTAATTCACTAATACTAAAATAGTAATTCACGGTATAATAAATAGTATATCTTCAGATAATAAATACAGGTAAACCCATGCTTCCGTACATGTACAATAAATATTTAGTTGCAAGCTTATTTGTAACCACAGTGAGAACAAAGTTTATTCTACTTTACAATGTATTAGATTTTTGTTGTGCAGTTCAAAGGCAACATGGAGTTTGGAAAGCCATACGGGATTTAAATCGAACAAAACCATGCAGGCCCTTTCAAATCAGTATTGTGCAAAATAAAGAAAAATCAAGCAATCAGAATAGCAATTCCTGAAATAGTAATCAATTTTGCCGCTGGAAACTTGTCAAAATGGATATTTGCCACTAACAGAAGTTTCGGGTCATTCGTGCCTCTGGGTATATTTATCCATTCAAACGTTTTTACCTTTAACCTTGTATTTCAATATTCGCCATTTCACACAATTCTGGCTTTTATCATAACTTTTGACTTTCTGAAACACCGATGAATACACTAGTGAAAAGTTTCATGTTACAGTGTATGCTTAATGAAGAATAAACTATTGGAAGGTAACGTCTGGAAATTTTATTGTTGTATAACTCAATACGTTTACGTATCTTAAGGGAATAATTTAGCTAAACAAAGAGAATTAGCAGAATTGTAGAAAGCAGTGAAGGTGCAGAAAGCTTCGTATAAAACGTTGGTTTCGTAATCAGGTTATGCTGCTTTATGGCACACGAGTGAATTTATGACTTTACCAAGCACCACTAGTAGTTTTAGAATAAAGTTTCTGTTTAACGATGTGATAGCTAAGAATAATTTTAGTCTTAATAATAATAAGTACGTTTACACTACGGCGGAGTTCCCTTGATGGCAACTATAGATAAGTGAAACTACGGACATACATATTTTACTGAAAGCTTTAAATGGAACTCACACGAAGCATTTACATAAGCAGTACATTTTATAGTCAGCGTCGCGTTGCAGTTTCTTCAATAGAGATATACATAACACTATGAAATTAGCTAACGATGCTTTAGAGCGTAAACTTTTTTAACACCAATTAATCGTCTTACGAGCTTAATTTGCTATTAAATTAACTGATTTATTTAGTATCTCTAGAAAGTTTGTTCATAATAATGGCTATAAGGGCTGGATATCATCCGGCTAGCCCTAGTTTCCTTCTCGACTATCTTAAATTGATCAAACTGTAGCAAAGGCTTAATTAATAAACAAAAATAAAAAATAAATAGAGTAGAGCATGTAGGTTTTTAAGCAAATTCCTTTCAGCGTCCACCTTGTTTATTAAATACACAAAACAAACTAATTAATTTATGCAAATTAAAAGTCTAATAAATGATCACCCTGTATAGAACTATACAATTAACTGTAAATTAACAGAATATTTTCTACATGCAAAATAATGCTATTAAAGTTAAGATAAAGCGGAAATTAATTAATGTTCTATAAACACCAGATAAAAGTAAGTGATAGGGTGAGCGTTTAATTCTTACGTAAGATTAATAGAATAGAAACATTATTATCTAAATATCCATAATTTTCAAAGTGATTTTTACCCTCTTGTACAAATGAGGTTGTCGGTTACCAAATCAAACCCCGAGAATCAAGTTGCTGGTGGGTCTTGCCTTATCTTCTGCCGAAAGTCGTAGGCCAGCTCAGAACGAAATCTAGAATCCTAGAGACGAGACGAATGTCTTACAAACAAATGTACGAGAGACGATGGCACTTACACAATACATGTTGGGATTAATCTTCAAGATTTCCAATCTGGTCAGTGACATAAATACTTAGATACTTACGACCTTATCTAAAAGAAACTCTTTTAACAATTTACACAAAATAACAAAAAAAAACTTCAATGCAGTAGGATCTAGGACCTCTTTAAGGATTAATCTCAAAGTATAGGACAAAATTAACTTGTAATTACCCGAGTATTCGAAACGCTTGCTTTTAGCCGAGAGCCTATAGTGCCTATAAGCCGTTGGTGACAAGAGATGGGGAATTTGACGCATTCAATTTGCACAGGTTTGCATTTTAATACAGTAATAAATTATTACAAATATTTATAAATTGATTGACTATGACCATTTTATGTCTGTGTATTTAGTGATTATAATCTTTACTGTTTATTGCTTCGTAAATTTATTTTGAAAGTACTTGTACACAAATTTCATATTTAATTCGCATATAATGAATGCTTTCAGTGCCTTGATGTTCTCTTTAAACGTATGTCTGGAGGTCGCTGGCTCTCGCTCTATTATGTTAGTGCGAGGAGAATAAAATGTAACCATGACCTTTTAAGAAACTAAGACGGTAAGCATCGATACGTGTTGTGACTTGGTAAGTGGCCAGAAGCAAGTTTAAGGTCGATCAGGATTTTTGGACACAAGACTGCACATGTACATACATTTACGTTCACTAGTTCGCAACAAACTATGTAATGTAAACTTTGGATGAATGTATCGTAACGTTTAACTTTCACTTATTTTCGAGTTAACGCTAATTTTTTCCTTGTGTAATTTAGGCTTTGTCACTTGTGCAATTTGGCTGGAGCATTTTTAAGGTGACCCTAGGTTAAAGTGTTTTTGGGTGACCGCTGGCGTAGCGGTGTGGTGTTTCTTGAACGCTTGAGAAAGGTAGTCAGACATTTTGTGACACTGAAAGTTGGATGTAATTTTGTCACAAACGGAATTATTTCAAATTGAATACTTTTATAATTCCTCAACTTGTATTCCGTTTAGTGCAAATGTTATCATGGTTATGTACGTATCTACAACAGTTGCCTACGCTAACCGGCCATCTGCGACCGCTTCGCCTACGAATCGCCATTTAGATGATAATGGATCCTGTTAAGATAATCTGAAGTTGCATTCCAACTAATGCAATTATCATTCAAGGTTAGTGCATTTCGTCGTAACATTATATAGATGTTCGCTTAATGCTTAGCGCACACGCGAGCAGTTGCTGTTATTCGAAGAACTTCTAACTTCTAATCACCACACATGCGATCGACCCACGACAACACGCGAGCCAACGGCTCTCATTCCAAGAACTTCTACTCAGCACATTATGCGATCAACCTACAGCTGCATATCAAACAAGAAAACACCAACGACTACTCAGAGCCGCTCGATGCGCAGCACCTACAGTTTCACATTAATATGTTAATGTCTTTCGCTTTATACAGTATATAACCAGCTTGTATTGTTCTTAATATTCAGTCTGAAGCAAGCTGGTGAGTACCTTTATATTTATTTATCTAGGGAAGCTAGAATCTGATGCCCAGGGGCATTAATTACCTGTCCCCCTCCGCTTAGTATTAGAGGTCTAGAATCTAGTACCCAGGGGTACCGATTACCTGACCCCTAATGTGCTTAGCTGTAGTAATGTAGGAATCTCGAATCTGATGCCCAGGGGCATTGATTACCTGATTTCCTATCGCATAGTTGTAGTACTTAGTGTTACTATAGGGTGGTTCCGATCACCCTCATGTTCAATGTTAGTTTTAGGAAGACTTATACGACCTCATACTCTATTTGTAAACCCAATGCTCTGTAACTTGTTGTTTAGTATATGATTAATTGTGGTTTGTGTTTACTTCCTATTTCTACCTCTGACTACGACCCTCAGTCACGAAAACCCCACGTGACAATTTTCTAGTGCAGAAAAGCCCTAGTTCGGGGGGTTAAATCGGCTTTCTTAAATTAGCAGAGTGCAGTGATATTGTGTTAGTTTTTATGTGCCGGATTGTAGATTATTGCTTTTTTCCCCATAACATCTCGAATTTTGTTGGTTCATAAGAAGATTTCAAGTTACCTTAGCTGGAGACCGTTGGATTGCCATTCCATCTATAAAACCTCACGTAACGTTCTAATTTAAAAAAAAAATAAATTAAATAAAGTTCATACATTAATAATATTCATGTGAATTGTTTTAAGGGTAAATCTTTCCCTTAATGGTAATTAATTATAATCATTTATTTACCCATTCCCATTATACATACATAACTATAACTCACATTATAAATCACTTACTACATCATAGATTACATTTAATTCTATTTCTTAATGCTATTTATAAATTTGTTCTATATAAGCGACATTGAAGAAATCAACAGAACATAAATTTCCATACCTCATTATTCGTTATCATAATTATCAATATTATTATAATCAAGTTTAAATAAAATTTGAGATCTAGTTGATCTTGAAGGTACATGAAAGTTTATCATATACAATAGTTGAGGACTGTCAATATAGCCATTAATTGCCTATAACACTTAGGATTATCTGTATACCTCCAGCGTGATTACGATAGAGGGTAGCTTATTAGCTAAACTACCCCATATATGTTATATGTAGATATGTAGTGCTTGTATTTAATTATTACTTAATATCTGTATCTAGTTGATTGATCTGTGCTATCATATCCTACTAGGTAACGGTTAATTATTTTATATTTATATATTTCTTTTTTGTATTTAGACTATTTAAAGTATTTTAAGGTTAATTGACCTATGAGATATCTTTGATATATATAATTATAAAAAATTGTTTAGGGTGACTGATAAATGTTTGGTTTGGTTAAAAATTAACCAGTGGTATTATTATTTTTTCTTACATATTTAGAATAAATTGTTTATTATTGCGTTATTTGGCGAGTTTTCTTATTTTAACGTGACCTCTTGGTCTACTATTTGCCCTAGACCTGCTACTGTATACTTTTGTGGAAGCCGCTTGCGACTCTGACGGTAAGTCAGCTATTGTATTGTGGACCGAAGACTTAGTAATAGACGGCTGTAATTTAAGGTTACTGACGCCTACCTATCTATCTTAAGAATCTCCGAAATCAGACTTTTTTTACCGCACGACCACTTACGACTGCGGCTGAACGAGTGTTTTCAATTTACCACCCTTTTACTGCGGAGATAAGGGCGTGGCAGTATTCAGTATCTTTATGCACTAGTGCGATAAAGTAGGTCATCTCTGAACACAAATGATTTCATAAAGAAGACTATTTAAGATCGAAAACAGTTGATATTAAAATGACTAATATAAAAAATCATAAAACAGTAAAAGTCGAACGAACCAAATTCATAAGACAAAATCTCTCCAACTTCACTGTCGTGATTTTTGATGCATTTGTTTTTACCTTTTATGAGCGTAGTATATGTATGCATTTGTGGAGGCTCATTAATCGCATCTAAAAAAATGTAAGTTAGTTAAATAAAATATTGGGGCCGGAACTACTAAGCAGCTACGTGATTCTGTCTGTCCCAGAAGCGTGGGATTAACATGAAAGCACTTTATTATAGCGATTGAATCAGTGATGATCATGTAGTTACCTTTGGCATAGTTGCATACAATCTTGCATTGCTGTACTCTGGCTTTTAAAAGTTACTCTAGAGTTTTTAAATTCTACGATCAACGATTGCGACTGAGCTGTTTATGACCTTCGTGAAGGGTTTACCAGGAATATTCTTTCTAAATTCACTTCATCATCTGTCCTTTCAATTTGGACGCATTATATGGTTTAGTAAATCTTACATGATAAATATTACAAGCGTCACAGTACTAAAGCCCACAGTTAGTGGTGAGCCTACTGCTCTTTTAAGAGTAGGGTGTATTCTTATCTCACAGTTTTCAGAATTCCTAACGCCATGGCGTTTATTAAATTAAATTATAATAATTAGTAACTATTTCATTCTCTGCTTTGCTTCATAGATTTAATAAGGTCCAATCTACTCTGTTAATTTACTGTCCAAAGTAGGGATAAATTTCATTTCACAATGAGTGCCAGATTTTTTTTTCCAAATAGAGATCTGGAACACTATGTCAAAAATCGATTTTTTAAATCCATTTTCATTAAGTCAATTTACTACTGAATAATACAAAATTTTATAAAGCAAATTCTCAGTCGTTAAACACAGCACATAATAAGATCTAATATAATAAATAAGTTATTTTTTAACAAACATTCTCTAAATCTGCAACCATTGATACAATAGCAGAAAAAATTCAGAATGGTTTAGTCTTTCCATCTTTACTTTTTAACAGAATTTTTTGAGTGACACGTAGAAATCAAACATTTTGAATGAAATCACGACCTTCACAAATCTGATAGAATTCTTAGTACGACGCCTTTTTATAGTTAATATTTATAGATTAACATTTATTTGAGCTTTGGTAGATAACTAGAAAAATATACTATGTAAATGAGGAACTGATGAACTAGTAAAATCCCTTCTCGGTTTTCTGGAATTAGATTTCTATGTTAATATTACAGATGATAAATTATAAATCTACCCAGGGCTGACGTCAAATCGGATTAATTTCTAATTTAAGTTTACATTTTAAATTCTACAAATGTGCAAGTGTGCGTTAAATTATATCTCGGGGCCGAAATATCTAGGTTTTCATTACACTGCCCTGAATTTATAGATACTTGTCCTCATTAAGCGATTAAGCTTTGCTCTTCCTAGCATCCACCAATGGCGCCCACCCAGGATTTCGGCTTGGGCAGGACTACCTACTCGCACAATAAGATTTTTAAATACTACTTACTATTCATATAGTAGTATAATAGGTATTGTCATGAAAATTCTTGAATTGTCTAAGTCTTGGAAGGCACTGCAGGCCTATAATAAGCCTCCTCAGTGCGCCCACGCATACACAGCTCACCTAATTAGCTTTGTAAAAATATAGCTTGCCATAGTAAGAGCTTTTCCTCTAGATAAGAACTTCTAATTTACCAACTATAATATAATACGGAATTTTACTTCTTTATTAGAGAAAATGTAATGTTTTTCATTGTTTCAGCACTAATAACAGATTGTAAGGACTGCGGTCTATCACAACACTATATTTCAAACTGTATCTTCTAGTATTGTATTGTATTTACTTATGCCAATACGATGTATTTCGTAATGACGTTGCTTTTTTCGCATTTGGTTTTTCATTGTGAAAAAAGTAACAACGTTATGCAATTACGTGTTGGCATAAGTCAAATACAATGTGGTTAGGAGACACTATTTAAAATATAGTATTGTTACAGCAAGTCATATTTGAACCAGCGACATGTGGGTTAGAAAGCGTACATGTAGATCCCTGCACAATTAATGTTGACGTGAGAAGCCATATTTTATAATTAAAACATAATAATACCGCATTAATACTGTTGATTTTTTAAAAGCAAGGGAATTTGTAATTACATATTTTTTACGGTTGCACAAAAAATGTTGTGTATATCTTTTCGATGATATTCTTTAGCGTCTTGAAATTGTCCTGCCTTAGCCCAAACGGCTGTGGCGAGCGGTGAGAATTTAGGCTGGGGAAGCAACCACGATTTTAATTTTAATATACGAGAGGTACAGGCGCGGATTCACGGGGGGGGGGCAATTCCCCCAACATACTACAACATACAACATACCAAATACATAGAATAAAAACAAATAATGTTTGTTTAATTATTATTTATTAAAACAATTATTTTTCTAAAAATTTCCCCCTCAAAATAATTCTCTGGATCCGCCCCTACTAGATACAATAAAAAAACAGTGTTATAATTATTAAGCTTAAAAGATTTTCAAAGAAGAACTTTTACACTTTATACTTAAGGAATTTGTTGACTATTATTCTTTATTTTAAAAAAGTAGTACTATTTATCTATAATGCAACTCGATTTTTCGGTCTTTCTGAGAGAAATTCCGATGCAAGATTTTAATCTTTGTTGTTAAATTTGAAAGTTCTGGTTTTGATCTGCCTTTCTAAATAATTTGTAATTTCTCTCGAAAACTGTATGCAGAAAATTCTTTATTAATAATTTACAAACTGAACAAACACATCGTCCCGATTCGAATGTATCGGAAGTACGCGTACCTTTCACCGAAGGAGCTGAATTTGCAGTCGTGACGATAATGCAATTTTAAATTTGCATACAGAGCAAACTAAATAGAATTACCTATTTGTCTTTAAAAAAATCCAACTTAAATAAATTAAAATAATAAAATGTGACAAAATACAATCTCATTCGCAGATTTATATTACTTAAGTAGCATTAAATTTAACAAATACTAAATCGAACAAATAACCAAATTATAATAAATAAACCTTTGGGCATGAAGTACACTAAAAATAACGGCCAAACAATGCTAGCAGCATCGTCTGTATCAACACACCTGCTGATCCACGTCAAGACTAAGAGAAGAGCAGTTATAAGCAACGAAATCAGTGCTTATATGCAGTGTATGTAACACGTTTGAATCGGTATTACCTTTCCGTGCAAGTTTAATGAGCCTAATTTAAAATAGTACTCTAAATATTTATACTCTTTGCTGTACCGAACTTATATTGAGCTTTAAGTTGATTAAATATTAGAAATTTAAATAAACGATAACCAATATTTTATAAAAATATTTTTGTTAGCATTGGTTTTTATTTTTAAAAAATTCTCAAGGGAAGCATTGCTTCCAACGGCCTCGGCGACAATTAATTAGTCTCTCGGTACGAGAAAAAGAGTTTTCGCGACCTCGGTATACAAATAACTATTGTTTTACTATCTTCACAGATGGAAAAGATCAAAGTTCAAGATCAAGTTCACCAAATTCCGTATTACGACAACGAAGTGGTAATGATTGAAGGTACGTATTATGTATCATGCGTATCAGTTCATTATTCGTTCGATGCGGATATTACACCTTCGATACGGCTATTTGGTGCGAAGCTTTATAAACGTCAACGCCAGTCATTGTTTACGATTTCTAAAGCGGCAACATTTCGGATATCGTGTAAAAGGATGTTCGACCCTCATTTTTAAGCAAGTTAGAAAAGTAAACAAATTAGTACAGTCAAATTAGAAAAAATAGCGGAAAGTTGAGGTAAGTCCGTGGATTGTTGCATAGGGCTTCCTTGTGGGTTGTTACAAAATCCCCTAAAAGTCAATACCTGTATGTGGTGAGCTCAAAGAGCTAATGACGGTAAACCACGCCCCCTAACGGTTGTTGACGTTTTTCTCGGAAACTATTTATCGAATCGATTTATCGAGATGAAGGAGCTTTGCTAAAATAAAGCTTATTTAAATCCCTATCAGAAATGTTTAAATGCTTTTTTAGACTTTTTTTGTGTTATCGAAGAAAGAAAATATGTCATACATGGATCAGCAATTTGCACCAGTAAATTTGCTTAAGAAACTATTGAGCGTAACTTTTGGTAGTTTCATATTCGTCATAAAGTGGCTAAGAGCTTTGTTGAGAGCCGGGCGCCGTCATCTTTTACCTTAGCATCTCTGCGGCAAAATCTATCAGGCGATATTATCGATATTCTTGGTGCCATTCGGTGGAAAAATTCGTATTGGCGAGTTCATTCTTAGGAGAGTTCACTGTACTAGTTAATTTTTGTATCCAACTCAATACGTACAGGGTGTTTTACTTTTTTAGAAATCCTAATTTCCTTTATTTAGAAGATCAATAAGTATATATAGTAAATAATAATTAACCTATAAAATAAAGTTAAATATGACCGATGTATTCACTATCGAAGGACATCAGATTGTCGTAATTTAAAGCAATGTCAATGGGAACACGATAAGTTTGATCGCCAATAATGAAGTCTTTATAATATTCGCTCCAGTCATTTACAACTTTTGCAACAATTTGCAAACGTATCACATGATGATTTTTCTTTGTCCAAACAATAATGAAACAGTTATAAATAAGCAATTGCTAAATAAATGTTTTAGATTCAATATAAAAACGGATCACGTAAATCGGCCCTGTAGAACTCTCAAACGAACTGGAACAAAAGTAAGCCTTGTGTTCTAAATATCTAGATTATTGAACTAGTTATGAGTAAATAGCATGGTTCCTTCCCGATTTGCCTCTATACAGTTCTAGCCCCGATGCCCTAGTGCACCAATGATATATCTCTTTCTCTGATGACATTCTAAAACCATTTTAAGCCAAAAATTGTAACCAATCTACAACACAACAATTCAAAATGTGTCATTATAAAGGAAAATATTTGCTCTTTTAACATTTTTATGTAAACTAATCCATCATTAGCTAGTTTTAGTTTCAGAAACATTGTTTTTCGCTAAAATGGAAAAACTTAAAGAATTTTCTCTGTCTATATGAAACAGCAGTAAAGAGAAACGCAAATAAAACGCTTCCCTTTTAAACTATTTTAAAGCGGTACATTGAAACTGTTCTCTAGATAAACAAAGAATAAAATGTAATCTCATCTAAAATATTCATGCATATTTTCAGGATTTCAACCGAGATTAAGGGAAAAAATACACAGTTTTAAACAAATCGTCACAACGCACGAGCTATCATATCTACAATAAAATCCTGTCATAAAATATATATGTACGTTATACCTTTTTGTGGAAATATCCTGACATGAATTTCGGAGAAAATTGTTTATCATTTTGTACAATTCTAAATACAGCTACCATATAAAAAGAATTTATGAAAATTATACCTACCTACACGAATAAACTGTAACTAATCTGAGTTGGCCGTCACCAAAGATACAAACTTGTGTAAGCCACGTGGAGGACGGATTCTCTCTCTCTTTCTCCCGCTCTTTCCCAAAATCTTATATATCCTGCGGGAAACCAACTTGAGAAAAGATAAGTCAGTACAATAAATTAGGTTCTCCTTTTGTTACCGCAAATTATCCATAATGTAACATTTAATATGGTTTCCGTTAGTGGACCGTTTCACACATTCGTTTTTGTTCCCGGTGTGGGCGCAAGAAACGACTGTGGATGTCACGAGCTGTTTTGATGGATAAAGTTGAAAAAGGATACAGTAAATCTTTCGAACAAGTCAGGATTAATACCAGACCGGATGGGCAAGAAAATTTCCACGAAGTTATCAAAAGAGTCAAAGTTATATTGAAAGGGTAGTCCCTCGATCGTCTAATCTCAATCTTGAAAGTGGTATTGATTTTTCAGAATTATTCACATGAGACAAGCTTTTGTATAAATATAATATTCATTTAGAAACTTTTAAATTACAAATGTTATTTATAGGTGAACTGATAATAATTTTTCAGTTACTATTAATTAAATTTGTACGTATTAATCAACCACATCTACGCCTCGCAGTTTGGCATTTTCTTTATGACTGCATGTTAATATTGTGTGTTGTGTATAAAGTATATTCGTTGCAATTGTACGGATGTACAGTTAGAAACCTACTTCTCAGACCCATCCCTGTGTATGTGATAACGTTAATTTAATCTGTTGCGCTTCTCTTTTTCTTTTTTTTTGTATTTCCTATGCCAGTTTTAAAATTCGCTTAAAATATCATTAGGATATTGCATTAAAATTTGGAAGTATTATCTTCTCTCTATATCAAAGTAAGTTATTTGCAAATCTGCTTACGTTTAAGTTACCAGGTTACGTCATTCATGTTATGTTTTCGTTTTAAAGTTCTTAAGTAGATTCCACTTTCCAGTGTTTCCAACGTACCACAATTTAAAAAAAGATGTTATAACAAGCACACAATGCATAAAAAGTATTTCCGATGTAGTTAAATCAATAATTATAGATTATAAAGAAAGTAAGGATTAGTGTCGGATTGAGCCGCCGGGCAACCGGGCAAATGCCCTGTGGGCCTCCCTGGAAAAAAGTGGGCCCCCAAGACCCCAAGAGCAATTTTCAAAATTCAGATTTTATTAATTTTGGACTAATAGCCAGACATCCTGAATATAAACGTCTGTTAAAAATTAAAATTAAATTAAAAGTTAAATAATTAGTAATACCAGTTGTTAAAATTGAATAAAACTTAATGGGATTCAGTCCTCAAATTTATTTTTTACAAGTTCATTAAGACGTTTCGATTTGTTTTCTTTATCAAGACCTAGAATATACAAATTACAAAGAATTAGACCATTAGTTCTTCTTCTTCTTAATTCTACGCCTTTCTATCGTTAAGTGTAAGACCATATGTACTTTACTGTTCTTTCGTGCACTTTTCTCTCAATCCTTTTTTACTCCATATATTCTTCTGGTGGCCAAACCATCTCAATTGTCCTTCTACTAACTTCATATATTGGTTTGATAATTGTTCTCCGATGGTTTTGTCCTAATTTTGTCTCTTCTGCTTTTGTTTCTTATTTTCCTTAAAAATCTAATGTCCATTGCTAGATTCTTGATTCCTATTTGTTATTGTTCATGTTTCGTTGCTATATAGATTGTCGATCTTTCTATTTTCTTGATAACTTCTGTTTTTATATGTTTTGGTACTTCTCTTTTATCCAAAACTGTTGTTTTCATTATCTTATATGCTTTCACTGCTTTTCCCAGTTTTTCACTTATTTCTTTGTCCATTTTACCATTTTGTTCTATTACTGATCCTAAATACTTATAGCTTTCGACTTATTCAATTCTTTTTCCTTGTATTTGTACGTTATGTGTTTTCTTTGTACTTGATATTATCGTAGTATTTGTTTTGCCCACGTTTATTTCCATACTATACTTTTGTAATTTCTGGTTTAATACTGAAATAAATAAAGATTAGTAAAAATTTTACAGTATTTATTAAAATATAACCTGACAATATTAGACAACAATATTGTCAGGTTATATTTTAATAAATACTGTGAAACTTTTACTAATCTTTATTTATTTCATGTTTATGGAGTTCCACAAAGTAAGGCTAGAAACAATAAATCTGGTTTAATACGTTTAAGTTAAATTGTATGTTTTGTTCTAAAATCAGCTAAAATTATCATGTCATCTGCAAACATTAATTCTGACAATTTCACTTCCTCCATCTTCCAGTATCCTGTTTTTAATTTTGTTATCCTTATTTCTTATCTCTTTAATTAACTCATCTATCACCAATGTGAACAATAGGGGGCTGAGGACACATCCCTGCTTCACTCCTTTTTCTGTTGTAAAATTCTTTGATTCTTCATTTTTGTTCTTACTATACTTCTTATTTTGAACTTGCGAATTTTGACTCTTTTCTTTTTTCTTTGTATTTTACATAATGCCCGGTCCGTTTTGTACTTAGGTATTTTATAATTCTTTTCACTTCTTTATTCCACGATTCCGTTCTTTTTACATTTGTCTTTACTATTTTTGATAACTCACGGCACTCTTTGACCGACTCTAGCGCATTTTTTTACAATTCTTCTCATTTCTCTTCTATTACTTTTTTTCAAATTGTTCTTTCAATTTCTTATCTTCATTTTCCTGGAATTTCTTTCTAATTTCTTCGTTTTTCCATTTATAACTTTTTATCTTTTCTTTTACTATTGTCCTTCTTTTGTCGCTTTGTATCTTTTTATGTTTTTAAAATTATTAGTTAATTTACAAATGGTTTAATTTTTTGTAATTTGTTTTTGCATATTTTATTGGGCAAAAGTAAGACGAGGATGTTGTTGAATGTTAGCAGAGTTAATGAGTTGATGATTGAATAGAGACCGGGATCTTTTTGATCGTGGAAACCCCACAAAACAAAATTTTTAAATAATAAACAATACCAAACCACAATAAAAATTATTTTACATATGCTATTATTTTTCAAAATTCTTCATCTACAGGAACCTTATCTGGAACAGCACTTTTCAGAATAATTTTGCAAAAATAACCGTAATATTTATTAAGTTATTGAAGCGATTTGACATATGTTCAAGTTACTAACAAAACCAAGCGGGGCCCCCTTCGATGTTCGCCCGGTGGGCCTCAATGTCGCCAATCCGACGCTGGTAAGGATCCACTATTCAGTTTTTCAGAAAAAGTGTTATTTGAAGGCATTAACAAGAAATCGTCCATATTAATCTTAAATTATGGATAGATTAAATATAATGCAGTGAAATAGGTCAATTGCTCAAAAAAAAAGCTTTACTACAAAGCTTCCTCTGTCACAACAACATAAACATAGCTCTATTATCTGAAACATGGTTTGATAAATCTCATTATATAAATTTTAGAGGATTCAATATTATGCTGCAAGATGGAAACGATAGTTATGGAGGAGTCTGCATCCTTATTAAAAATGATATTTCATATACAGAATTGATTTTAGCAAATCTCCAAATTGTAACGGTATATTTTCTATCGGTTTTAAATAGGTAGAATTTTACATTTATATTTATCAAAAATCTAAAGTTCGGTCCTGTAAGACTGTGTTTTATTTGAAGTGGAATTTTGCTATGTAAGTATTTTCTATAAAGAACATTTTAAGAAAAGATTGTTTTAAATTTGTATAAATTTAAAGGACGTTGAAGTCATAAAATAATGCTTCTCGTATTTTGTTTGTTTACATATATACGTTAATATTGGTTACATTGTGAGAAAACTAATGAACTAACTTGATAAAACTTTGGGATGTGTTTAGTCATCTTATTTCAAAAAACATTGCGGTCAATATTCTGGGAATGCATGGATGTGAGATCAAATTTTCTTTTGTTCAGAAGGTGACTTCTGCACGTGGTTGAAATTTAGTTTGCTTTCCCGCGTATTAATTCTGAAAATGATATTCCTTGTAAGTCTAGACTGCAGATGATAGCGCTTTCTTGCACTAATTCCCGCCTCATTCCTGGTTACTATTTTTAGTCCATTAGGTTGAAATTCTCCAGAATGCTAGCAAAAATCATCCTTACTGCATAAAAAAATATGTATCTACGCGTGAAACTGGGGTTCGAGATGTTAAAAATTTTCGCCGGGAGTTGGTGGTAAAAACACACCACTTTTGATCTAGCCCTTACAGCAAGCGGTCGATACTACAAAAATGCCGTTTCACTTTAGTAAAATAGAATTAAAAAGAAAATTCTAAAAACAGTTTCCGTATAGTTTAATCGACTGCCGGTTTTCGGATGCCGGAAAAGTTAATTAAAAGAATCTACAGTTAATATTTACATCGTTTAATTAAGTGTTCGGATAATAATCGAAATTCGCGGTTTATAAAAATACCGTTGTACAGTTGGGGACTCTTTTGGATGTTTGTGCCTCTGAAAAATGGAAATCCGACTTTCCCTAATAAAGTGGAATCAAGCTAATATAGTTCCAGTTTTGTATTTCCGTTAAATAATATACTGTACCGAAATAAATTAATATTTATAGATATTCTCTTTTGTCATCGAAATCTCGATTAATAAATAATTCGTGTTATGTGCCTTCTAACTCCAGTTCAGATTTAAAGAATATGTGTGTTGTTTTATTGAAAACAATGAACCTTGTGATGGTTATCAAAACTAATAGCCAAATTTTATGGAAACTTTATGGTCGCATTTAGTTATTGCAGTTTGGGGTGAATTCGTAAATTATAATTCACCATATCCAGATTTTACGAGGGTCATTCCTTTGCATCTTTAATTTATGAAAAGAAAAATCCACAGATTTTCCAGTTTCCATTTCTAGCGACTGCTGTCGTCAAATTTTGTGCAGTTTATCGTTGATTTTGGTTTGTGATTTACAGAAAATAAAAGGTTTTGTTACTATTGTTTTTTAGTGTTGATCAATTATGTAAATTTTGTTTGAACTTTGTAATAATTTTTTATAGTTGTCTCTCATTTAATCGTAATTCAATACAATTTTTTTATCCATTAAACTTTTATTATAAACTGAGCTCTTAGGCAGGGACTTATTATTTAAATTCTTGAATGTAAAATTTGTAATCTTTTTATATTTTTTATCTTTCTTGGTGTTTTTTAAATAAATATAATTTTAAAGTTAATTAAAATCAGTAAGACAGAACCATTTAATTATGAAAGTTTTTATTCACATTTTCATTAATCAGAATTATTGACTTTGTTGAAATTAATTAATTTTTGTACTAAATTTTTTTATCGGTCTGAATTCATTTTCTGATTAGTGTTTTCAGACAGATTTATTAGGCTTATCTAATCTCTTCGATCTGTTTAATTATCATTAATTAAGCTTCATAATCAGATGGCGCCCTTCTTGTGTATGTTTTTGTGTTTTTTTGAAATCTTTATCCATTACTTTATAAATTAGACAACTGCAGAACCAATACCTACGACCTGAACCTAAAACTTTGTAAGCTAGAGCTAAATCTCAAGCCGTGGTAACTTTGAGCATCATTTAAAGTAAGTATTATGTTTATCGTTGTTTATTGATTTTTTTATCGATTTTGTAAGTTACTTAGTCCGACAAAAAAAAGTTCTGTTTCAAAATAAAGTAATGGCAATTGCATTTTCGTTAAAAACTAGTAAAGAAACAATTCATATCGTATATGTTTGCACCAAACTGTCAATCATAGTAACCAAACTCGAATGGACGAAATTTATAGAAATGCTACCAAAATCTTTACTTTTATGGGGTGGTTTTAACTCATATCATATAGTCTGGAGGTGCGATAAAATTGATAATAATGGTAAATTTCTTTTAGAATCTGTTGAAGAAAACGATTTAATTATATTAAATGATGGTTCACCAACTAGATTAACTTGCCCAAATAGTTCAAATTCTGCGGTTCATCTCTCATTATGATCTCCAGGTTTAGTGGGTGTTTTAGATTGGTCAGTTACACCGAATGCACTAGGTTCTGAACATTTTGCTATAACTATGGTCCTACATGTCAAAACTAAGAAAATCTGTTGTAAATCAAATAGAGTATGGAATGTAAACAAAGCGAATTGGAATAACTTCGCTGAGAATATTGGTACCATCATCAAAAATTTAGTCTAATAGCACTACACCTTCCTATGGTCTTTTCATCCACTATTTAAGAGAATCATGCGATAAATCAATCCCTAAACTGTCAAGTTCGCGTTCTGGTCGTAAACAAGCCGTTCCATGGTGGAATTCTAAATGTCAAAACGTAATAGATTCTAGAAACCGCCTGTTGGTTAGTTATAAAAAATAACCAACTGTAGAAAATTTTCTTGCATATAGACGACAAAACGCTTTAACAAAACGTATTGTTAAAAACCAGAAAAGAAAATCATGTAGAGAATTCTGCTCTAATTTGAATAGAAGCACCCCAATATGAAGAGTATGGGATAAGATAAGAAAATTTAAAAATAATCAAGTTCCGAGAAATTCGATAATAGATTTGGGTAGTTGGGTAGATGATTTTCATAGAAAATGGTATCTGATTCAATACCCAATGATAGAATATCTGCCTGAAATTTGTAAAACATATCTATTGAGGGTCTATGATTAGATTTGAAAATCGGGTACATATCCAGAAGAATGGAGAAAAAGTTGCATTATATCTATTCGCAAACCTAACACTACTAAGAACGATGTTAAGAACTTTAGACCAATTACATTAAGTTCATGTCTAATGAAAACCTTTAAAAGGATGGTCAAAAATCGTTTTGAATGGTGACTAGAGCATCACAAGCAATTACCTTCATCTCAGTTTTCGTAAGAGACTATCTACCATAGACAGTCTAGCATCCCTAACAATGGATATATACGATGCCTTCGCAAAGAAAAAGTTTCTGACTGCAGTGTTTTTAGATATTACAGGTGCATATGACAACTTGCAAATGGATATACTGTACAAAAAGTTAGAGTTACTTAAGCTACCTCATAAATTTATAACTAACATTATATCCCTTTATACCAATAGAATTATTTATATTAAAGTAAATGATTTCCTTTCTACCCCTAGATTAACATCAATGGGACTTCCACATGGAGACATTTTAAAGCCTTTACTTTATGTAGTTTACTCAGCAGATCTTCAACACATACTCAGCCCATCGATAAAGATACTTCAGTTTGTAGACGATGTGTGCTTTTATACATGCAGTAAGAAATTACTTTGGAATAAACACATGCGATCCTACAAAAGAAATTAGAGAGATCAGTAAGTCTTTTACGTGCAGTCAGCCACTATGATTGGGTAGCCGATCCTGAAATCAGTTTAATTTTTTTATAATTCTTATTGCCGATCCATTATGAATTACGTGATAATATTATATGGGAGTGCTTGCAAATCCCATCTTTTTAAAATAGATAGAATTCAATTTAAATGTATCCCTATTTGCAGGAGTTATTAGAAGTTAACTCCTATTGATGTTATGCTCGCTGAAATCAATGAACCTCCATTGGAGCACAGAAGATAGATTTTATCAGATTCGTTTATATGCAAACATTTATCTATAAACACAGAATTGACAAATGCAGTGCGTTTTGTGACGTTTTTTGACGTTCCACATACTGGAGGAAAAACAAAAAGAAAACCTCTTCAATTGTTAATAGCTATAAAAGGATTACTTACATAAAACAACTCTCAAGACTATTTTTGTTCAGATCTAGTCCCCACTTTTTCCGAACAATTTTAAACACTTATAACGGATAATTCAATATTTTCGAAAGAAATTAGTGATCGAATTTTTCAAACTGAAAGAAGTCTACGATGTCCAGATTTTCATCCTTTATTTACCGATGGTTCAAAAACTAGTACAAGTGTTGGAAGCGCACTTTATGACCCTAAAAGAAAATACTACGAATTATTCAAACTTCCAATTTATGCATCGATTTACTATGCGGAAGTAATAGCTATTCTAGAATGTCTGCGATATATTCAAACATTAAATCATGAGAAGTTTGTAATTTTTACAGACAGTAAAAGCCTAACAGAAAATTTAACAAATATTTGACTGTAAAGTGATTTAAGCCAAAAGTATAGTCTCTATTCAATCACTATTACAACATATAAAATCGTCTAACAAAAATGTGGTTTTTGTGGGGATTAGGGGTCATTGTGGAACAAGATCAAATCGCGGACTGTTTAAAAATTATTTATTTGGAATAAAGAGAACACAATCTCCCTTATGTACTATGTACTATACAGGTATAGAAAAACAGGTAGGAAGTACGTACGAGACCATATGTATGATAAGGAACGCGCTAATAAAATAAAGAAGGGTTTATATCGGGTCACGCCTTTGTTATTCTTAGTTTGTTACTGGGGGAACATTCGAGCATTAAAGTTGTTTACTAAACCACAAACCGAGCGTTGGTGTAGTTCCCCAACCCCACTAACACAAACTAAACAAGAAAAGCAAAGGCGGGGCCCGATATAACCCCTTCTTTATTTTACTAACGCGTTCCTTATCATACACACATATGGTTTCGCAGATACTTCCTTCTTGTTTTTCCACACCTGTATGTATGTAACATAAGCAACAAAGATTGAGGTACATTTAAAATATAATACAATTCAAGAGGGAAAGACAAACTATAGGTGCACCTTATCTTTGTCGGGCTTTGGACTTCTTCACTACATTCTGTACCAGTGAGAGTCTCGCAATGGGTTCTTCTTTAATTTTGAATAAATTTCGAGCGTCCTCACAAAAATGGTTTCTAACTTGATAAATGAAACTCAGATATCACTACGCCTTGCAATTACGAATACGAAAACGCAAAATATTCAATACGGCAAATCCCTTGGATGAAGCGCAAAAAAATTCCTCAAAAATGTTTTTGTTGAGCACTAGAATGCCTCGTTTGTAGGTATTGTGCTGGATATGATTTTAGCAGTAAAGAACTTCAAAACTTCCAGGATTTTCAACATGGCGTAACGACGAGAGTGTATGATAGGGTTCAGGTTGTATGACGATGACATGAATCGCTTAAATTTCAAGCATTTGTCGGTCCTGTGGTATCTATTCGCTTTCGTTCGGTTGACATCCAAGCGTATTTGAGAATTTGAAGACAGTAGTAATTTACTGCCTTCTTGTAATTCAGGTCACCAATGGAATCTTTGTTCCTCATCTCTTCTTCGGTTTTCTTATTTGCATAAAGTGAACTTCAAGTGTTCAGAGCTTGTGGTATACGGAAGCAAGAACTTCTGGTTCGTCGCCATCACCCGGATAACAATGGCCTTTTAAATGGATTGATAATAACACAGTCCCACAAAAAAATCAAATGTTCTAACCTGGGAACTCTATCAAGGTCAGATCTCGGCTTTGGCCAACCACTCCATGCGGGATCAAAGATGACACTTTTAAAGAGAGATAACGGAGTTATATGCCTGCGATCCTTTGACACCCTGTCATCGAGATCACATTTGACTTTCGGTTTTTTCCCCCTCCTATAGAAAAGCTGAACAAGTTAATAGTGACCCTTTTGAAAGGCTTTGCTGTCTAGATCAGATTTGACTCCCGTCCACTTCCCAGGCAGGTCATGAGTCAAAAGTGACACATCTGAGCGTGTGGAACATGTTTTTAGGGCTGGTGTTAGGAAAATCTGTTTAGTCCATTCTGTCAATGGACCTTCCTCCAGGTCATTACGAAGTTTATAAAAAATGTATCTATAATTAATTTTGAAGTTTGCTTTTATACTTAGTCATTAGAAGTTTTTGGAGGATTCTTCGAAAGTCTTTTCTAATCGGGTTGGCCTTTGGAAAGTAAAAATGGAGTATAATCGACATGACTTAATGTTCCTATTGTTCTCCTTCAACCCACGCACCAGCTTGATAAGTGTGCAAAAATGTTTAAAAACGGACAGGAGATAATTATAGACAAGCCTCTCTGTAAGGGATCTTTCACATCCTGAATATCGAAGCTCAGGCAGTCGATACCTACTAACCAAAGATACACACAACAACGATGTTGTGAACGAGGCAGCAATACATACAGTTCAGCGTAGAATAGTATTTCACAGCAACCGTCGATGACATGAGTGTGTGGCAAGTTTGTCCCATAAGTGCTAAACAAGAAGCCAACTGAACTGCGAGAGACAATTATAAATAATAAACTGTTTGAACATTCGAAAGAAATCCCGGCCTTTTGAACAACTGGAAAGTTTGACGCATACCTACGATCTGAAAACAAGAAAAGTCATCGGAATGGTACGCTCCATCGTCTGCAGGACCCAATAAGTTCGACCTGCATAATGATGTCAGTACCTTTTCCTGATTTATTACGCTAGTTATAAGGGATTTATTGGAAATATTCTGCGTTTAAAATTTTATAACAGCAAAATGAAACTCTTTGAGATACATTATGTGAATATTTATGTAATCTATGTAGAGTACGATTTTAGTTAGTTATGCTACGGAAGTATTGCACTCTTGCTATATTTATATTAATAATAACAACAACCGATAATTGAATAGCTGGTTTCTTTTCGTAGGATTTTTCAAAATTTATTTCGATTTCTTGAAGTGTACGTCCCAACATTATATATAAACTAATTCTAGAAGTCTTTGAATAAAATTTATTGTGAAGATTCTTATTTATTCAGTCAGTACTAAAACAACTTTTTTCAACGCGCGGCTAACTCGAGGTAGGCATTCACACTAAACTCGCTATTTAATAATAATAATAATTGCTACAACCCATAACCTGAAACCAGGTCCCAGAAGCTATAAGCTTGTGCGGAAGGGAGGGGGCGATTATTATTATTATTGTTATTATTACGTAGGCCCGACGTGCAGCTGCAGCCGACTTACAGATTGAACAGCGCAAATCTCACATTTGTGTCACAGTTAAGGAAAACTGCAAAAACCCTTAACCAGATCTGCCGGCAACGGGAGTCGAACATGGCCGCTAGGGTTAAAGTCCAGCACGCTAGGCATTACACTATCAAGGTTAATGCTAATGCAAAGGTACATCAGTCGCCAGTATTAGTTGCAAATATTTATAACAACAATGTTGGTTAATTACTTAAATGTATTATCCCAATTTATATTATTATAAGTTGAAACATACGAAAGCTCTTTAACATTTACAGATTTCTAATGTATATTTGAACATCTCGAATATCTTCCATTAAACTACACTTCAATGGTACCTAGTTGGCTTCTTGTTTAAACAGCTTGTCGAGAGTATTGGATCATAGAAGGAATTCTCATCTTACCTTAAGAATTTTCAAGCATCTATTAGGAATCTTTGCAATAATAGGATTTGCATAGATTGCTATCGCTGCAACCGCATCCTCACAGTCAGTAATTAATGGAGGATTGTTCTGAACACCTACGGATCTCTTAAAATATGTATTGATAAGCTCTGTGCTAGTACCTTTAAAAGTTCAGTTCTTTTTATCATGTTTTTCTTACATTAAAGCTAATGTTAGGCGAATACTTAATTATCCATTCACAAGTTTGTTCATGTTTCTCATGAATGTTTATCAAGTAAATCAAAATTAATTCATAGAGAGCATCTTAATACATAAGCCCTTCTACAAATTTCAATCAATATATGGACCTGTACAGGAAATACGAGAGGTTGAACACATTTATGAACTTGTTCGTTAAAGTAATTACCTATCAGCAAGGACTGCTATAATGGCAATTCGTGTAGTGTCCGGAGGCAATACAGGAACAAACAACGGCTTATTTCTGCCCGAAATTCTCCTTATACATTCTGTAATTCCACTTACACCGCTAATACCTTCCCTACTTCTAATTCCTCCCATAAATAGATTTTTACTGTTTTCTGAAAAGTTTCAAGAAAAAATACAACCAAGCGTCTGTATGCACAGCAAAAATGCTCATGAGGTTGTCAAGAAAGCAGTTTTACAAAATTGACAAATTGCATTATAATAATTTCATTTGTTGTCATTTTTATCTTATGCATTTATCTGTATTTCGATATTTTAATTCATATAGTAATTGTCAGAAGAATAAATTGTTACACGAGTAGCTTTAGTATCGACGCTTTTCGACTTCCTCTAGGAAGTGTCATGCTTGTAAACACTATAATGTTAGCGTCACAGGAAAAGCTGCATGGCTTCATGTCTTTACGTATGGTTTGGTCGTGAAACTGCTGAAAGTAATACTACGGAACGAAGCTTCTACTCAGTAACCGTAAACTAATCTAAAGTGGGAATTATACTGAAACAAGTCAGTTAAAATAAAATAAAAATGGCAAATTTGTAATCAGCCCTCTATTAAATGTAATGAAAGGAATAAAATGGAATAATAATAACAATAAAATCAATAAGGGGTCATTCCATACGAAATCTATCACTAAAATGGGTCGATCTCACGGATTTCAATGAAAATCACATATGAGGTAGCAATCAACTAAAGAACATAACTATCATTCATCAATTTGCTAAATTACGCAGAACTTCGGAAATATTCAAACTGAAAAAATTATCAAAATTGCTGCTTTAAAGAAATATAAATATCTCGAAAAGTATTGACCTTAGAACAAATACTTTTTTGTATATTGCTTAATAGTCTTTGTTTATTGCATAAGCAATAATTGTTCCCAAAACCCAATAGATCTTCGATTAAAATGGACTGTATTTTAATTGTAATTACATAAAGTATGACAGAGTATTAACAAAAGCAATTGAATCGACATGGCAACTACATTAAACTTTTATGAATCACATAAGCAAAGCCACTGTTCGTACCTCAAAATCTTATTAGTAATTGTATAGGTATAATAATTCTTGTAATTTTATCAGTTCAGATAACCAGATTTAATTTAAAATGTGCATGCTAATTTTAGCATTATTTTGGTATTATACCTTTCCGTTACTTCTTTATTTCAGTGTCAGTAAAGTAAGATTTCATTTTAAAACAAACTTAAAATGTTAGGGGCAATTAAAATGGCATCAGCAGAAGCTCAAGCTAAGATTCTTACTAAAAAACGTGGGCATATTAAGGGGTGCGTTACGCGTTTTCAACATTATTTGGATTCATTAGATACTAATTTTGATGAAGTTCAAGTAAAATCTAGGTTAGAGGATTGTGCTTCTTTGAGGGATAAATTTGATGATGTTCAGTCAGAGTTTGAATCATTATCACCAGATGTAGATGAATTGGAATTTAAGGAACGCCAATTATTTGAAGACTCCTATTATGAACTTTTATCTAGAGTTAAAAGATTAGTTGACCGTGACGAAATTCACACGAGCGACCATAATATACATAACAGTATTAATAGCGATTTCAGTAATTAGTTAAAATTACCTAGATTAAATTTGCCTTCATTTTCTGGTAATTTTGACGAGTTGATGTCTTTTTTTGATTCATTCCAATCTATGGTTCATAATAACGAATCATTGAGTGACATTCAAAAGTTACGTTACCTGAAATCATCTTTAAAAGGCGAGGCCGAAAATCTGTTACGATCTTTAGAGACATCCGCGGTAAATTATCCCGTTGCATGGGGTATGTTAAGTAATCATTATGATAATAAAAGGCTAATAATTCAGAAGCACATTAAAGCTATATTTGATATACCGCGACTTATTAAAGAATCCCAAACCGGAATAAGGTCGACTATTGATATTATTCAAAGACACTTGGGCATTAAAGGCATTAAAACATCCCACAGACCAATGGGATGATCTTTTAATTCATTTATTATGTGATAAATTAGATGTAACTACATTTAAAGAATGGGAGGCTACGGTGCCTGATAAAGAAAGTCCCTCGTTAATTAATTTAATTAAATTTCTAGAAAAAAGTGCCAAATTCTCGAAATAATTGATAAAAGGCAGGCTCCTCTTGCTGATAGGGATTTGCGAAATAAAAGAGCTATATCACATATTGTTGCTATAAATAATAACTGCCAATTTTGCAATGGTCAGCACTCCATTAGTTCTTGTGAATTATTTTTAGCGTTACCGATAGAAACGCGAGTTTCAAAAATTAAGGAGAATCGTAGATGTATTAATTGCTTTAAATCAAACCACTCTTCGTTTTATTGTAAAGCTAAAAAATGCGGTAAATGTAATAAGAAACATAACACGCTATTGCACATAGAATCTAGTTCTACTTCATCTGCACAAGCTGATTTTTCAAATGAAATCATTCCGCAAGCTATGATTAGTCCCCCACCGGCTAACTTAAGTAATAGTTCTCAGTGTTTATGCACTACTAATTATGAACAAGTACTTTTATCAACGGCCGTAATTCACATACAGGATAGCAAGGGAAACTGGCATTTGTGTAGGGCACTCCTAGATTCGGGCTCCCAGGCAAATTTTATTACTCATGTGTTAGCTAGTAAGTTAGGACTTCACTTTGATTCTACGCGCCTTTTTGTGACTGGTGTAGCTAATTCAAATAACGTGGTCGATCATAAAGCAAACGCAGTAATAGGTTCTCGTTTAAATGGTTATCGCGAGGATGCTAATTGTTATGTTCTAAATAGAATCACAGAGAAAATACCGTTGTTAACAATCAAGATAGAAAATTTGAACATTCCCAAAAACATTACTCTTGCAGACCCAAATTTTCATTTGCCTGGTGAAATTGATCTACTCATTGGCGCAGAATTGTTCTGGCGTATCTTATGTGTCGGGTAAATTCAAGGTCGTAAATCTGAGCCAGGTTTCCAAAAAAACAAGTTTGGATGGGTCATAGTAGGCAAAATTGGGGTTCAAAATAGTCAAACAAGAGTTAGTTACCACTTCCTCTCAAGTAACCTAGAGCAAAGGTTAGAAAAATTTTGGCAAATTGATAATATTCAGGCAATTGATAATTACTCGTATGAAGAGCAGCAATGTGAAAGACATTTTTTTAAAAATTACTCACACTCAAATGATGGACGATTTATAGTAGGACTGCCATTCAAGTCAGACCCAAGTCAGTTAGGTAATTCTAAGGACATCGCATTAAAACGCTTCTTTAATTTGGAGAAAAAACTAACTCGTGAACCTAAGCTAAAGGAAGAATATGATGATTTTATTAAGGAACATTTATATAACTTTCACGCTGGCAACAACACCACTCTGGCGGGTGTGCGAACAAAGTATTGGCCTTTAAACGCTCGAAATACTGTAAGAAAAATTATTAACAATTGCGTAACATGTTTTCGTGCCAGCCCTAACTCTTCTCAGCAACTAATGGCTGACTTACCTTCAGCCCGTGTGCAACCTTCGCGACCATTTCTTATTAGTGGTGTCGACTACTGCGGTCCATTTATAATCAAGGAAGGTAGTCGTAAAATTAAAAAAACGCGAAAGGCATATGTCGCAATTTTTGTTTGTTTTGCTTCACGGACAGTCCATATAGAAGTCCTGCCTGACTTAACTAATGATGCCTTTATTGCGTCGCTCAAACGTTTTATTGCATGCAGAGGCAAAGTCTCTGATTTATATTCTTACAATGGAACGAATTTCGTAGGAGCATGTCAAATCTTAGTAAAAAGTCATTATAAATCAATTTCAGAAGGCTTAAATAGCACTATTAATTGGCATTTTATTCCTTCCAATTCACCTCACTTTGGTGGCATTTGGGAGGCAGCAGTTAAATCAGCCAAGCACCATTTAAAACGGGTAGCAGGTAATGCCTCGCTGACTTTTGAGGAGATGTGTACGTTAATGTGTCAGATTGAGGCTATTTTAAACTCCAGACCACTTACTTCCATTAACAACGATCCCAATGACCTCACCTGCCTTACTCCCGCTCACTTCTTGGTTGGCAAATCACTTATGACAATAGAGGAGCCTGATTACCAGAATATGGCAATGGCTCGTTTGGACCGTTGGGAAAGGATTCAACAGGTGATGCAACACTTTTGGCGCCTCTGGTCTAGGGAGTACCTAACCCAATTCCATCAGAGAGGAAAATGGAAGGTTACCAAGGGCCCTCAACTGTAAGTAATGGTGGTTATACGTCAGGACAACTTCCCACCGTTAAATTGGAAGATTGGACGTGTGATTGCCACACATACAGGTGCGGATGGTATCGTGCTTGCAGCGACCGTAAAAACTTCTAGTGATAGTGAAGTGCGTCATGCTGCAGCGAGGTTATGTGTTCTTCCGATTAAAGACTGACATGCTGACAGTGCTCAATTTACAAATAAACACTAATGTGCGATAGTATAGTTTTAGTAATAAGAACTTTCGGAAGTGAACCTTTCAACGCGGGCGGCATGTTCGTACCTCAAAATCTTATTAGTAATTGTATAGGTATAATAATTCTTGTAATTTTATCAGTTCAGATAACCAGATTTAATTTAAAATGTGCATGCTAATTTTAGCATTATTTTGGTATTATACCTTTCCGTTACTTCTTTATTTCAGTGTCAGTAAAGTAAGATTTCATTTTAAAACAAACTTAAAATGTTAGGGGCAAAATCTTTTTCTTTCTATGTGAGCCATTCCCAGGTCAAATTCCTAATTTGTAACACCGAACATGTGTTTGCTATAATCACCCTACTTTAGTTTTTGTCACCCCCATTTCTTTTAGTTAAATAGTTCTTGTATATTATATGTATCAGTAGTAGTTTTCCAGCTTTAGTGAAACAAACACGTATGCAAAACGTGCCTTTTATTTTATAAGATTTCACTATTGCAATTTACTCCCGGACTAAGACGGTTACTTAGCTTTAATTTTAATTCAGGTGTATTGTTTGAAATATATATTTTTAAAAGGGTAAAGCATTCTTTTATTTCTTGCAACGCACAGAATATATTCATTTAATTACGAGAAAGTGTATGTAATTGTGCAGCAGCTACATAGAAGGTGTAATATTTGCCTTTAATAAAGAAAAGCAGAAGACATCTTCGCCGAGAATTTGAAGTTTTCATAACAGCCACCCTTAAACAAATCAAAGAAATAATGCAGCAAACATGCCGCCCCTCCTTGAAAGCAACGTCTTTCAAAATAAAAATAAACAAAATATAATAATAATTATAATATTTTAGTATCCCTTATGATTAACTATTAAGAGTGTTATCTTTAAACCTCCACAGGTAAAACACAAATTTTAGCTGCCGCACGTTTATACAGGCCATTGCTCGTTTTAAGCGTCACTACGCCCACAACACCTACCTTTCCGGGATGCACTTGTGTAATTCGTCCCAATGGCCATTTTAGAGGTGGAAGATTGTCTTCTACCAAAATGACTATCCTTCCAGGTTGAAGAATCTCTCCGGATAAATGCCATTTACCACGTTCTTGTAAATAAGATAAATAATTTCTGGACCATTTAGCCCAAAAATGTTGGATCATTTGACTTATTAGATGAAACCGCTGGATACGACCAGGATTCAATTCCTTGACATCCTCTTGAGGAAAGGCTACTAATGGGCCACCAATAATAAAGTGCTCTGGCGTGAGGACGTTCAAATCATGTGGATCGTTAGAAAGAGGAGTTAGAGGGCGGGAATTTAAGCAGGCTTCAACCTTAGTAAATACCGTATTCAATTCATCATAGGTAAGACTAGTATTCCTGACAACACTTCTAAGATGATATTTAGCGGCCTTAACGGTTGCCTCCCAGAACCCACCGAAATGTGGCGAATGAGCTGGTATGAAATTCCATTGGATAGATAATTGTGCAAAATGATTGGCGAAAGTAGATTGATTATCTGAATTTCGCATAAAAGCAAATAAATCAAGCAAATGATTATTTGCCCCCACAAAGCTATATATCTCTGCACAAACCCCTTCTTGAAATAAAACGTTTGAAGCAGTTTAAAAATGCATCAGTACTTAAATCATTAACTAGTTCTAAATGACAAGCTTTGGTTGACAAGCAGACAAAAACACATAAATATCCTTTAACCAACTTTTGACCTCTAAGTTTGTGACCTTTTATATAAAATGGACCTGCATAGTCCACTCCGCAACTTTCAAAAGGCTTGCTTGGAGTAATGCGAGAACCAGACAAGTTCCCCATGATATGTTTAACTGGTATGGGTTTTGCACGAAAACATGTGACACATTTATGCAAGATTTCCTTCCCCACACTTCGACCAGATAATGGCCAATACCTTAACCTAATAATACCTAACAAAGTTTGTGCACTAGCGTGCAGATTTCTATAATGCTCATTTAAAATTATAAGTTTTGTCAGCTTGTGAGATCTGGGAAGTATAACAGGATGTTTTTGATCGTAATCAATATTAGCATGCTCCAATCTACCCCCTACCCTTATAATGCCCAATTCATCCAAAAATGGATTTAATGAAACTTTACAAACAAGTTTACTTGTATTTGAAATCTTATTATACTTTCTAAGAGATAGCCAATCTTTGTAAAATTCTTGCCGTTGAGCTAATAAAATTAAGCATTGTAAAGCGTTTTTATGTTCATAAACCAACAGATATTTACCGCTAACCCTCTGGCCACCCCTCGATTTGCAGTTATTAAAAAACCTGAATATGCAACCAATCACATTTCTTAAACGAGTAAGACTTGAATATTTCTCAAAAATATCTAACGTCACTGTTACCGAAAATGTATATTTTGTATGTTTTACTTTAGGTAGATCCTTCAATTCTATTACCAATTCTGAATTAGGCCATAAATCTTCATCCATACTCAGAAAATTAGGACCATTCCACCACAACTCAAAGTCTTTTAATTTATCTGGATCTATTCCCCTAGATAAAATGTCTGCCGGATTCAAATCGGACATAGCATGCTTGCAAGAAGCCGAATCAGATACACGATGTATTTCAACAACCCGATTTGCGATAAAAGTTTTCCATTGACATGGTTCACCCCTAATCCATGACAAAGTAATCATAGAATCAGTCCAAAAATGAATTTTATCAAACCGAATATCTAAAGCTTGCGTTGTCTCGTTGGTAAGCCTTGCTCCCAAAAGCGCTGAACATAGTTCTAACCGTGGTAACGATACGGACTTTAGAGGAGCTACTCTTGACTTCGAGCAGACTAAGTTAACAATATGCGTACCGTTAGAAGAAACAGTAAAGCAATGAAGTTGTATCTTTACTGCATTTTGACAAATTACATTCCGATGTATTTTAAGTTTTTCCAAAGCCGACATTTTATCTCTTAAGCGTAACCACGATGAATGAAGTTCCACAGGCAATGACTCATCCATTCACCCAATAATACCTTCCGATGACTAGATTTCCATTTTCTTAATGAAAAGCTTGCGGAATCCAAAATATTACTTACTTCCATCTTTAATTTTCTTTCTTCTGCAACCGTATTCGCACCTATTAAGAGGTCGTCCATATAGAAGTCATGTAATATTACTTCAGAGGTAGTAGGAAATCTGTCTTTATTTTCAATAGCTAACTGGTTTAAACACCGAACTGCCAAGAAACTAGATGGTGCCAAGCCGTAAGTAACCGTGTTTAAACGATATGACTCTATTTTATCTTCAAGTGAAAACCGCCACAAAATTCTTTGAAAATCACGGTGTTGGTCGCAAACTAGAATCTGTCGGTACATTTTAGCTACATCTGCCAAAATCACTACCGTATGTTTTCTAAAACGTGCCAATATATTAAATAGATGTTCTTGTAATGTTGGACCCGTCATTAAAGTATCATTCAAAGAAATCCCTGAACTCGTAACAGCCGAACCGTCGAAAACAACTCGACAGTTTGTAGTAAACGACTCCTTAAACACCGCGTGATGACAAAGATAATGAACAAATTTGGTTTCATTTTCCACATATAAGTTCCCTTCTTCCGTAATCTTAGACATATGCCCTAAGTCAATATATTCTTTTATAAAATCATGATACTGCCGTTTAATCTCAACATCCCTTTCCAGTTTCTTCTCGAGATAATCAAACCGTTTTAAAGCCGTATTATACGATTGCCCTAAATTACTAACGTTGTCCTTAAATGGATATTTTACTATGAATCTACCTTCCCAATTTCTTTTCGTAGTTTCTTTAAATATTCTTTCGCACCTCCTTTCTTCTGTAGTATGAGGAGAAGCCTCCTGACACTCATCTAAAGCCCAAAACCGCTCTAATTGAGCCTCTATAATTTTATTTTCCGAAAAGTTACATACGCGTTTTTTATTTTGAGCTTGTACCCCAGGTACTGGACCTGATATAATCCAACCTAGCTTGGTTTTTGAAGAAAAGGACCGTCTTTATTCAATCTCAACTGACCAATGCACAACAAATCCCAAAATAGCGTTGCCCCTAGCAGTAAGTAATATATTTGAATCAATATTGTAATTCGGTAGACCTTCCGAGATTTTATCAATTACTAAAAAACAACTTTCTACTTGAAAATTGTTACATTTGGATTGTAAAACAACCCTTACCGATTCCCGTATCTTTGTAAATCCGTGACCTATTCCTACAACTGGTATATTAACCGAAAAAGATTTTAGCTCCGTCTGTTCCCATAGTTCCTTGCTAATAAAATCTGATAGAGAAGCATTATCTAATAAGGCCCTACATTCTATTAAAGTCCCAAATTCCCCAACAATGAATACTTGTGCCGTTGATAGTAAAATTTCCCTTGAATCCGTACCTTCTGATATCCTAACAGATTTGTATGTGTGAACTACGCCCTTTTCTTTCTGTTGTCTAGAAGTTCCTACTTCACCCAGAATGCTTAGATTCTCATTTGTATTTGTTACCATGTCGCCTATATCATTCTGCGATGTCCCTTGAACCGACCTATTTTTGTTAACAGAATCCAAGCTAGTTCTAGTAAAATTTGCAGAAAAGTGTATTAAAACATTATGCTTTTTGCCACAAGTTTTACAACCAAGCATTGTACAATTCTCTACCCTATGATCCCATCTAAGACAATTCCAGTATGCATTAGAACGCTTAACCTCATCCCTTCTGGCATGTATGGACATATTTTGAAATTTTTTGCATTCGAAAAGGTAATGAGATTTATTACATACTGTACAAACTTTAGAAGTAGACAAATAAGTTCTTTTAAACAATGTTTGTCTATCTGCTTGACCTTTATCATTAATAAATATGCTATTATTCGTGTTTTTAGAAGATTCATAAATTGACTCTAAATCCTGCCACCTTTTATCTAAAAAAGCTAAGAATAATTTGATTGTTGAAAATGTTTTGGAAGAGCCTTCTTTTTTCCACTCCCTTTTTGTGTTGGTATCCAACTTAGCCTCCAAAATATACATCAATAAATTATTCAATATTCAACTGGTTACTTTAAAGATTTTAAAGCACGTAAATCTCTTCTAATAACATCTACAAATTTTCTAATTTGACTAGCCGATTCCCTAGTTATCGGTGGACAACTTAGCAATAAATCAAAATGACTAATAGCAATTTGTTTTTTATTCTCATACCACGTTTGAAGTAAATCCCATGCCTCGTTATAATTTTCTTCCGAAACTTCTAAGGCCCCTATTACTTCTGCCGCGTCCCCTTTTAATGCCATCTTTAAATAATAAAATTTATCTACATCAGTCAACCCATCATTTGTATGTACTAGTACTTTAAATGTATTTTGGAACTCTGACCAAGTCAAATAAGAATCTGAAAATGTTGGAATTTCTATAGCAGGTAATTTAATATTTTTGTCTGACTGCTGAAAACCACAGCTTGTGCATTTTGCTGACTGACATCTGACATACCTGTATTTGAGATACTTGCTACAGATAATAACTTACTTTCTGCCAAAGCCATTACCTTAAAATATCTATCTTCAAGATCAACACGTTCTTTTAACTGAGAATCTGAATTATCCTCTCTTTCAATTTCCGATTGAAGCTCCTCGAAAGCTTCCCAATATTCTTCACATTTTTGTTTACGTAAAGGCAACTCCTGCATCTGATCTGCAGTAATATTAAATACAAATTTCTCAAAGCGAGTTATTTGACCCTTAAATACTCTTCTTTTAAAAATTGGATCCGCTAAATCAGACATTATGAATTAGTATAACTACTTACTACACCTACAATAAATTGAACAGGCAATCACCCAAACCAAGCCTATTTATGTTATCTGATTTATTCTTCAGTAGCCTATTTATTTATTGAACCATATAAACTCCAATTCCAAACCAAAACCAATTCCGTGTATGTGCCACTCTCCCGTCTGTTTGTCCTTGCCTTGCTTCTCCTGCCGAAAATTCAGTGCAACCCAAAATACGCTCAAATCTTCGACACCGTTTCTCTGCGTACTTTACTTTTTTACAATCCGCTTGTAAGGACCATGTTTATTGCATAAGCAATAATTGTTCCCAAAACCCAATAAAAAATAAATCTTAGATTAAAATGGACTGCATTTTAATTGTAATTACATAAAGTGTGACAAAGTATTAACAAAAACAATTGAATCGACATGGCAACTACATTAAACTTTTATTAATCACATAAGCAAAGCCACCCTTAAACAAATCAAAGAAATAATGCAGCAAACAGTCTTGGCAGGGCAAATTTTCAAAGACCGCGTTGCAAGCAGCAGGCGCACCATAGATCACGGTCAACCAGCGCAACCCGCATTTGCTACCTTCTAGTTAGTAATAATACGAACTATATTACCAGCCTATTAGTCTTAACTAATGTACATAAGATAAATGTATATCTGTGTGGATATGATTATACCTACTGATTAGTTAATTACTTATGTTGTTTATTGTTTCCAGCCTTACTTTGTGGAACTCCATAATCATGAAATAAATAAAGATTAGTAAAAGTTTCACAGATTTATTAAAATATAACCTGACAATATTGTTTCGACGGCTACGCTGTCATTATCAAAGGCAATATAAATATAAACAAACACGTCGCTAAGGAGATACAAAAATAGGTAACTAGATAAAAAGATAAAATTAATAATAATCAGAATTAAATATCTAACACTTCCAGTAATGGAGAATTACTGAGCTCAAGTTGTTCATTCATTAAAGGCACTCTGAGTTTGTGTTTGTATATCTCAAAGGCTTTTAAAATGTCTAATTTGCGTTTGTTATTACAAAAATTTAGGTATTTAATATTATTTTGAGGAGTCATTGTGTGATTTTGTTCTAAAAGATGTTTGGCATAATTAGGCAATAATTTTTTAGGATGTTTATTTTTGTTGAAACAGGACAAAATGTACAACACATCTAACATATCACTTCTTTTTTAGTTTTTCGCTTATAACTCTAAAACTTCACTGTTACAAGAATTAAAGAGCATTAAATTGTGCGTCGAACGAGACCCAAGACTTTAAATTCGATCCAGTGGCATAGACAATTTTACACATTTTCGATTTTCCGTCATACGCTCAGCAGTACGCAAAATAGTCAAACTTCATTGGACACAACCTGATACGACCACTTCACCAAAACAATAACTAAGACCAATATTAACCTAGCGTCCTTCCCTCCGACTCAGCCTGTCGCTCATCAACACTTCCTCAGGACATACCACCAGGTTCAGATGTGGCTGGGACGCGAAAAAGACCCGCTCAAGTTGGGATGGAAAACAATGAAACACTACCTACTAACTCCCCATAACGACCAGCAAAAAGCCAGCTCCACCGGAAGTGCTTATAAATGTGTCCTGTAAGTGTGAGAAGGGATGCCGAGGTGGTTGTAGTTGCCGGAAAGTGGGGATGAAATGTTCCTATATCTGCTTCGAATGCAAGAACAACACAAGTTATGCAGTCATGCACAAACACACCAAATGATAAGATTTTAACTATAATCAATAACGAAGCTCACGTAGAATTGCTCGTTGAGGATCTGCATGAGCCAGGTAATACATTTACAATTGCTCCACCGTTGTTTCATATCCTTATGTTCATCTCGTAATAATCATCAACATAGTTTTATTTACTGTACTTAGTATTTTCTGTGACTGGAAGGACTAGGAAGCGTGCGTTTTGGAGTTATAAGCGAAAAACTAAAAAAGGTCTGAAAATCACGAGGTTCTTTTGATGACCTCACGTAAGCTCGCGTCGAGGGACCGTGTAAATCTAGGATACTTATATTTGACGTCAAATGAAGCGATCAAAACGATCTCCCGCTTTCCAGCATTTATTTCCACCAACGCATTCTATTTTACTGGTCTATTAATCTGTTGAACAAAACCATAGAAGAATATTTTTTCTTTATTTTGAGACCGAAAAGGAGGTGATTTAGGTGGTTCATGGCACTCATGAACTGGGAATTGTCGAAACCGGTATTTAATTCTGAATTGAAATCACTAAAAATATACAGAGCGTCCCATTTAAAAGCCGAAGTAGAGATATTGAGGTACACTTCCGATGACACTGGGAATGAAATGAAGTTGGTCAGAAAATGCAAACGGATGTATTATACGGGCTCACCAAAGGCGCTTCTATATGAAAAGACACTTTCAAAAAACACTCGGAATAATAGAATTTGAATTATGATCTGCTCAAAAATTCTCATTGTTAGTTTTAGAAAATTTGTTATTATCAGGAAACTAGGTGAAAATGGAAATTAGGTATTAGAATAGTAGAAGACTTACGTACTTATTTAATTATTTCCTTAATCTATAAAGAAGTCAAGAAATGTTAGTTGCTTCGGTATTATTGAACTTACATACTTCAGAAACTGAGGTGATCTCACAATCTACAACTAATAATTCACAAATGACGAACTATCTCAACAATAATTATCTCATGAAGAATATAGAATTGATGAGTAAATTCACACTTATAGGAAATGTTTGTGTTAACTTTTGAAGGTAGCAGTAAGGTCTTTAATTGAGCTTCAGAATTCTTAAGACGCTTTGGGTCGGATGGTAAACCAACGAACAGGTCCAAAGCTGGGATAATGTGGATATGAAGTTGTTCACAACAATGCAGATAAGGTACCTTACTAGGGACATGCTCTTAAAGGAAACAAATACTGTATCTCACTATTGGATTGGTAGATAGAAGATAGAGGAATAGAGCAAGATAGAACGTAGAGGAATTGAGTTGACTTCAAGGCAAAAGAACACTGAGACAGTCGGAGTGCGTATAAAATAATAGTATGTACCTTGTATGCCTATTAACTTATTGAAACTTTTATATGCAGCAATACAAGCAATACAATACCGTCTCAGAAGCAGTAAATAGTAGAAATGATGCTGTTAGACCATAGCTAGTATACGCCATGATAACTGTATGATAGCTTAACAGTCCAAGTAAACATGCCTGGACTTTCTTTAATAAATTTTACTTCAAATTGACAGAAGACTATAGCGTCTAGAATGTAAAAACAAACGATATTTCATATTATCACCTCCACCTCCGCCTCAATAATATTTCTAAGATAATGTTAGTTATTGTAATGAAGTTACCTAATTTCCGTTATTTCATGATGTAGTTAAGTTTAAAACCTATTTTATATAACTGATCTAAGCTATAGCGTGAACTTGCCACTCACATGTTTCTCCAGGGATCGGTGCACTCAAACCATCTATAAGTCCGCGTTCCACAGCGATCTAGATTTGTGAGTTGTTTGCTAAACATTTAACTGCTACCGAAATCTATAAGAACACCAAATCAGAAAAATACCGAAGTGAGTCAAAGACCCAACTTGGGAACCCACCACGCTCTACTTTTACCTAATGCACCCAATTTTTTTTCTCTCTCTGGTGCATAAACGTGCTGTTGTACTGGTAGTACAGGTTCTTTATTTCTTTCTCCGTCACAACATGATGCTTCACCGTAGTGCAGGTTCTTTCTCTATTTACTTTGTCGCATTATTGTCTTTGACTCCTTCATTTTCCTGACCTCTCCAAGCTAGTGCTTCTTTCTCCTTGCTATTGCTCTGTGCTTCTCCGAGTAATCGATTCTTTTTTACTACGACGTTGTGCCGTGCATACCCGCGCTACTAGAATTTTTTCCCTATGTTGTTGCTCGTTTCTTGTCAGTGTAGCTGGTCTGATTCTTTATTTCTGCCATTGTACTGCGCTTGTCCGTACGATTGGAGCTACGCATAGTATTTCTTTCTCAGCTTCGGCTTCGAGCGTGGACCACTAATCATTGCACTGGATTTAGTAATACCTTTTCTTCTGTTATAATCTTCTCTCTGCGATTGCTGGGTTATCTGAAAGTTACCTGATCGCACTCAGTACTCGTTTTATATTACTACTGTGCTACTTGTCGCTGCTGGGCTTGGCTGTTGTTCATTTGTGAAGATTTGACTGTGCACCCTTACACAAGAATACTGGTGCTCTAGTCACCACTATTTGGTAATCTGCTTACTATAGGGTTGAGAAGCTGCATAAAATTTGACGCTGGAAAAATATTTATCTTAGAACGGCACGACAAAGCAGGTGTTAGCCTCTTGAAGAAATTAGTCACAGTCAATAGGATAGTATTATTGCTTATTCATTTAGTTCTCTATCGTAGGAACGCTATCAAAAATCTTCGTGAAAGTCCTGCAGAAACAAATTCGTGAACATCTCAATACGTAATAATAATATTCCTGCAAATAAATGGCTTTCGACCTGGATATAGTTGTACTACTGCCTTACTGGATGTAACTAATGACTGTATAAAAAAGTGGATAATAATAAATTAACAGTTTTAGTGTTACTAGATTTCCCGAAGGCATTTGACATGATTAGTAATAATCTGCTGATATATATCCTACACTACATTAGTTTTGGTGAAACTCCAGTATCATTAATAAAATATGTTACCAACAGATTGTAAAGTGTAAGTAAAACACTTCTGAACCTAGAGAAGTAATAAGAGGTGTTCCGTATGGTTACATCTTAGATCTCTTGTGCTTTTGTTATATTGTATCTATACCAACAACATCCGCTCGTATTTGAAAAAATTGCAAATCTCATATGTATGCCGGGTAGGCCGTATGTATAGGTGGTATAAAGGGTGTGAAGAATATCTGGACCTGACAGTAAAGCAGGTAAAAACTTTAAGGTTTTTTTATTGACGATAATCTACGTTTTGACTACTATGTCTCGCGGTGCATACAAACGTACCTATATCCATATGTACAGCTGAAGCTGTTGAAGTTGTTGTACATGTTAGCATTTCTGCTAACTGTTGTTATTAGTTTTAGTGTTACTAGATTTCCCGAAGACATTTGACTTGATTAGTAATAATCTGCTGATATATATCCTACACTACATTAGTTTTGGTGAAACTCCAGTATCATTAATAAAATATGTTACCAACAGATTGTAAAGTGTAAGTAAAACACTTCTGAACCTAGAGAAGTAATAAGAGGTGTTCCGCATGGTTACATCGTAGATCACTTGTGCTTTTGTTATATTGTATCTATACCAACAAAAGCCGCTCGTATTTGAAAAAATTGCAAATCTCATATGTATGCCGGGTAGGCCGTATGTATAGGTGGTATGAAGGGTGTGAAGGATATCTGGTCCTGACAGTAAAGCAGGTAAAAAGTTTAAGGTTTTTTTCTTGACGATAATCTACGTTTTGACTACTATGTCTCGAGGTGCATACAAACGTACCTATATCCGTATGTACAGCTGAAGCTGTTGAAGTTGTTGTACATGTTAGCATTTCTGCTAACTGTTGTTATTAGTTTTAGTGTTACTAGATTTTCCGAAGGCATTTGACATGATTAGTAATAATCTGCTGAAATATATCCTACACTACATTAGTTTTGGTGAAACTCCAGTATCATTAATAAAATATGTTACCAACAGATTGTAAAGTGTAAGTAAAACACTTCTGAACATCTTAGATCTCTTGTGCTTTTGTTATATTGTATCTATACCAACAACATCCGCTCGTATTTGAAAAAATTGCAAATCTCATATGTATGCCGGGTAGGCCGTATGTATAGGTGGTATAAAGGGTGTGAAGAATATCTGGACCTGACAGTAAAGCAGGTAAAAACTTTAAGGTTTTTTTATTGACGATAATCTACGTTTTGACTACTATGTCTCGCGGTGCATACAAACGTACCTATATCCATATGTACAGCTGAAGCTGTTGAAGTTGTTGTACATGTTAGCATTTCTGCTAACTGTTGTTATTAGTTTTAGTGTTACTAGATTTCCCGAAGACATTTGACTTGATTAGTAATAATCTGCTGATATATATCCTACACTACATTAGTTTTGGTGAAACTCCAGTATCACAATAAAATATGTTACCAACAGATTGTAAAGTGTAAGTAAAACACTTCTGAACCTAGAGAAGTAATAAGAGGTGTTCCGCATGGTTACATCGTAGATCACTTGTGCTTTTGTTATATTGTATCTATACCAACAAAAGCCGCTCGTATTTGAAAAAATTGCAAATCTCATATGTATGCCGGGTAGGCCGTATGTATAGGTGGTATGAAGGGTGTGAAGGATATCTGGTCCTGACAGTAAAGCAGGTAAAAAGTTTAAGGTTTTTTTCTTGACGATAATCTACGTTTTGACTACTATGTCTCGAGGTGCATACAAACGTACCTATATCCGTATGTACAGCTGAAGCTGTTGAAGTTGTTGTACATGTTAGCATTTCTGCTAACTGTTGTTATTAGTTTTAGTGTTACTAGATTTTCCGAAGGCATTTGACATGATTAGTAATAATCTGCTGAAATATATCCTACACTACATTAGTTTTGGTGAAACTCCAGTATCATTAATAAAATATGTTACCAACAGATTGTAAAGTGTAAGTAAAACACTTCTGAACATCTTAGATCTCTTGTGCTTTTGTTATATTGTATCTATACCAACAACATCCGCTCGTATTTGCAAAAATTGCAAATCTCATATGTATGCCGGGTAGGCCGTATGTATAGGTGGTATAAAGGATGTGAAGGATATCTGGACCTGACAGTAAAGCAGGTAAAAACTTTAAGGTTTTTTTATTGACGATAATCTACGTTTTGACTACTATGTCTCGCGGTGCATACAAACGTACCTATATCCATATGTACAGCTGAAGCTGTTGAAGTTGTTGTACATGTTAGCATTTCTGCTAACTGTTGTTATTAGTTTTAGTGTTACTAGATTTTCCGAAGGCATTTGACATGATTAGTAATAATCTGCTGATATATATCCTACACTACATTAGTTTTGGTGAAACTCCAGTATCATTAATAAAATATGTTACCAACAGATTGTAAAGTGTAAGTAAAACACTTCTGAACCTAGAGAACTAATAAGAGGTGATCCGCATGGTTACATCTTAGATCTCTTGTGCTTTTGTTATATTGTATCTATACCAACAACATCCGCTCGTATTTGCAAAAATTGCAAATCTCATATGTATGCCGGGTAGGCCGTATGTATAGGTGGTATAAAGGGTGTGAAGGATATCTGGACCTGACAGTAAAGCAGGTAAAAACTTTAAGGTTTTTTTATTGACGATAATCTACGTTTTGACTACTATGTCTCGCGGTGCATACAAACGTACCTATATCCATATGTACAGCTGAAGCTGTTGAAGTTGTTGTACATGTTAGCATTTCTGCTAACTGTTGTTATTAGTTTTAGTGTTACTAGATTTTCCGAAGGCATTTGACATGATTAGTAATAATCTGCTGAAATATATCCTACACTACATTAGTTTTGGTGAAACTCCAGTATCATTAATAAAATATGTTACCAACAGATTGTAAAGTGTAAGTAAAACACTTCTGAACCTAGAGAAGTAATAAGAGGTGATTCGCATGGTTACATCTTAGATCTCTTGTGCTTTTGTTATATTGTATCTATACCAACAACATCCGCTCGTATTTGCAAAAATTGCAAATCTCATATGTATGCCGGGTAGGCCGTATGTATAGGTGGTATAAAGGGTGTGAAGGATATCTGGACCTGACAGTAAAGCAGGTAAAAACTTTAAGGTTTTTTTATTGACGATAATCTACGTTTTGACTACTATGTCTCGCGGTGCATACAAACGTACCTATATCCATATGTACAGCTGAAGCTGTTGAAGTTGTTGTACATGTTAGCATTTCTGCTAACTGTTGTTATTAGTTTTAGTGTTACTAGATTTTCCGAAGGCATTTGACATGATTAGTAATAATCTGCTGAAATATATCCTACACTACATTAGTTTTGGTGAAACTCCAGTATCATTAATAAAATATGTTACCAACAGATTGTAAAGTGTAAGTAAAACACTTCTGAACCTAGAGAAGTAATAAGAGGTGATCCGCATGGTTACATCTTAGATCTCTTGTGCTTTTGTTATATTGTATCTATACCAACAACATCCGCTCGTATTTGCAAAAATTGCAAATCTCATATGTATGCCGGGTAGGCCGTATGTATAGGTGGTATAAAGGGTGTGAAGGATATCTGGACCTGACAGTAAAGCAGGTAAAAACTTTAAGGTTTTTTTATTGACGATAATCTACGTTTTGACTACTATGTCTCGCGGTGCATACAAACGTACCTATATCCGTATGTACAGCTGAAGCTGTTGAAGTTGTTGTACTTGTTAGCATTTCTGCTAACAGTTGTTATTAGTTTTAGTGTTACTAGATTTCCCGAAGGCATTTGACATGATTAGTAATAATCTGCTGATATATATCCTACACTACATTAGTTTTGGTGAAACTCCAGTATCATTAATAAAATATGTTACCAACAGATTGTAAAGTGTAAGTAAAACACTTCTGAACCTAGAGAAGTAATAAGAGGTGTTCCGCATGGTTACATCGTAGAACTCTTGTGCTTTTGTTATATTGTATCTATACCAACAACATACGCTCGTATTTGAAAAAATTGCATATCTCATATGTATGCCGGGTAGGCCGTATGTATAGGTGGTATAAAGGGTGTGAAGGATATCTGGACCTGACAGTAAAGCAGGTAAAAACTTTAAGGTTTTTTTATTGACGATAATCTACGTTTTGACTACTATGTCTCGCGGTGCATACAAACGTACCTATATCCGTATGTACAGCTGAAGCTGTTGAAGTTGTTGTACATGTTAGCATTTCTGCTAACTGTTGTTATTAGTTTTAGTGTTACTAGATTTCCCGAAGGCATTTGACATGATTAGTAATAATCTGCTGATGTATATCCTACACTACATTAGTTTTGGTGAAACTCCAGTATCATTAATAAAATATGTTACCAACAGATTGTAAAGTGTAAGTAAAACACTTCTGAACCTAGAGAAGTAATAAGAGGTGTTCCGCATGGTTACATCGTAGATCACTTGTGCTTTTGTTATATTGTATCTATACCAACAACATCCTCTCGTATTTGAAAAAATTGCAAATCTCATATGTATGCCGGGTAGGCCGTATGTATAGGTGGTATGAAGGGTGTGGTCCTGACAGTAAAGCAGGTAAAAACTTTAAGGTTTTTTTCTTGACGATAATCTACGTTTTGACTACTATGTCTCGCGGTGCATACAAACGTACCTATATCCATATGTACAGCTGAAGCTGTTGAAGTTGTTGTACATGTTAGCATTTCTGCTAACAGTTGTTATTAGTTTTAGTGTTACTAGATTTCCCGAAGGCATTTGACATGATTAGTAATAATCTGCTGATATATATCCTACACTACATTAGTTTTGGTGAAACTCCAGTATCATTAATAAAATATGTTACCAACAGATTGTAAAGTGTAAGTAAAACACTTCTGAACCTAGAGAAGTAATAAGAGGTGTTCCGCATGGTTACATCGTAGATCACTTGTGCTTTTGTTATATTGTATCTATACCAACAACATCCTCTCGTATTTGAAAAAATTGCAAATCTCATATGTATGCCGGGTAGGCCGTATGTATAGGTGGTATGAAGGGTGTGGTCCTGACAGTAAAGCAGGTAAAAACTTTAAGGTTTTTTTCTTGACGATAATCTACGTTTTGACTACTATGTCTCGCGGTGCATACAAACGTACCTATATCCATATGTACAGCTGAAGCTGTTGAAGTTGTTGTACATGTTAGCATTTCTGCTAACAGTTGTTATTAGTTTTAGTGTTACTAGATTTCCCGAAGGCATTTGACATGATTAGTAATAATCTGCTGATATATATCCTACACTACATTAGTTTTGGTGAAACTCCAGTATCATTAATAAAATATGTTACCAACAGATTGTAAAGTGTAAGTAAAACACTTCTGAACCTAGAGAAGTAATAAGAGGTGTTCCGCATGGTTACATCTTAGATCTCTTGTGCTTTTGTTATATTGTATCTATACCAACAACATCCGCTCGTATTTGAAAAAATTGCAAATCACATATGTATGCCGGGTAGGCCGTATGTATAGGTGGTATGAAGGGTGTGAAGGATATCTAGACCTGACAGTAAAGCAGGTAAAAACTTTAAGGTTTTTTATTGACGATAATCTACGTTTTGACTACTATGTCTCGCGGTGCATACAAACGTACCTATATCCGTATGTACAGCTGAAGCTGGTGAAGATGCTGTACATGTTAGCATTTCTGCTAACTGTTGTTATTAGTTTTAGTGTTACTAGATTTCCCGAAGGCATTTGACATGATTAGTAATAATCTGCTGGTATATATCCTACACCACATTAGTTTTGGTGAAACTCCAGTATCATTAATAAAATATGTTACCAACAGATTGTAAAGTGTAAGTAAAACACTTCTGAACCTAGAGAAGTAATAAGAGGTGTTCCGCATGGTTACATCTTAGATCTCTTGTGCTTTTGTTATATTGTATCTATACCAACAACATCCTCTCGTATTTGAAAAAATTGCAAATCTCATATGTATGCCGGGTAGGCCGTATGTATAGGTGGTATGAAGGGTGTGGTCCTGACAGTAAAGCAGGTAAAAACTTTAAGGTTTTTTTCTTGACGATAATCTACGTTTTGACTACTATGTCTCGCGGTGCATACAAACGTACCTATATCCATATGTACAGCTGAAGCTGTTGAAGTTGTTGTACATGTTAGCATTTCTGCTAACAGTTGTTATTAGTTTTAGTGTTACTAGATTTTTCGAAGGCATTTGACATGATTAGTAATAATCTGCTGATATATATCCTACACTACATTAGTATTGGTGAAACTCCAGTATCATTAATAAAATATGTTACCAACAGATTGTAAAGTGTAAGTAAAACACTTCTGAACCTAGAGAAGTAATAAGAGGTGTTCCGCATGGTTACATCTTAGATATCTTGTGCTTTTGTTATATTGTACTATCTATACCAACAACATCCGCTCGTATTTGAAAACATTGCAAATCTCATATGTATGCCGGGTAGGCCGTATGTATAGGTGGTATGAAGGGTGTGAAGGATATCTGGTCCTCACAGTAAAGCAGGTAAAAACTTTAAGGTTTTTTTATTGACGATAATCTACGTTTTGACTACTATGTCTCGCGGTGCATACAAACGTACCTATATCCATATGTACAGCTGAAGCTGTTGAAGTTGTTGTACATGTTAGCATTTCTGCTAACTGTTGTTATTAGTTTTAGTGTTACTAGATTTCCCGAAGGCATTTGACATGATTAGTAATAATCTGCTGATATATATCCTACACTACATTAGTTTTGGTGAAACCCAGTATCATTAATAAAATATGTTACCAACAGATTGTAAAGTGTAAGTAAAACACTTCTGAACCTAGAGAAGTAATAAGAGGTGTTCCGCATGGTTACATCGTAGATCTCTTGTGCTTTTGTTATATTGTATCTATACCAACAACATCCGCTCGTATTTGAAAAAATTGCAAATCTCATATGTATGCCGGGTAGGCCGTATGTATAGGTGGTATGAAGGGTGTGAAGGATATCTGGACCTGACAGTAAAGCAGGTAAAAACTTTAAGGTTTTTTCTTGACAATAATCTACGTTTTGACTACTATGTCTCGCGGTGCATACAAACGTACCTATATCCGTATGTACAGCTGAAGCTGTTGAAGTTGTACATGTTAGCATTTCTGCTAACTGTTGTTATTAGTTTTAGTGTTACTAGATTTCCCGAAGGCATTTGACATGATTAGTAATAATCTGCTGATATATATCCTACACTACATTAGTTTTGGTGAAACTCCAGTATCATTAATAAAATATGTTACCAACAGATTGTAAAGTGTAAGTAATACACTTCTGAACCTAGAGAAGTAATAAGAGGTGTTCCGCATGGTTACATCGTAGATCACTTGTGCTTTTGTTATATTGTATCTATACCAACAACATCCGCTCGTATTTGAAAAAATTGCAAATCTCATATGTATGCCGGGTAGGCCGTATGTATAGGTGGTATGAAGGGTGTGAAGGATATCTAGACCTGACAGTAAGGCAGGTAAAAACTTTAAGGTTTTTTTATTGACGATAATCTACGTTTTGACTACTATGTCTCGCGGTGCATACAAACGTACCAATATCCGTATGTACAGCTGAAGTTGTTGAAGTTGTTGTACATGTTAGCATTTCTGCTAACTGTTGTTATTAGTTTTAGTCTTACTAGATTTCCCGAAGGCATTTGACATGATTAGTAATAATCTGCTGATATATATCCTACACTACTTTAGTTTTGGTGAAACCCAGTATAATTAATAAAATATGTTACCAACAGATTGTAAAGTGTAAGTAAAACACTTCTGAACCTAGAGAAATAATAAGAGGTGTTCCGCATGGTTACATCGTAGATCTCTTGTGCTTTTGTTATATTGTATCTATACCAACAACATCCGCCCGTATTTGAAAAAATTGCATATCTCATATGTATGCCGGGTAGGCCGTATGTATAGGTGGTATGAAGGGTGTGAAGGATATCTTGTCCTGACAGTAAAGCAGGTAAAAACTTTAAGGTTTTTTTATTGACGATAATCTACGTTTTGACTACTATGTCTCGCGGTGCATACAAACGTACCTATATCCATATGTACAGCTGAAGCTGTTGAAGTTGTTGTACATGTTAGCATTTCTGCTAACTGTTGTTATTAGTTTTAGTGTTACTAGATTTCCCGAAGGCATTTGACATGATTAGTAATAATCTGCTGATATATATCCTACACTACATTAGTTTTGGTGAAACTCCAGTATCATTAATAAAATATGTTACCAACAGATTGTAAAGTGTAAGTAAAACACTTCTGAACCTACAGAAGTAATAAGAGGTGTTCCGCATGGTTACATCGTAGATCACTTGTGCTTTTGTTATATTGTATCTATACCAACAACATCCGCTCGTATTTGAAAAAATTGCAAATCTCATATGTATGCCGGGTAGGCCGTATGTATAGGTGGTATGAAGGGTGTGAAGGATATCTGGTCCTGACAGTAAAGCAGGTAAAAACTTTAAGGTTTTTTTATTGACAATAATCTACGTTTTGACTACTATGTCTCGCGGTGCATACAAACGTACCTATATCCTTATGTACAGCTGAAGCTGTTGAAGTTGTTGTACATGTTACATTTCTGCTAACTGTTGTTATTAGTTTTAGTGTTACTAGATTTCCCGAAGGCATTTGACATGATTAGTAATAATCTGCTGATATATATCCTACACTACATTAGTTTTGGTGAAACCCAGTATCATTAATAAAATATGTTACCAACAGATTGTAAAGTGTAAGTAAAACACTTCTGAACCTACAGAAGTAATAAGAGGTGTTCCGCATGGTTACATCGTAGATCACTTGTGCTTTTGTTATATTGTATCTATACCAACAACATCCGCTCGTATTTGAAAAAATTGCATATCTCATATGTATGCCGGGTAGGCCGTATGTATAGGTGGTATGAAGGGTGTGAAGGATATCTGGACCTGACAGTAAAACAGGTAAAAACTTTAAGGTTTTTTCTTGACGATAATCTACGTTTTGACTACTATGTCTCGCGGTGCATACAAACGTACCTATATCCGTATGTACAGCTGAAGCTGTTGAAGTTGTACATGTTAGCATTTCTGCTAACTGTTGTTATTAGTTTTAGTGTTACTAGATTTCCCGAAGGCATTTGACATGATTAGTAATAATCTGCTGATATATATCCTACACTACATTAGTTTTGGTGAAACTCCAGTATCATTAATAAAATATGTTACCAACAGATTGTAAAGTGTAAGTAATACACTTCTGAACCTAGAGAAGTAATAAGAGGTGTTCCGCATGGTTACATCGTAGATCACTTGTGCTTTTGTTATATTGTATCTATACCAACAACATCCGCTCGTATTTGAAAACATTGCAAATCTCATATGTATGCCGGGTAGGCCGTATGTATAGGTGGTATGAAGGGTGTGAAGGATATCTAGACCTGACAGTAAGGCAGGTAAAAACTTTAAGGTTTTTTTATTGACGATAATCTGCGTTTTGACTACTATGTCTCGCGGTGCATACAAACGTACCAATATCCGTATGTACAGCTGAAGCTGTTGAAGTTGTTGTACATGTTAGCATTTCTGCTAACTGTTGTTATTAGTTTTAGTCTTACTAGATTTCCCGAAGGCATTTGACATGATTAGTAATAATCTGCTGATATATATCCTACACTACTTTAGTTTTGGTGAAACCCAGTATAATTAATAAAATATGTTACCAACAGATTGTAAAGTGTAAGTAAAACACTTCTGAACCTAGAGAAATAATAAGAGGTGTTCCGCATGGTTACATCGTAGATCTCTTGTGCTTTTGTTATATTGTATCTATACCAACAACATCCGCCCGTATTTGAAAAAATTGCATATCTCATATGTATGCCGGGTAGGCCGTATGTATAGGTGGTATGAAGGGTGTGAAGGATATCTTGTCCTGACAGTAAAGCAGGTAAAAACTTTAAGGTTTTTTTATTGACGATAATCTACGTTTTGACTACTATGTCTCGCGGTGCATACAAACGTACCTATATCCATATGTACAGCTGAAGCTGTTGAAGTTGTTGTACATGTTAGCATTTCTGCTAACTGTTGTTATTAGTTTTAGTGTTACTAGATTTCCCGGAGGCATTTGACATGATTAGTAATAATCTGCTGATATATATCCTACACTACATTAGTTTTGGTGAAACTCCAGTATCATTAATAAAATATGTTACCAACAGATTGTAAAGTGTAAGTAAAACACTTCTGAACCTACAGAAGTAATAAGAGGTGTTCCGCATGGTTACATCGTAGATCACTTGTGCTTTTGTTATATTGTATCTATACCAACAACATCCGCTCGTATTTGAAAAAATTGCAAATCTCATATGTATGCCGGGTAGGCCGTATGTATAGGTGGTATGAAGGGTGTGAAGGATATCTGGTCCTGACAGTAAAGCAGGTAAAAACTTTAAGGTTTTTTTATTGACGATAATCTACGTTTTGACCACTATGTCTCGCGGTGCATACAAACGTACCTATATCCTTATGTACAGCTGAAGCTGTTGAAGTTGTTGTACATGTTACATTTCTGCTAACTGTTGTTATTAGTTTTAGTGTTACTAGATTTCCCGAAGGCATTTGACATGATTAGTAATAATCTGCTGATATATATCCTACACTACATTAGTTTTGGTGAAACCCAGTATCATTAATAAAATATGTTACCAACAGATTGTAAAATGTAAGTAATACACTTCTGAACCTAGAAAAGTAATAAGAGGTGTTCCGCATGGTTACATCGTAGATCTCTTGTGCTTTTGTTATAGTGTATCTATACCAACAACATCCGCTCGTATTTGAAAAAATTGCAAATCTCATATGTATGCCGGGTAGGCCGTATGTATAGGTGGTATGAAGGGTGTGAAGGATATCTGGTCCTGACAGTAAAGCAGGTAAAAACTTTAAGGTTTTTTTATTGACGATAATCTACGTTTTGACTACTATGTCTCGCGGTGCATACAAACGTACCTATATCCATATGTACAGCTGAAGCTGTTGAAGTTGTTGTACATGTTAGCATTTCTGCAAACTGTTGTTATTAGATTTAGTGTTACTAGATTTCCCGAAGGCATTTGACATGATTAGTAATAATCTGCTGATATATAACCTACACTACATTAGTTTTGGTGAAACTCCAGTATCATTAATAAAATATGTTACCAACAGATTGTAAAGTGTAAGTAAAACACTTCTGAACCTAGAGAAGTAATAAGAGGTGTTCCGCATGGTTACATCTTAGATCTCTTGTGCTTTTGTTATATTGTATCTCTACCAACAACATCCGCTCGTATTTGAAAATTGCAAATCTCATATGTATGCCGGGTTGGCCGTATGTATAGGTGGTATGAAGGGTGTGAAGGATATCTGGACCTAACAGTAAAGCAGGTAAAAACTTTAATGTTTTTTATTGACGATTATCTACGTTTTGACTACTATGTCTGGCGGTGCATACAAACGTACCTATATCCGTATGTACAGCTAAAGCTGTTGAAGTTGTTGTTCATGTTAGCATTTCTGCTAACTGTTGTTATTAGTTTTAGTGTTACTAGATTTCCCGAAGGCATTTGACATGATTAGTAATAATCTGCTGATATATAACCTACACTACATTAGTTTTGGTGAAACTCCAGTATCATTAATAAAATATGTTACCAACAGATTGTAAAATGTAAGTAATACACTTCTGAACCTAGAGAAGTAATAAGAGGTGTTCCGCATGGTTACATCGTAGATCACTTGTGCTTTTGTTATATTGTATCTATACCAACAACATCCGCTCGTATTTGAAAAAATTGCAAATCTCATATGTATGCCGGGTAGGCCGTATGTATAGGTGGTATGAAGGGTGTGAAGGATATCTGGACCTGACAGTAAAGCAGGTAAAAAATTTAAGGTTTTTTCTTGACGATAATCTACGTTTTGACTACTATGTCTCGCGGTGCATACAAACGTACCTATATCCATATGTACAGCTGAAGCTGTTGAAGTTGTTGTACATGTTAGCATTTCTGCTAACTGTTGTTATTAGTTTTAGTGTTACTAGATTTCCCGAAGGCATTTGACATGATTAGTAATAATCTGCTGATATATATCCTACACTACATTAGTTTTGGTGAAACTCCAGTATCATTAATAAAATATGTTACCAATAGATTGTAAAGTGTAAGTAAAACACTTATGAACCTAGAGAAGTAATAAGAGGTGTTCCGCATGGTTACATCTTAGATCTCTTGTGCTTTTGTTATATTGTATCTCTACCAACAACATCCGCTCGTATTTGAAAAAATTGCAAATCTCTTATGTTTGCCGGGTAGGCCGTATGTATAGGTGGTATGAAGGGTGTGAAGGATATCTGGTCCTGACAGTAAAGCAGGTAAAAAGTTAAAGGTTTTTTTCTTGACGATAATCTACGTTTTGACTACTATGTCTCGCGGTGCATACAAACGTACCTATATCCATATGTACAGCTGAAGCTGTTGAAGTTGTTGTACATGTTAGCATTTCTGCTAACAGTTGTTATTAGTTTTAGTGTTACTAGATTTTTCGAAGGCATTTGACATGATTAGTAATAATCTGCTGATATATATCCTACACTACATTAGTATTGGTGAAACTCCAGTATCATTAATAAAATATGTTACCAACAGATTGTAAAGTGTAAGTAAAACACTTCTGAACCTAGAGAAGTAATAAGAGGTGTTCCGCATGGTTACATCTTAGATATCTTGTGCTTTTGTTATATTGTACTATCTATACCAACAACATCCGCTCGTATTTGAAAACATTGCAAATCTCATATGTATGCCGGGTAGGCCGTATGTATAGGTGGTATGAAGGGTGTGAAGGATATCTGGTCCTCACAGTAAAGCAGGTAAAAACTTTAAGGTTTTTTTATTGACGATAATCTACGTTTTGACTACTATGTCTCGCGGTGCATACAAACGTACCTATATCCATATGTACAGCTGAAGCTGTTGAAGTTGTTGTACATGTTAGCATTTCTGCTAACTGTTGTTATTAGTTTTAGTGTTACTAGATTTCCCGAAGGCATTTGACATGATTAGTAATAATCTGCTGATATATATCCTACACTACATTAGTTTTGGTGAAACCCAGTATCATTAATAAAATATGTTACCAACAGATTGTAAAGTGTAAGTAAAACACTTCTGAACCTAGAGAAGTAATAAGAGGTGTTCCGCATGGTTACATCGTAGATCTCTTGTGCTTTTGTTATAGTGTATCTATACCAACAACATCCGCTCGTATTTGAAAAAATTGCATATCTCATATGTATGCCGGGTAGGCCGTATGTATAGGTGGTATGAAGGGTGTGAAGGATATCTGGACCTGACAGTAAAGCAGGTAAAAACTTTAAGGTTTTTTCTTGACGATAATCTACGTTTTGACTACTATGTCTCGCGGTGCATACAAACGTACCTATATCCGTATGTACAGCTGAAGCTGTTGAAGTTGTTGTACATGTTAGCATTTCTGCTAACTGTTGTTATTAGTTTTAGTGTTACTAGATTTCCCGAAGGCATTTGACATGATTAGTAATAATCTGCTGATATATATCCTACACTACATTAGTTTTGGTGAAACTCCAGTATCATTAATAAAATATGTTACCAACAGATTGTAAAGTGTAAGTAAAACACTTCTGAACCTACAGAAGTAATAAGAGGTGTTCCGCATGGTTACATCGTAGATCACTTGTGCTTTTGTTATATTGTATCTATACCAACAACATCCGCTCGTATTTGAAAAAATTGCAAATCTCATATGTATGCCGGGTAGGCCGTATGTATAGGTGGTATGAAGGGTGTGAAGGATATCTGGTCCTGACAGTAAAGCAGGTAAAAACTTTAAGGTTTTTTTATTGACGATAATCTACGTTTTGACCACTATGTCTCGCGGTGCATACAAACGTACCTATATCCATATGTACAGCTGAAGCTGTTGAAGTTGTTGTACATGTTACATTTCTGATAATTGTTGTTATTAGTTTTAATGTTACTAGATTTCCCGAAGGCATTTGACATGATTAGTAATAATCTGCTGATATATATCCTACACTACATTAGTTTTGGTGAAACTCCAGTATCATTAATAAAATATGTTACCAACAGATTGTAAAGTGTAAGTAAAACACTTCTGAGCCTAGAGAAGTAATAAGAGGTGTTCCGCATCGTTACATCGTATATCACTTGTGCTTTTGTTATATTGTATCTATACCAACAACATCCGCTCGTATTTGAAAAAATTGCAAATCTCATATGTATGCCGGGTAGGCCGTATGTATAGGTGGTATGAAGGGTGTGAAGGATATCTGGTCCTGACAGTAAAGCAGGTAAAAACTTTAAGGTTTTGTTATTGACAATAATCTACGTTTTGACTACTATGTCTCGCGGTGCATACAAACGTACCTATATCCTTATGTACAGCTGAATCTGTTGAAGTTGTTGTACATGTTACATTTCTGCTAACTGTTGTTATTAGTTTTAGTGTTACTAGATTTCCCGAAGGCATTTGACATGATTAGTAATAATCTGCTGATATATATCCTACACTACATTAGTTTTGGTGAAACCCAGTATCATTAATAAAATATGTTACCAACAGATTGTAAAGTGTAAGTAATACACTTCTGAACCTAGAAAAGTAATAAGAGGTGTTCCGCATGGTTACATCGTAGATCTCTTGTGCTTTTGTTATAGTGTATCTATACCAACAACATCCGCTCGTATTTGAAAAAATTGCAAATCTCATATGTATGCCGGGTAGGCCGTATGTATAGGTGGTATGAAGGGTGTGAAGGATATCTGGTCCTGACAGTAAAGCAGGTAAAAACTTTAAGGTTTTTTTATTGACGATAATCTACGTTTTGACTACTATGTCTCGCGGTGCATACAAACGTACCTATATCCATATGTACAGCTGAAGCTGTTGAAGTTGTTGTACATGTTAGCATTTCTGCTAACTGTTGTTATTAGTTTTAATGTTACTAGATTTCCCGAAGGCATTTGACATGATTAGTAATAATCTGCTAATATATATCCTACACTACATTAGTTTTGGTGAAACTCCAGTATCATTAATAAAATATGTTACCAACAGATTGTAAAGTGTAAGTAAAACACTTATGAACCTAGAGAAGTAATAAGAGGTGTTCCGCATGGTTACATCGTAGATCACTTGTGCTTTTGTTATATTGTATCTATACCAACAACATCCGCTCGTATTTGAAAAAATTGCAAATCTCATATGTATGCCGGGTAGGCCGTATGTATAGGTGGTATGAAGGGTGTGAAGGATATCTGGTCCTGACAGTAAAGCAGGTAAAAACTTTAAGGTTTTTTTATTGACAATAATCTACGTTTTGACTACTATGTCTCGCGGTGCATACAAACGTACCTATATCCTTATGTACAGCTGAAGCTGTTGAAGTTGTTGTACATGTTACATTTCTGCTAACTGTTGTTATTAGTTTTAGTGTTACTAGATTTCCCGAAGGCATTTGACATGATTAGTAATAATCTGCTGATATATATCCTACACTACATTAGTTTTGGTGAAACCCAGTATCATTAATAAAATATGTTACCAACAGATTGTAAAGTGTAAGTAAAACACTTCTGAACCTAGAGAAGTAATAAGAGGTGTTCCGCATGGTTACATCTTAGATCTCTTGTGCTTTTGTTATATTGTATCTCTACCAACAACATCCGCTCGTATTTGAAAAAATTGCAAATCTCATATGTATGCCGGGTAGGCCGTATGTATAGGTGGTATGAAGGGTGTGAAGGATATCTGGTCCTGACAGTAAAGCAGGTAAAAACTTTAAGGTTTTTTTATTGACAATAATCTACGTTTTGACTACTATGTCTCGCGGTGCATACAAACGTACCTATATCCTTATGTACAGCTGAAGCTGTTGAAGTTGTTGTACATGTTAGCATTTCTGCTAACTGTTGTTATTAGTTTTAGTGTTACTAGATTTCCCGAAGGCATTTGACATGATTAGTAATAATCTGCTGATATATAACCTACACTACATTAGTTTTGGTGAAACTCCAGTATCATTAATAAAATATGTTACCAACAGATTGTAAAGTGTAAGTAAAACACTTCTGAACCTAGAGAAGTAATAAGAGGTGTTCCGCATGGTTACATCTTAGATCTCTTGTGCTTTTGTTATATTGTATCTCTACCAACAACATCCGCTCGTATTTGAAAATTGCAAATCTCATATGTATGCCGGGTTGGCCGTATGTATAGGTGGTATGAAGGGTGTGAAGGATATCTGGACCTAACAGTAAAGCAGGTAAAAACTTTAATGTTTTTTATTGACGATTATCTACGTTTTGACTACTATGTCTGGCGGTGCATACAAACGTACCTATATCCGTATGTACAGCTAAAGCTGTTGAAGTTGTTGTTCATGTTAGCATTTCTGCTAACTGTTGTTATTAGTTTTAGTGTTACTAGATTTCCCGAAGGCATTTGACATGATTAGTAATAATCTGCTGATATATAACCTACACTACATTAGTTTTGGTGAAACTCCAGTATCATTAATAAAATATGTTACCAACAGATTGTAAAGTGTCAGTAATACACTTCTGAACCTAGAGAAGTAATAAGAGGTGTTCCGCATGGTTACATCGTAGATCACTTGTGCTTTTGTTATATTGTATCTATACCAACAACATCCGCTCGTATTTGAAAAAATTGCAAATCTCATATGTATGCCGGGTAGGCCGTATGTATAGGTGGTATGAAGGGTGTGAAGGATATCTGGACCTGACAGTAAAGCAGGTAAAAAATTTAAGGTTTTTTCTTGACGATAATCTACGTTTTGACTACTATGTCTCGCGGTGCATACAAGCGTACCTATATCCATATGTACAGCTGAAGCTGTTGAAGTTGTTGTACATGTTAGCATTTCTGCTAACTGTTGTTATTAGTTTTAGTGTTACTAGATTTCCCGAAGGCATTTGACATGATTAGTAATAATCTGCTGATATATATCCTACACTACATTAGTTTTGGTGAAACTCCAGTATCATTAATAAAATATGTTACCAATAGATTGTAAAGTGTAAGTAAAACACTTATGAACCTAGAGAAGTAATAAGAGGTGTTCCGCATGGTTACATCTTAGATCTCTTGTGCTTTTGTTATATTGTATCTCTACCAACAACATCCGCTCGTATTTGAAAAAATTGCAAATCTCTTATGTTTGCCGGGTAGGCCGTATGTATAGGTGGTATGAAGGGTGTGAAGGATATCTGGTCCTGACAGTAAAGCAGGTAAAAAGTTAAAGGTTTTTTTCTTGACGATAATCTACGTTTTGACTACTATGTCTCGCGGTGCATACAAACGTACCTATATCCGTATGTACAGCTAAAGCTGTTGAAGTTGTTGTACATGTTAGCATTTCTGCTAACTGTTGTTATTAGTTTTAGTGTTACTAGGTTTCCCGAAGGCATTTGACATGATTAGTAATAATCTGCTGATATATATATCCTACACCACATTAGTTTTGGTGAAACTCCAGTGTCATTAATAAAATATGTTACCAACAGATTGTAAAGTGTAAGTAAAACACTTCTGAACCTAGAGAAGTAATAAGAGGTGTTCTGCATGGTTACATCTTAGATCTCTTGTGCTTTTGTTATATTGTATCTATACCAACAACATCCGCTCGTATTTGAAAAAATTGCAAATCTCATATGTATGCCGGGTAGGCCGTATGTATAGGTGGTATGAAGGGTGTGAAGGATATCTGGACCTGACAGTAAAGCAGGTAAAAACTTTAAGGTTTTTTTATTGACGATAATCTACGTTTTGACTACTATGTCTCGCGGTGCATACAAACGTACCTATATCCGTATGTACAGCTGAAGCTGTTGAAGTTGTTGTACATGTTAGCATTTCTGCTAACTGTTGTTATTAGTTTTAGTGTTACTAGATTTCCCGAAGGCATTTGACATGATTAGTAATAATCTGCTGATATATATCCTACACTACATTAGTTTTGGTGAAACTCCAGTATCATTAATAAAATATGTTACCAACAGATTGTAAAGTGTAAGTAAAACACTTCTGAACCTAGAGAAGTAATAAGAGGTGTTCCGCATGGTTACATCGTAGATCACTTGTGCTTTTGTTATATTGTATCTATACCAACAACATCCGCTCGTATTTGAAAAAATTGCAAATCTCATATGTATGCCGGGTAGGCCGTATGTATAGGTGGTATTAAGGGTGTGAAGGATATCTGGTCCTGACAGTAAAGCAGGTAAAAACTTTAAGGTCTTTTTCTTGACGATAATCTACGTTTTGACTACTATGTCTCGCGGTGCATACAAACGTACCTATATCCGTATGTACAGCTGAAGCTGTTGAAGTTGTTGTACATGTTAGCATTTCTGCTAACTGTTGTTATTAGTTTTAGTGTTACTAGATTTCCCGAAGGCATTTGACATGATTAGTAATAATCTGCTGATATATATCCTACACTACATTAGTTTTGGTGAAACTCCAGTATCATTAATAAAATATGTTACCAATAGATTGTAAAGTGTAAGTAAAACACTTCTGAACCTAGAGAAGTAATAAGAGGTGTTCCGCATGGTTACATCTTAGATCTCTTGTGCTTTTGTTATATTGTAACTATACCAACAACATCCGCTCGTATTTGAAAAAATTGCAAATCTCATATGTATGCCGGGTAGGCCGTATGTATAGGTGGTATGAAGGGTGTGAAGGATATCTGGTCCTGACAGTAAAGGAGGTAAAAAGTTTAAGGTTTTTTTCTTGACGATAATCTACGTTTTGACTACTATGTCTCGCGGTGCATACAAACGTACCTATATCCGTATGTACAGCTGAAGCTGTTGAAGTTTTTCTACATGTTAGCATTTCTGCTAACTGTTGTTATTAGTTTTAGTCTTACTAGATTTCCCGAAGGCATTTGACATGATTAGTAATAATCTGCTGATATATATATCCTACACTACATTAGTTTTGGTGAAACTCCAGTATCATTAATAAAGTATGTTACCAACAGATTGTAAAGTGTAAGTAAAACACTTCTGAACCTAGAGAAGTAATAAGAGGTGTTCCGCATGGTTACATCGTAGATCACTTGTGCTTTTGTTATATTGTATCTATACCAACAACATCCGCTTGTATTTGAAACAATTGCAAATCTCATATGTATGCCGGGTAGGCCGTATGTATAGGTGGTATGATGGGTGTGAAGGATATCTAGACCTGACAGTAAAGCAGGTAAAAACTTTAAGGTTTTTTATTGACGATAATCTACGTTTTGACTACTATGTCTCGCGGTGCATACAAACGTACCTATATCCGTATGTACAGCTGAAGCTGTTGAAGTTGTTGTACATGTTAGCATTTCTGCTAACTGTTGTTATTAGTTTTAGTGTTACTAGATTTCCCGAAGGCATTTGACATGATTAGTAATAATCTGCTGATATATATCCTACACTACATTAGTTTTGGTGAAACTCCAGTATCCTTAATAAAATATGTTACCAACAGATTGTAAAGTGTAAGTAAAACACTTCTGAACCTAGAGAAGTAATAAGAGGTGTTCCGCATGGTTACATCGTAGATCACTTGTGCTTTTGTTATATTGTATCTATACCAACAACATCCGCTCGTATTTGAAAAAATTGCAAATCTCATATGTATGCCGGGTAGGCCGTATGTATAGGTGGTATGATGGGTGTGAAGGATATCTAGACCTGACAGTAAAGCAGGTAAAAACTTTAAGGTTTTTTATTGACGATAATCTACGTTTTGACTACTATGTCTCGCGGTGCATACAAACGTACCTATATCCGTATGTACAGCTGAAGCTGTTGAAGTTGTTGTACATGTTAGCATTTCTGCTAACAGTTGTTATTAGTTTTAGTGTTACTAGATTTTTCGAAGGCATTTGACATGATTAGTAATAATCTGCTGAAATATATCCTACACTACATTAGTTTTGGTGAAACTCCAGTATCATTAATAAAATATGTTACCAACAGATTGTAAAGTGTAAGTAAAACACTTCTGAACCTAGAGAAGTAATAAGAGGTGATCCGCATGGTTACATCTTAGATCTCTTGTGCTTTTGTTATATTGTATCTATACCAACAACATCCGCTCGTATTTGAAAAAATTGCAAATCTCATATGTATGCCGGGTAGGCCGTATGTATAGGTGGTATGAAGGGTGTGAAGGATATCTGGACCTGACAGTAAAGCAGGTAAAAACTTTAAGGTTTTTTATTGACGATTATCTACGTTTTGACTACTATGTCTCGCGGTGCATACAAACGTACCTATATCCATATGTACAGCTGAAGTTGTTGTACATGCTAGCATTTCTGCTAACTGTTGTTATTAGTTTTAGTGTTACTAGATTTCCCGAAGGCACTTGACATGATTAGTAATAATCTGCTGATATATATCCTACACTACATTAGTTTTGGTGAAACTCCAGTATCCTTAATAAAATATGTTACCAACAGATAGTAAAGTGTAAGTAAAACACTTCTGAACCTAGAGAAGTAATAAGAGATGTTCCGCATGGTTACATCGTAGATCACTTGTGCTTTTGTTATATTGTATCTATACCAACAACATCCGCTCGTATTTGAAAAAATTGCAAATCTCATATGTATGCCGGGTAGGCCGTATGTATAGGTGGTATGAAGGGTGTGAAGGATATCTAGACCTGACAGTAAAGCAGGTAAAAACTTTAAGGTTTTTTTATTGACGATAATCTACGTTTTGACTACTATGTCTCGCGGTGCATACAAACGTACCCATATCCGTATGTACAGCTGAAGCTGTTGAAGTTGTTGTACATGTTAGCATTTCTGCTAACAGTTGTTATTAGTTTTAGTGTTACTAGATTTTTCGAAGGCATTTGACATGATTAGTAATAATCTGCTGAAATATATCCTACACTACATTAGTTTTGGTGAAACTCCAGTATCATTAATAAAATATGTTACCAACAGATTGTAAAGTGTAAGTAAAACACTTCTGAACCTAGAGAAGTAATAAGAGGTGTTCCGCATGGTTACATCTTAGATCTCTTGTGCTTTTGTTATATTGTATCTATACCAACAACATCCGCTCGTATTTGAAAAAATTGCAAATCTCATATGTATGCCGGGTAGGCCGTATGTATAGGTGGTATGAAGGGTGTGAAGGATATCTGGTCCTGACAGTAAAGCAGGTAAAAAGTTTAAGGTTTTTTTCTTGACGATAATCTATGTTTTGACTACTATGTCTCGCGGTGCATACAAACGTACCTATATCCGTATGTACAGCTGAAGCTGTTGAAGTTTTTGTACATGTTAGCATTTCTGCTAACTGTTGTTATTAGTTTTAGTCTTACTAGATTTCCCGAAGGAATTTGACATGATTAGTAATAATCTGCTGATATATATATCCTACACTACATTAGTTTTGGTGAAACTCCAGATCATTAATAAAATATGTTACCAACAGATTGTAAAGTGTAAGTAAAACACTTCTGAACCTAGAGAAGTAATAAGAGGTGTTCCGCATGGTTACATCTTAGATCTCTTGTGCTTTTGTTATATTGTATCTATACCAACAACATCCGCTCGTATTTGAAAAAATTGCAAATCTCATATGTATGCCGGGTAGGCCGTATGTATAGGTGGTATGAAGGGTGTGAAGGATATCTGGACCTGACAGTAAAGCAGGTAAAAACTTTAAGGTTTTTTATTGACGATTATCTACGTTTTGACTACTATGTCTCGCGGTGCATACAAACGTACCTATATCCATATGTACAGCTGAAGTTGTTGTACATGCTAGCATTTCTGCTAACTGTTGTTATTAGTTTTAGTGTTACTAGATTTCCCGAAGGCACTTGACATGATTAGTAATAATCTGCTGATATATATCCTACACTACATTAGTTTTGGTGAAACTCCAGTATCCTTAATAAAATATGTTACCAACAGATTGTAAAGTGTAAGTAAAACACTTCTGAACCTAGAGAAGTAATAAGAGGTGTTCCGCATGGTTACATCGTAGATCACTTGTGCTTTTGTTATATTGTATCTATACCAACAACATCCGCTCGTATTTGAAAAAATTGCAAATCTCATATGTATGCCGGGTAGGCCGTATGTATAGGTGGTATGATGGGTGTGAAGGATATCTAGACCTGACAGTAAAGCAGGTAAAAACTTTAAGGTTTTTTATTGACGATAATCTACGTTTTGACTACTATGTCTCGCGGTGCATACAAACGTACCTATATCCGTATGTACAGCTGAAGCTGTTGAAGTTGTTGTACATGTTAGCATTTCTGCTAACAGTTGTTATTAGTTTTAGTGTTACTAGATTTTTCGAAGGCATTTGACATGATTAGTAATAATCTGCTGAAATATATCCTACACTACATTAGTTTTGGTGAAACTCCAGTATCATTAATAAAATATGTTACCAACAGATTGTAAAGTGTAAGTAAAACACTTCTGAACCTAGAGAAGTAATAAGAGGTGATCCGCATGGTTACATCTTAGATCTCTTGTGCTTTTGTTATATTGTATCTATACCAACAACATCCGCTCGTATTTGAAAAAATTGCAAATCTCATATGTATGCCGGGTAGGCCGTATGTATAGGTGGTATGAAGGGTGTGAAGGATATCTGGACCTGACAGTAAAGCAGGTAAAAACTTTAAGGTTTTTTATTGACGATTATCTACGTTTTGACTACTATGTCTCGCGGTGCATACAAACGTACCTATATCCATATGTACAGCTGAAGTTGTTGTACATGCTAGCATTTCTGCTAACTGTTGTTATTAGTTTTAGTGTTACTAGATTTCCCGAAGGCACTTGACATGATTAGTAATAATCTGCTGATATATATCCTACACTACATTAGTTTTGGTGAAACTCCAGTATCCTTAATAAAATATGTTACCAACAGATAGTAAAGTGTAAGTAAAACACTTCTGAACCTAGAGAAGTAATAAGAGATGTTCCGCATGGTTACATCGTAGATCACTTGTGCTTTTGTTATATTGTATCTATACCAACAACATCCGCTCGTATTTGAAAAAATTGCAAATCTCATATGTATGCCGGGTAGGCCGTATGTATAGGTGGTATGAAGGGTGTGAAGGATATCTAGACCTGACAGTAAAGCAGGTAAAAACTTTAAGGTTTTTTTATTGACGATAATCTACGTTTTGACTACTATGTCTCGCGGTGCATACAAACGTACCCATATCCGTATGTACAGCTGAAGCTGTTGAAGTTGTTGTACATGTTAGCATTTCTGCTAACAGTTGTTATTAGTTTTAGTGTTACTAGATTTTTCGAAGGCATTTGACATGATTAGTAATAATCTGCTGAAATATATCCTACACTACATTAGTTTTGGTGAAACTCCAGTATCATTAATAAAATATGTTACCAACAGATTGTAAAGTGTAAGTAAAACACTTCTGAACCTAGAGAAGTAATAAGAGGTGTTCCGCATGGTTACATCTTAGATCTCTTGTGCTTTTGTTATATTGTATCTATACCAACAACATCCGCTCGTATTTGAAAAAATTGCAAATCTCATATGTATGCCGGGTAGGCCGTATGTATAGGTGGTATGAAGGGTGTGAAGGATATCTGGTCCTGACAGTAAAGCAGGTAAAAAGTTTAAGGTTTTTTTCTTGACGATAATCTATGTTTTGACTACTATGTCTCGCGGTGCATACAAACGTACCTATATCCGTATGTACAGCTGAAGCTGTTGAAGTTTTTGTACATGTTAGCATTTCTGCTAACTGTTGTTATTAGTTTTAGTCTTACTAGATTTCCCGAAGGAATTTGACATGATTAGTAATAATCTGCTGATATATATATCCTACACTACATTAGTTTTGGTGAAACTCCAGATCATTAATAAAATATGTTACCAACAGATTGTAAAGTGTAAGTAAAACACTTCTGAACCTAGAGAAGTAATAAGAGGTGTTCCGCATGGTTACATCTTAGATCTCTTGTGCTTTTGTTATATTGTATCTATACCAACAACATCCGCTCGTATTTGAAAAAATTGCAAATCTCATATGTATGCCGGGTAGGCCGTATGTATAGGTGGTATGAAGGGTGTGAAGGATATCTGGACCTGACAGTAAAGCAGGTAAAAACTTTAAGGTTTTTTATTGACGATTATCTACGTTTTGACTACTATGTCTCGCGGTGCATACAAACGTACCTATATCCATATGTACAGCTGAAGTTGTTGTACATGCTAGCATTTCTGCTAACTGTTGTTATTAGTTTTAGTGTTACTAGATTTCCCGAAGGCACTTGACATGATTAGTAATAATCTGCTGATATATATCCTACACTACATTAGTTTTGGTGAAACTCCAGTATCCTTAATAAAATATGTTACCAACAGATTGTAAAGTGTAAGTAAAACACTTCTGAACCTAGAGAAGTAATAAGAGATGTTCCGCATGGTTACATCGTAGATCACTTGTGCTTTTGTTATATTGTATCTATACCAACAACATCCGCTCGTATTTGAAAAAATTGCAAATCTCATATGTATGCCGGGTAGGCCGTATGTATAGGTGGTATGAAGGATGTGAAGGATATCTAGACCTGACAGTAAAGCAGGTAAAAACTTTAAGGTTTTTTTATTGACGATAATCTACGTTTTGACTACTATGTCTCGCGGTGCATACAAACGTACCTATATCCGTATTTACAGCTGAAGTTGTTGAAGTTGTTGTACATGTTAGCATTTCTGCTAACTTTTGTTATTGGTAGTATTATATTATTGCAAATGCATTACAACGCGCCTTAAAACCAGTTGATATAACAAATTATCGTCACGAATACGGAAAAGGCAACATTATAGATGTACTGGCTGTCAGAAGGCACTGATGAAAACCACATGTCTGTAAAATCTTGAATTTGACAGTACATTGAGTTGTGACATGTAGAGGTGCGGTTATCTTAACTGAGAGGTTGTGTTTCAAGACTTATATGTATTCGCATCAACACCATTTAAAGGTAATCCGCGGGATATCCTTGCTGGTAACAGCCGGATAGATCTTAGCCATCAAATACGAAGAATCAGACTCAATAGATGCCACTCTACAGTCGCAATTACACCAGAAAAGATACCTGTCGAAATGATTTCTCCAAAGACCAGTCATTCGAGGATCATCCCCAAACAGAAAAATATAAATAATACGGTTGAATAAGATAACATTTAGTCGGTCTTCTATTGACGGACCCTTTTGGCCGGACTCACTTGATGGTCCAGTGCACTTTAAAGTCATAGAAAGAAGCTATGTGTTTACTAAAGTGTTTGGTTTTTGTTTGAAGTTTGCACTCTCGTAAATATTTTCAGTCGGCCGAGTGTAACATTGTTGTATTTTCGGGTTGTTGGCGTGCTACAGAACAACAGTTATGCAGTGATATTAGATGGTCGTTATTACCAGCATATGATGACGATGACAATCGGCAAGTCTCGGCGAACTGATCGTGGTGTGTGTGATATTAGCAACTAGCTGACAAATTTCAAAGTGCCGACAATCGAGTGAATCTGCTGTATATTCTATTTTGCGCCGTTTGTACACAACTCGAGACTAGCCAGCTCTCATTAAGGTTGTGAAAAGTCGGCGCCTATGAGTGTAGGTAATTAATTCTTAAAATAAAAATAATTTTAATTGTTTATATTTACTACTAGCCTCTATTAATATCTAATTACCTAAATAAGCAAACAATTAATATTTGTTTGCCATTAATCCAGAGGCTGAAGAACAAGCTATACCATCAGTAGCGTATGAACATTGAAAAATTGTACGGACTTTTGTACGACCACCAAAATTTGGAAGGACAAGATTTCAAAACCCTTGCACGATATGCAGCTTTAACTAAAAACTTTTAAATAGTGCTTTACATATAGGCCTCCAGGTCATAACAAAAGTTTCTATAAAATGAACAAGGGGTAAACATAGTCAAGCTATTGAAAAATTTACCCTGTCTATAAATAATACATGACTGAATAAACTACAACAAAACTTTTCCATGGCACTTTAAAACTTCATCTTATCTAGCATAAAGTTTAAGAGGCTGTTATAGAATTTTCTGGGACCTAGTTAAAATTGAACTTTATAGAGCTGATAAATTTCCTTGCATATATAATAACATCAAGCACGTCACGACGCCAAATTTTCTAGAAAATTTAAACCTGAAAGCTATGTAGGAAACCCAATAAAAAGATTGTTTACCGACTGGAAACGATTAGTCTCATATGTGGGTCGATTGAAGCAAAAGAATGGCATTGCATTTTTTAAAGTGCACTATGGCGGTTACAAATGAACGAAGTTGAAAAGTACGGGTCAAACACCCCGAAATATTATTTGGCTTTGTTCCAGAATCATAGAAAATTATATCTATTTCTCAAGCGAGATGAACCCATTTAAACATATTGTTACTGCAGTCTTTATGAAGGGAATTTGAATGAAACGTCGACATGAAAAAAACAGATCGATAGAATAATATTCTAATAAAGATGCAGGCACTTACAGTCACATTGGGGATGCGATACTTTCATGTAAAATAAACGCTGCTGCACTAGTAGAAGGTAGAGTTACCAAGGTACATAAAATCCACCATTAATATATTGCGGTGTAATAAGGACCGAAGAAGCTTTCAAGGCTTCTATTATAAAACTCATTAAGATTTTATGCAAATAAAAAAGGTTTAGTTACAACGGTTACATATAATCTCGTACTTTTATATAAAGGGGAGCATTTCAAATTTATTATTTTAATTTTCAGTTAGTTTCGGCTGAAATACACAACTTTTTCACAGAATAAGGAACGTCGCATTAAATCGTATGGGTAATTTTATTAGGTGTATAAAGGTCTGAAAGGGTTCGAACTAACGTAGTACCGGTACCTCTAATAATACTTTAAGGCAGCGTTTCTCAACCTTTGTTTACTTGCGTACCCCTACGTACGTACCCCAACCCCACCACCATTATGCATAAGATACATTCCACGCCGATTCAACCAAAGTTGGCGGGGTACCCTAATAGATTTTTTTATATTTTGTTCACATAATGCCCTTTCCAAGCCTTGTATAAAGCTCAAATATTACTGCCCATAAATACACCGTTCGCGAGATATAGAGGTTTATTTTTTCAGTTTTAAACGTACATGCCTATATTCAAATGCTATTTACGCGGCCTTCGTATTAGTTAGAAAAGTCGGTTTTTTGCATTTGAAAGAGAATGAAATGGACTATCTACGGTAATTTCTATTCGTTTTTCCAACATTTGTAACATAGTATATTAACCGAGTTTTGAACAAATTTTGACTTTTTTCAAAATCGGTTACATTAATTTTTTTCAAAAAAATTGCAACTATTCTTTGCAATGTTCTTATAATTGCGTTAAAATTTCAATTTGGTATCTTTATGAAATCAGAAGTTATGAATTTTCTTCTATAGTCGTGAGAACAAAATGTTCTGAAACGACATGCGCTCGTATAATGAACAGCGAATTTAACTCTCAAAATGTTCCATTAATTTTCCCCAAAAAAATCACAACTATTGCATGATATGTCCTTATCATTGTAATAAATTTCAATTTGGTATGTCAATAGAATCGGAAGTTGAGACATTTTTTCTGTAGTCGTGCGTATACACTTTACACACTGCAACAAGAATTATCCGAAGTCCACGGGACGCAGTTGCGAGCAAACCCATTGCAGGTGGTCCTAACCCTTTCGACAGGTACTGATCCTGCAGATAAAATATATACCTAAATTGAATTTAAAACATTCATTTCTATATAAATTAAAATTATTCCGGATTCAATTTAATTATTTTGATTTTTCATAATGAATTATAATTTGGATTGGAAATGGCAGTTGTTACAACAACTTTTTATATTTTCTCTCATGTTCAATCTATCTATCAACGTCCACCATTACATCTTTTACACCATTACACGTATCCCTGGGGATACGCGTACCACAGGTTGAGAAACGCTGCTTTAAGGTATAAATTAACTTCACAGTGGAACTTTTCCCTACTTGACTACTAACAACTTTAACGAAGTGTTTAAAGGTGTTAGGAGAATATAAAGAACAAGACATACTATATCTGTGATTCAAACACATATACCTGAAGATACTGCATATTATCTTATAATTTAATAGAAATCTACAAGGAGGACGTATGCTTAAATACCTATATAATGCTAGAACTTTGTATAACTAGAAGTTGCGTTATCTACTCTGCCTGAAATAACTGGCGCTCTGAATTATAAACTACTTGATTTGGACCTTCTCGAGATTATGCCTGCTGGTCTTTGTCGCCCAGGAGACAATTGTAAGGTAAGAAAAATGTGTCGCATTTTGGTTTAATTTTCAGGTATAACTTCGTCTGAGATGACAACTCCTTCAGATAGTATAATATCAGACTAAATTAATTTTAGTAAGTATTTTCTAAAAGATTTCGAACCTAACGTAGCTATTCTTCTCGCTAATTATATTTTAAGGTATAAATTAACCCAGGTGTAGAACTTTTGCTATTTCAACCCGTCATAAATTTAATGAAATGCCTGTCGTCTTGTAGTTAGTACGCTTAGATGAATATCTCTAAAGGATAAGTTTTTCCAAAGGTTTACTAATTTAATAAATCCAAAAAGGGTACAAAAATAGAAAAACGAATTTCTTTCAACCCACCATCAAAGATGTTGATCAAAGCTCATCTTTTTCATACAACTCGACTGCGTAACAAAATCTTATCAGATGTTAAATTTTGTCGAATAAAATTTTACATAAATAATAATATAGAACCGAGCAAATAAAACGGCTTCATTTTCCTTTTTTAAATGCAAATATCTGTTAAACAGGCAAAAAGCAATACACGGAATACCAACGGAGATAAATGAAAATGTTATATGGGAATCTGGTTAAATCCTTTTTTGTGTGTTATCTAATTTTGGGTGATTAAGATTTTTTTGCAGTACTAAATCATTCCGTAGCAGACATTCGATTCTCTTAAATCAAATTAAACGATTGCTGGAGTATTTCTGCTTCCTATAATGCTAGCGTAGGACATTTCTGAAAACTCTCTGAAAGAGTATTGATTCGCCACCTACATATGACAATTTCTATTTAGAAATTGAAAGAAGTATTTAATGGTAAATGCAGGAAAGACAAGAAGAAAATGTGATTTTCTTTTCAAGAGTGGATAAAAGATGGCAGCAACGCTGCAGCGATCAGATAGTCAATAATGGTTGTTGTATTGTATATAACAGACCTATTGTACAAAAGATGGCGTGGGCGTAATCTTTTACAGATTCCTTATTGAAATTAGAGCTATATTTGCAGGAAAATGCATTGAATTACAAAATAAAATCATTAAAGCTGCTTTTATTTAACAAATATTTGTTCTTGTAGATTACAATAATTTTCTAAATATTAACCAGTAGTGCATATTTACACGCCATAATAAAATTACTTTGGAAATAAATCCAAGAACTTCCAACTTAAAAAAAAATGATAATGCAATCGAAGGCTTATAAGTTTAACGTATCCAAGATTCCTAGAGTTAATTTTACACTGAGTAGACTCTAGAGCGTACAAACTGCCCGATGTCGACCCTCTCTTAATGATGCTTATCGAGAATTCCAAAATAATTAAAATGGGTATTATTAGACCTCCATCAAGTTGCTGAGCTTTTACTTTACATGTTATCTTTTTTACAATGTGATTTCTGCATTCTTTTTACTGTTCCGTTATTTTATAAGAATTCTCGATTCATAAAATTATGTGTAAAATTTCAAATTTAGATAATTTTATTTGAAAGGGCGCCTTGAATGCAGAAAGAAGTTTAAATTCGAGTTTTCATAAACGCCACAATAAGACATACACTTTGTGTCGTCGTTGCGGACGATCTTCTTATCACATTCAAAAATCAAAATGCGCCCAATGTGGATATCCTTCTGCAAAGGTAAGATCATAACAATTGGTCTGAAAACGCCAAGAGGAAGAAGATCATCGAGACTGGCCGTTGCC